>SJYA01003199.1:593901-804482 GCA_006410615.1 Neotragus moschatus | reverse complement strand
AAGGAGTGGCGGGGATGGAGGTAGGGGACGTGTGTGTGGAGCTGAGAAGCTGTTCCAGGGGAGGGGTTAACTGACATCCTGATTGAGGATTCAGGGAGGGTCCAAGAATCGGAGATCCAGAAACCCCGGAGGGAGGGGATTAAGGATTGGGATTGCTGCAGGAAACTTGAAATATGATTCAATTGGAAAGAACAGAGACGATGGAGACTGGGATGGCCTTGGGGAAAGTTTGGACCGGTGCGGGGGCGGGCGTAGGGTGGGGGTGAGGGTGGTGATCAGACACATGTACACCCGTGGCTGATTCATGTCAATGTATGGCAAAACCCATCACAATATTGTACAGTAATCAGCCTCCATTAAAATTAATTAATTAATTAATTAGGGGGGGGAATGCCAGTCAACAACCCGGTCCGGAAGCTGGTGGCCAGAAAGAAGTCTAGGATGCCCAGGTCTGGAAAAGCGCAAAAGCCCGCGGACCTGGGTTTAGGTCTTGGAACCAGCAGTGGCATGAGGGTGGGAGAGTGACGAAGGGANATTAAAATTAATTAATTAATTAATTAGGGGGGGGAATGCCAGTCAACAACCCGGTCCGGAAGCTGGTGGCCAGAAAGAAGTCTAGGATGCCCAGGTCTGGAAAAGCGCAAAAGCCCGCGGACCTGGGTTTAGGTCTTGGAACCAGCAGTGGCATGAGGGTGGGAGAGTGACGAAGGGAGCATTTCAGGAACCACTGTGAAGTCGGGGCCCTAGAGCTGACGGTGCGTGAGAATCTAACCCAGGTCATCGGGGTTTTGTGAGCTGGATCTTCGTGGCGTCTTCCGAGCTCTAGGCGGGAGCGCGGGGGGTGGGGACCTTGGGGTGCGCTCACCTCTCGCCACGNTTTTAAGGCCTCCCCAGACAGCCATTTTGCTTTTTTGCATTTCTTTTCCATGGGGATGGTCTTGATCCTTTTGTCCTGTACGATGTCACGAACCTCAGTCCATAGTTCATCAGGCACTCTATCTATCAGATGTAGCCTCCACTAAGAACTTACCACATCTCCAGGGCAACCAGTGACCCTCTAAGCAAGCCATGAAGCTGTGTCCTAATCACATGATGAAAGCCCTCCTTCTGGGGTCCCATGTTGACCAGACCCCCTGACAGCCATGTTCCCATCTCTCTCATGTGCTTTACTGACCAGCAGGAAGTTAAATGATCAAGTATTCCACATTCCCTTTATCAAACTGTCAAAAGACTAAATAAGATTGGAAGGATTATATAAAACATCCACAGAAGTATTTTTAGCCTTTTTTCTATACAGAAAGCAGTACAGGAGGGTATTCTAATTTCATCTTTGGAATTCATAAGGTCTTGGTAGAAATCTTACAGTACAGAACAGACTGTTGAGAAATTCCAGAGATGTGAATTTTTTTTTCCCACATTCTCTCTAGAGATTCTCCCTATGTTTAGTGTGTGAGTAAGTGTGTGTGTGTGTGTGTGTGTGTGTGTGTAGTTCCCGTAGGGCAGGGGAGTTTGAGCTGCTTTGAATGACTTTATTTTCCGTGTCCTGATGAAGTGTTTCAGTGGAAAGAGCAGCATACATACTCATTTCCATTTTGTGCCTTGCTCTTTAAAGAACAGTAGAGTGACAAGTAGGAGTACTTCCCATCCCTGCAGAGGTTTGTTATCACGATGTCCAAGTTCTTGAAGCTCATGTGTGGCCTTTCAGCAGGTCCTCTTTNCTTTATTTTCCGTGTCCTGATGAAGTGTTTCAGTGGAAAGAGCAGCATACATACTCATTTCCATTTTGTGCCTTGCTCTTTAAAGAACAGTAGAGTGACAAGTAGGAGTACTTCCCATCCCTGCAGAGGTTTGTTATCACGATGTCCAAGTTCTTGAAGCTCATGTGTGGCCTTTCAGCAGGTCCTCTTTTGTGGGGCATGCCACCTAGCTCCTTAGCAGTCTCCTCATGATATTTAAAATTCTACCAAACATATCCTTAGCCTTGCGTAGAGCTGGAAATAGAAACTTGGTTGAAAAGACACTCCTTTTGGATTTCTTTTATGTGTTGCATTTTGAAATGCTGTCGTCAAGGTTTGCAACTGTTCATCGTATCTAAAACAGGTTTTCTCCTAGACAATCCCATCCTCCACCATGACCAACCAAGAGACTCAGAAGTCACAGGAACACAGCCGTGCAAACCAACCTGAATAGATCACAGATGCATGTGGCTTAAAAAAGATCAGAAATGTTACAGCAAAATGTCCCACTTTCTAAAATCACAGGTGGATATTTCCCTGGTGGTCCAGTGGTTCGGATTTCACCCTCAGACAGACGATTTGCTTTTGTTTTACCTCTGACTACCTCGATGACCTTTCCTGTGATAATCATATCTCTGCAGCCCCCAGACTCATTTGTTCCCATCACAAAAGACACGTAAAAATATGGAGGGTCCACAGAACCTTTGTGTCCTGGGGAGGTTGAATTCACCTCCTTCACTGGACCCATTAACAGTATTTATAATCAGGAGAGCTTCATCAATGACAAAGAAATACAAATGCCTCACAAGGAAAGTAGATACCTACTACCACTGAATAATAATTTATAAAGCACCAGAAGCAATTTTGATGCAGTCATGCCATGACTTTTTAAAAATGATAAAAGCAACTTGAAATAAATTACATGGTTTGTCTCAAGATAGCATGAACATGTGTTGAGGACTTTAGGCTCCTGACTACCTGAACTTGAATTCAGCACAGCTCCTACTGTGTGACCTTAGACTAGTTACTTTACTTCTCTGGGCTTCAGTTTCTTCAGGTGCACAAGGGAGGTAGTAAGAGTACCTGCCTTAGAGTATTTCTGTGACACTTATGTGCATTAACATATGAAAGTATTTAGAACAGTAACTGGCATAGAGTAGGAACATAAAAATGTTAGCTATAGGAATTATGCTAAAACCATTCTAAACTATTTCTTACTACAGGAGTGTTCTGGCCTTGACAGACAGGTATTTGTTCGCTTTTCTTCCTTTTTTCTTGAGACTTTCACTGACAGCAAGGATGGAACAGCCATGAAAGGGAACTAGTGGGTCTTCAGGGCCTGGTGTGTGTGTGTCATGCATACCTCATAGCCAAATGCACATCTCAAACCATCTGCAGACAAAGAGTGGGAGAACCAGAGCAAGAGGCTTCCCTGCCATCACATAGCTTCTAAGAGGCCACTTTATCCTGTGACCGTGAGCAAGCAATCTGTTTTCTGGCCCTCAGCCTCTCATTCCTGGATGAACTGATGGATGGACCCTAGGGGTCATTCAAGGCCAGACCTGGGGCTACTGTGGAATTACTGGGGACACCGGACTTTGTAATTATGGGAAGAATAAAAGCCAGCATCTTCTCACTGCATCCTCACCTGGAGGAAGGGATGAGGGGGCTCTGTGGGGTCTCCTTTATAAGGCCACTAATCCCATCATGGGGGCTCCACCCTCGTGGCTTCATCACCTCACAAAGACCTCACCTCCTGACACCATCACCTTAGGGTTAGCTTTGAACACATGGATTTGGCGGGGGAGCATGAACATTCAATCCATAGCAAAGCAGATCAGTTTTGAGCCTTGATGGGCGTGGTCAGCTTGAGAGCTGCACCAGAAGCCAACAGAGAGGACACTCAGCTTTGGAGGACACATTACCAGGAAGAGCCACTCACAAAAGCCACAGCTACAGAAGGTTCCAGAAGCCACCATGGAGAGCAAAAGCATCATAAGGCTGGGGTGGGTGGGGAAGCATAGAGGAACACAAATACTGTAAAAATCAATATTAATTTATTTCTAAGTGTCTTATTAGATGAGTTTTGACAATTGCATAATTCAAAGCCTGAAATAAGACGAAAGTTTCATTTTCCCAGAAAGCTTTCTCCTGTGTCCCTTCCAAACACCTCCACCACACCCCCTCAAAATCTGATTTTATCACCTTAGTTTCTCCTGCATTCGAATTTCACATAAACAGAATCCTGCAGTATGGATATTTTTGTCTAGCTCCTTTCTTTTTAAAAATGTACTTGAGATCCAACCAGGTGGTTGCATGTATAAGTAGCTGGGTTTCCATAGCGAGTTGTACCTCAGGTTGCCATTCTAGTAACACACTGGACGGCTCCTGGGGGTGTTTTGGTTTGGGGCTTTGACACATAAGCTTTCATCCTGTCCAGCCTCATCTACAGGCTATCCAGTGCTGTCACCATCCGCTTACCAGGCTCTGAGCCCTGTCTTCCAGTGGGTAGGGAAATTGCAAACTACTTCTTTTGGTAAGAACAGCTTAAGCTCCAACATAAAGCATGTGGATGTCGTGGGTGAGAGCAAGGCAGGAAGTGAGTTCCTGGCAGAGGCACTGATGTTCTTCAGGTCAGGAGACCAGATAGGTCTAGGCCCATAGAGCAGAAACTGAAACAGTGCTTCATGGACAAGGAGAGAGGGGGCCGGAGAAGCACCCGGGCCAGGCCATGAAGGCTGGGTAGCGAAAAGGAGAGGGGGGCCAGAGAGGCACCCGGGCCAGGCCATGAAGGGCCTGGTAGTGACAAGGAGAGAGGGGCCGGAGAGGCACCTGGGCCAGGCCATGAAGGGTCGGGTAGCGGGAGGTGGGTAAAAATGTCTGAACGTCACTCTGAGGCAAATGAGAAGTAACCCAAGTGCATTCAGCAAGAAGGTGCTTGATCGGATTTTCCATCTTAAAAACCTCTCTGATGTTAGTGCTACTTTCTGTGTTTATTTTCCATTTTCTCTGGTTGTATATGTTACTTTGTTTCCCTCCCCTTTCCTCCCTCTCCATTTATTTAGGGTTATTAAAGAGGGAACTGGGCTTCCCAGGAGGTGCTAGTGGTAAAGAATCTGCCTGCCAATGCAGGAGACCCCGGGTTCGATTCCTGGGTCGGGAAGATCCCTGGTGGAGGAAATGGTAACCCACTCCAGTAATCTGGTCTAGAGAATCCCACCCAGGAGCCTGGTGGGCTACAGTCTATGGGGCCAAGAAGAGTCAGACACGACTGAGCACAAAGAAGGAACTACTGTCACTAATGTGAATTTCCCTGAGACGATGGCCCTTCACAGATAATTCCTTCTTGAGTCCTGGCTGTGCTCTTGGGACAAGCCTAGGCCCTTGGAGACTTCATATATTAGAAAGATAGTTACTTATTCTTTTAGGTTTGGGGCTGCATTGGCGAAAACATAAGATTTCAGCAATGTGAAGAGGTTTAGTGTTTAGACATAGCGAGTGTTTTCCCAGAGGATATGTACTCCCGGGGGCCTGGAAGAGGTACTGGAGTTCTTAGTCTTCACACAGATGAATCTGAGGTTCGGATGTCTTATAGCTCTTTCCTAACAGCTGATCATCCCTCCCAACCGAAGTGTTCTTCACAAGACCCTGGGCCTTCCAGAGGAGTTTGATTTCAATTTCCCGATAACTCTTTACTGTGCTGCTCAGGAATGAATGTGGTACCTTGTGGCTGGTGGAGGAGTAGCACCACTTCACATGCCCTGGGCTCTGCACTTCCATTCCTAGACTCCAGACAGGAGTATATGTCCTGGAATGCACATCTCAGGGTTGACCTGACCTGAATTTGAAGTGTTTTAGTATTAACAGGACTCAGACACAGATTTGCAGTTACAACTACCAAGGTGACACCAGCCAGAATCTAAGAAGCGTGTCTCATAGTTTAGGGAGTAATTCAGTTTTTCATGGACAGTAAAATACTTATTTAATATTCAATCATTCTTACCCCAGATTCCAAACATTCTAGAAGAGAGCTGTGAGGCAGAGCTGTCCACACCCGTGAAAATGTCTTGTGTCTGCACTTTCCCACGTGGCAGCCATGAGCCACACAGCATGAATGAGAAACTGAATTTCTACATTCTATTTAATTTTAGTGAATTAAAGTTTAAGTAGCCGCGCCTGACTAGTGGCTATCGTATTAGATGCTGACAGTATATAAAACCACTCTATCGCCAAAAAGAGGTAGACGTGGGGATGAGGAAAACGGAGAAAGAGAAAGAAGAAAAAATGTTTCTGAAATATTTGATTGTGAGCCCATTTTGTAGAACAAAGAGGAAGAGAATGGATTCCTTACTTTCTAGTATTAATAGATTTTATAGACTTATTAAGAACAATGGTTGTACAAATAGAAATTTTTTTTACAAAACTTTGTGAGTTCGGCAGTATTGATTATCTTCTTACAGATAAGTATAAATGTAAGAAAATTGTCTATTTGCATATATGTATTATGTAGGGGAGTCTGGATTTTAACTCAGATTCATTCATCTGTATATTTATCATATGTTATTTAATATATATTTATTTATATGCAATTTATCTCATGCTGCTGCTGATGTCTAGCTGTTTGTGACATATCAGTCTTTGTACATTACATACCAGTTGTGTGCATAGACCTGTACATGTGTTTATGTGTAGAGATGTATGTATTTATACACGTACACCTGTATATATTTTCACGCATTTTATAACTGCTTAACTGGGAGAGTTCATTATTCAGGAAGCACATTTTCTAAGTGAGAAGTCATCTTTCTGTATGAAACTCTGATGGTGAGTGAAGTCTTATGATAAACCTCGACAAAGGTCTCAGAACAACTAGGGAGACATATTCTTTTCATTTTGGAAATTGATCATGAATTAACACACTTCACTTGAGCACCATAAGCTAGAAGACTGGCCGACAGCCCATCTTCGTGGTTAACTCAATCGGGTCTCTGAGTTTCCTCTCCAGACAGTGGCTGCAGCCAGGCATCACTGGGTGTCCTCACCACTGGGGGATCAGAAATACTGGTTGATGTTGTAATTTTGCTGTATTGAGTGGGGTTCTAAACACTGAGTCATGAGTCAGTGACTGAAGGGATTTAGAAGTGAGGGAGCCAAAGTTCACCACGGGGAAATGATTTACTCAGGTCTTGGGACAGTGAGCCTAATAGCTCTGAGTTAGTCCTCAACAGCTCATGTGCTGAGTTTATGCTTTTATGATGTAAAGGATTGGCTTATCTGTTGGCTCAGATTCTTGCATAATTTGTGATTGATACTTGTCTTCCTTGTTCAAGTTCACTTCCTCCCTCGATAAAAGAGAAAAATAAAGTTGAAGAAAAATACCTCTGTAGATAATAATAATAATAAAATTTCTGTAAAAACAGGAAACTTCAAATGTAACACCCTTCAAAGTCATGGAATAAACAGGAAGTGGATAAGTTATGGTGCAAGTGGCAGGAGTCTTTCTTCTCTGCTCATTCAACATCTATTTCAGGGCCAATGCCCTCGTGCACTGGTGTAGAGGTGGTCACGGTAAATACAAAGGTGATGCCTGGAAATGCTGAGCACTTAGTTTGTTTCAGGCTATGTGATAGTTATCCTGCTTGGGCTAATGCAATGCACATCACAGACGGGGGCTCCAGAAACAGACATTTATTTCTCAAAGTTCTGGAGGGCAAAGTCTGAGATCTCAGCGGGGGCAGGGCTGGCTCCTCCTGAGGCCCCTCTCCTGGATATGTAGACACCACCTTTTCCTGTGTCTTCACGTGGTTATCTTTCTGTGTGTTTCTGTGTCCTGATCTCTTTATATAAGGGCACCAGTCATATAGGATCACAGCCCCACCCATATGACCTCATTTTAACTTAATCGTAGTTTTAAAGGGCTTCCCTGGTGGCTCAGACAGCAAAGAGTCCCTGCAATGCTGGCGATGTGGGTTCGATCCCTGGATCCAGAAAATCCCCTGGAGAAGGGCCTGGCAACCCACCCCAGTATGTTTGCCTGGAGAATCCCACGGACATAGGAGCCTGGCGGGTTACTGTCCATGGGGTCACAAGAGTCAGCAACAACTGAGCAACTTTCACCCCTTCTCCAAACATTATCACATTTGAGATAATCGGGGGTTAGAGCATCCACATAGGAATTTTAGGGGACATATTCAGCCCATGGGCTTCCCTGGTGGCTCAGACAGTAGAGAATCTACTTGCAATGTGGAGACCCAGGGATCTCCTGGAAGATCCTCTGGAATAGGAAATGCAACTCATTCCAGTATTCTTGCCTGGAGAATCCCATGAACAGATGAGCCTGGTGGGCTACAGTTCAAGAGATCACAAAGAGTAGGACACAACGGAGTGACTAACACTTCAGACCATAAAAAGTTGTTTTGTCCCTCATGTATCATTTTTACAATAAAACAGTAAGATACATAATATTGCCCTCGTTCTTCAGAAATTTAAGTTTAGACAGATGACATGTCCAGGGGGACATGACTCTGTGGATGGAGCTAGGCTTTGTCTGATTTCTCCCCCATAAAGACCTTCAGAATGGATGTGTATTCATCTGACTGGGCAGGGGATGGCAGAGTCAGTCTCAGGAGTGGTCCCAGGGGAGCCTTTTATCTGCTTTAGAAAAGCATCCTATCTTTCAAGGGACATCTCCATGCTCCCTGCATCTTCAAGGTTGGATTTCCCTGTAGTTAGAATTACATGTCTGAAAAATCTGTGTTTATTTCCACTTTCCAAAAAACATGTAGTCTTTTTAAAAAAAATTTATTTTTTTATTGGAGGCTAATTACAATATTGTATTGGTTTTGCCATACATTGACTTGAATCCACCACGGGTGCACATGTGTTTCCCATCCTGAAATCCCCTCCCACCTCCCTCCCCATCCCATCCCTCTGAGTCATCCCAGTGCACCAGCCCTGAGCCCCCTGTATCATGCATTGAACCTGAACTGGTGATCCATTTTACATATGATAGTATACATGTTCAGTGTCATTCTCCCAAATCATCNTTTCCACTTTTACTTTACAATACTGTATTGGTTTTGCCATACATTGCAATGAGTCCATCATGGGTGTACATGAGTTCCCAATCCTGAACCCCCCTCCCACCTCTCTCCCCATCTCATCTCTCTGGATCATCCCAGTGCACCAGCCCCAAGCATCCTGTATCCTGTATCGAGCCTAGACTGGGGATTCGTTTCTTACACGATAGTATACATGTTTCAATGCCATTCTCCCAAATCATCCCACCCTCTCCCTCTCCCACAGAGTCCAAAAATCTGTTCTATACATCTGTGTCTCTTTTGCTGTCTTGCATACAGGGTTATCATTACCCTCTTTCTAAATTCCATATATATGTGTTAGTATACTGTATTGGTGTTTTTCTTTCTGGCTTACTTCACTCTGTATAATAGGCTCCAGTTTCATCCACCTCATTAGAACTGATTCAAATGTATTCTTTTTAATGGCTGAGTAATACTCCATTGTGTATATGTACCACAGCTTTCTTATCCGTTCGTCTGCTGATGGACATCTAGGTTGCTTCCATGACCTGGCTATTATAAATAGTGCTGCGATGAACATTGGGGTACACGTGTCTCTTTCAATTCTGGTTTCCTTGGTATGTATGCCCAGCAGTGGGATTGCTGGGTGATAAGGCAGTTCTATTTCCAGTTTTTTAAGATTCCCTCCTTAAAAACCTTAAAGCTGATGATTCTTAACTAATTCTGGTTGCGTATTAATTTCAAGTGAGCAGTAAAAAAAACAAAAAACCAAAATACCCTTCCAACAACTAGTGTCTGGGTCGTATCTCCTGATTTAACTGGCCTAGGTGGAGTCCAAGCATCAGCACTGTTTTTGAGAACTCAAGTGGTTCTAATGTGAAGCCAAGATAGAGAACGGTGACTTGAATTTTCCAACCTGTGTCATCCCCAATGGCACAACTTTTAAGGTACTGCCTTGAAACATAGAAACATGGAGATCAGTTGGGAGGCCTGTAGCAAGTAATTAACTAGCGATCATAATTAAAACGCCAATGTTGTCAAGAGTTTTCTTTGGAAAAAGCAATTAGAATGGGTTCAAGGTCATCCCTAAAGTAACATCGCTCTCCCTTGGATGAGGGATGGGTTCTGGAATGGAGGAACAAGTGGAATTACTTTTCTGCCATTGTGCATAGTTCTGGATATATACACAGGGGTGTGTTGTACATGCGACTTCACTGGAAGATGTTGAGCATTTCTATCCAACACGGTTTTGCTCTTACTCTGCTGCTCTTGCTGCTGGTAAGTTGCTTCAGTCATGTCCGACTCTGTGCGACCCCATAAATGGCAGCCCACCAGGCTCCGCCGTCCCTGGGATTCTCCAGGCAAGAACACTGGAATTTGCCATTTCCTTCTCCAATGCATAAAAGTGAAAAGTGAAAGTGAAGTTGTTCAGTCGTGTCCTACTCTTAGCGACCGCATGGACTGCAGCCTACCAGGCTCCTTTTTCCATGGGATTTTCCAGACTTTTACTCTAGAATCCATCTATCTCATAGGGCAGCTAGAGATGACCCTGTGGAATCCCCCACTAACACTTCTCAGCAGCTGAAGGCCCCATAGTGGCTCCTGGGGTCCCCAGTGAGCTGTCTCACTGACCAATAGCATTTCCTGCAAATACTTCCTCTGCCTCCAGGGTGGGTGGGGTGGGTAGCTCACTCTTGAATTGACAGCCAGGATAGGAAACTGGTAGGCTTTCCCTGCTTCCACCTTGTTGGTGGAGAATTTGGTGACTTTGCTGCCCACCTCCCTGATCTTAATCCAGGACTTCTGGCCAACTGCCCTTGGTTCCACTATGTACTGTGTTATAAGCCACTGGCCATTGTCCTTAGGGGCCTTCCACTTCATGTTCATACAATTACCTGAGAGTTCCAGGAACCCACCTGGCCTTGGGGAGGCTTGGGATGGTCTCTGGACCGAAGATAGCATCAGAATGGGGCTTTGGAGCAAAGGACCAGAAGGGCTTCATCCCACTGGTTGGAGTCCACCAGACTGGAACACAGCTAGATCCTGAGCTTTGCAGCTCTCTTGTCCTTCTCTTTGTCACTGTCCTCCTAAGACCTGCTCAAATAGCTTGATCCCTGCCCTCACTAAGTTTCTTGTCTGCCTAGGAATGGGTGAACTGGGAACCTGAGGGCCCCCTGCTCAGCTGATTCCCACTTGTCCTCTTCTAAGGTCTCCCTTCCTCTCAGCTTCCAAAACTCCAGTATAACAGTTTATTTTGTAATTCCATGTCTGGTTGGTTTTTTTTTTTTTTTTTGTATCCCTTTTAGGTTGGGGGACTGCTGGGGATAATTCATCCCTGTGTCCGCAGCACTGAGAACACAGAGGAGGTGCTCAGTCATGCTGCCAAACTGAACTGAAACCCACTCCATCCCAGCCCACCACCTGATGGAGATGCAGGTGGGGGAGGTGGTGATGGTATGTATGTGTTGCAGGCTGACTATGAGTTCACTAAGGCCAGTTCCGCATCTCTTTCCTTAACGTTATGTTCAGACCATCCCAAACCCCATTTCTACCTGCATTTCAGCTTTCTCTCCAATTTCACTTCATCCTCAACCCTGTCTTACTCCCTTCACTCAGTTTCACTTCCAACTCCAAAATGCATCCCAAGGAACCTCACTTTCATCCCTAAACCCCACCTCTCTTTCACCTCATTTTCACCTTGCTTCATCTCCAAGTCAATTACTTCAGTAACATCTGAAGGTCTATAATGTGCTGTGTACTCTTCTACAGTCTTTAAATTCACTCATAAAAAGACATTTTAAACAACCACCCTATCACAGATGAGAAACTGAGGCTCAGGAAAGTTAGTTGACTTGCCCAAGGCCACCCAGTTAAGGAACTGGAAGCGGTCTTCTGGCTGCAAAGTCAGCACTCAGTCCCATTCTCAACCCAGACTCCAACTCTGTCCTCAGCCTGCTTGTTGCCCTGAGCCCAGAGCAGCGGGGGTCCCCAGCCTGGCCAAGCCGGGGCCCTGCGCTCACCCAGCACGCTGAGGTGCAGAGTGGCTGTGGCGGAGCCATGGTCATTCTTGAGCCCGAGCAGGATCAGGCCGCTGTCCTCTCGCGCGCACTTTGAAATAGTGAGCAGCGCCTGGTCGTCGCCATGCTTCAAGGACACGCGTTCCTCTTCTGTCATCTCCCTGCCTTCCTTGTACCACGTCACTTGGGGCAGCGGCTTTGCTCGGAAGGGCACCTTGATGTTCGCGGTGTGGCCCACCCTCACGGTCACCGGGTGCGCTGCCAGTGCCTCCAGGACGGACCTGTGGACGTTTGGCGGATCTGCAAGGCGGGGCGGCTGGGAAGGCACGCCCAGCAGGAGTGGGGGAGGAGCCCACGGGGGTAGGGGAGGAGCTAGGAGTAGGTGGGCGGGCCAGGAGTGTCTTGCTTTGTCTACAGCGGGCAGTGACCTTACCTGCGATAAATACCAAGGCTTCCCTCTCTGCACCCTTGACCCTGAAGGTGTACTTGTCCTCGAGCTCGGGCCCCATACTGAGGAAGATAAGCTTGTGTACCGCACCCTGCTTCAGGATCTGCACGCCAGGCAAATCTGCGGGGTCGAGGGGTAGTCTTGGGTGTGAATGTGTGCCTGGCCGGTCCCTTTGTCCTTCACTCCCTTTCCTGGCTCCTGCCTTGGACCTCCTTGCCATCCTCCAGTCGCACGCCCTCCACCTCCTCATCGCACTAAGCACAGCTCAGCTGGGCTCCCGGTGGCCTCGTGCACGTCAGACATTGCGCTCTTGATCGTGGCCAAGTGCTCTGGAGAGAACCGGGTGGGGCTGGGTTAGGGTATGCTGTGGAAGGGATTTTAGTTACGGGAAAAGGGCTGGTGGCATCTATCAAAGTCATTTATGATGAGCAGGATGTTTAAAAATGGGCAAGTGGGTAAGAGGTCCGTGGTGGGGTTAGGGCCGGTAGGTGGGGTTTGAAAGAAAGTCAGTGGCATTGGGAAATGGTAACCAGGAATTCTGGGAGATGGCTAATGGGGGGCTGATTATCAGAGCATATGGTCAGTGGGAACTCAGGCTGCTCAGGTGAAGAAGACTAGATGGTGAGATGCAGATGGTTAGTGGAGCTGGGATGTTTAGCTGTGGTTATGCTGGCCGCTGGGATGCCCAGGGTTTATTAGGAGTAGAGGGTGGCCAGGGTCAGTGAGAAATGGCCAGGGATAGTGAGTAGGGCCTGGTCAGGGTCAAGGGGTGTGGGATGATCAGATCTGCTGGGGGTGGTCAGAGTCTCGAAGTAAAGGATGGATGAAGTCAAGGGGTTTCAGACAGAGTTCAAAAGATGAAGGACGATGAGGATCTAGGAGGTAGAAACGGTCAGAATTTGGGAGATGGGGCTGGTTAGAGTGGGGAGGGAGAAATAGATCGAGACCTGGAGGAGGGCTGATGTCATGGGGGACTGGTGTTCACCCCATGGTAGGACAGTGGAGGGCCAGTCAGTGGGGACTGACAGGGTGGGTGTATACCTTCCATGGTGACCACAGCGGTGCTGTAGTATTCAGTGAGGCCCCCCTCCTGCAGAGCCACCACCGTGTACCTGCCACCATCAGTGAGCTGTGCATCCCCAGTGAACAGCCCTGCTGGCTCACCCTCATGGTTCATGCTGTACTTGGAGCTTCGCACCAGCAGCTGCCCATCCTTCTTCCAGTACAAGGTCACATCCTTGGATGTCAGCTCACACTCAAGGCAGGCACGGCTCCTCTCTTTCACACGCACATTCTTGAGGGTGCTTACAAGTTTTGTAGGGATGCCTGTGGACAGACAAACGAATGGTTGCTTCTGCTCCCAACTTCCTACAACCCTGCAGCTAGATGCTCCTGTGGTCCTCTTTTTGACTCCAGAAACTACAGCGCCCTGTGACATGAAGTGTGTACCCAACTCACAGAAGTACCTGACAGGGAAATTCCCAACTCTACTTATTTGCTAGCTGACTCTGTGCAGTGTATTCACTTCCTAAGTCTGTTTGTTTGCTCATATGTAAAACAGGGCAACAGCTTTTACCTCCTCACAGGACTGCAGTCAATATCTCTAATGCCCCCTTGGCCCTCCAACCATAACTGCATTGTCTCTCTGGTGTCTGGACCTTTATACATGCTGAAAATGTTCTCTTCTCTTGCCCCTTCTCTGAAACCTGAATGCCTTTTCATTTTTCTTGGTGAAGCTTTGCCATCATCTTATTATATCCCTTCTGACATTGCAAGGTGGTATCTCTTCTCTGGGTTCCCACAGCCTCTGTGTCTCCCTCCATCACAGCAATGATTATTCCATGTCACATGTGTCAAGAGTGGTTCACATGTGTGACTCACCATCATGTGTAACTCTCCAAACTAGCTATAAGAATGCATGTAGTCAAGATGTAATATATGACATGACGTGCTGTAATATATGACACTAGAGTCATAAAGGCTAATAATTTCTTGGCTCGTGATCTCCCAGCTGATAGTAAGATCTTAGTGTGTCTTGATTCCTTGCTTAAGAACTTTTTTTCTAATTCCGTTTCCACACCTACATCTCCCACCAGACTAGGAGTTAGCAGAGAGGAGAACTCTCTATTTTTCTAATATCCATCAAAGGACCTTGCAAGGAGGAGACGGATAGATACATGGATGGATGGATAGATGGATGGATGGATGGAGGGAGGGATGAATGCCCACATTGAGGTTGCTGTGGCATGAAGCCCACCACTCAAGCTCTGCCCCAAACACTCACGGTCAGTAGTGAGCTGGGTCTTCTGAACCAGGTCTACTGTCTTGGCAGAGAACTTACCACCATCACTGAGTCTGGGATCCTGAATCTTATACATGTGGGTCAGACCATCCTCAGACGCTGTAATTTCATACTTTTCATCCCTCTTCAGCTCCTTTCCACTGAACTTACACACAAAGTTGGGCGCTTTCCTAGAGAGGCGGATCTCAAGCACAGCTGTCTGGCACTCTGTCACCTTCACCGGCTTCATCTCTCCCAAGAACTTCAGTGACTTATCTGCAGCAAAGAGTAGGAAGGGCAGTCCTTGGGCTGATCCCTGGTCCCTCCTGAGGGATAGGATGGTGAAGGAGGCATAAAGACTCAGGTGTCATTAGCCTCTTGTAGCCCACAGCTGGGGAAAACATACTCCCTTTTGTTCTGCTTGTGAATCATGGGAATCCCCTCCCGTGACGTTCATATGGTCTCCTTCCCAATAACATTAAGAGCAGTTTTAGAAAGAATATGTATCTATGTGCCAGGCACTATTAAGGCATCCAGTCCTCACACAGGAAGAGTCTATTATCTCCCATTTTACAGATAGGAAAACTGAGGCAAAGAGAAATTGAATCACCTGTCCCAAATATACAGCTCATAAGTGACAGAAGGTGGGATTTGAACTCCAGTAGTTCAACTCCAGAGGCTGTACTCTTAGCCACTGTGCTATATTGCCCCACGGCACTTTATCTCATAGTCGTATCCACAGACCCCATGTTTCTCTCCTCTGTTAACGCCCAACCCCATGCAGTCTGTGCTAGCTCTGCAGTCCTTCCTGCCATATCCCCATGGACCTCAGCCTTGGTTATTCCTTTGCCCCAACCCTGACCGTGTCCTCCTTGTGGCCCCTGGTGCCCACACTCGTGCCCAGCACCATGATGAGCTCTGCATTCATCTGCCTGTTGGCCACAGCCAGGCTGTAGGCGCCTGCATCACTCATGTTCACTTTGGTAATGGGCAGCATGCACTCGGTGCCCATCTGCTTCACATCATACTTCCCCAGGAAATACCGGACCCTCAATGATTCATTATCCTGCCTCGTGGACTAGGTAGAAAAACTGATGAATGGGTTTAAGAGGAGATTTCTATTCCATTCCACAAGGGCAGCCTGAGCTGAAAGGAGCCATGTCTCCCTTCCTAAGGCTCTCAAACACAGTCAGAGCCCCCTAATATCTTTCTAGCCTCACTATCTGGCTAGGTGGGATCCAGGGTCCCTGCCTCCCCCAAAGCCTGAACTCTTAATATGCATGAGTTCACTAGATGCTTTCTCTTAGAGGTCCAGATCATCAGTAATCTTCAGGACTGTCTAATTCAGCCCTTTCAGATGGGTAGGCTAAGGCACAGAGAAAGGAGAGTAATTGTCTCAAATCAAACAGTAAACCGGTGGAATACCCAAGAATAAACCCCAGTTCCCAGCCCATTTCAGCCGTGCCAGATGGCATCATTTTGCTGGGATGGAGAAGAGGACAGGGCTTATGGGTAATGAGAGGGTCTTGGAAGGAAAGGGGTGAAGAGAAAGAAATGATATTCCAATCATATCCCTCCCTGGGTGCTCTCCTCACCTAGACCCACGGCATTTTGACATTGGGGTCCTTCAGCTCCATGATGCAGTCAGAGAACACCATGGTGCCCACCTTGGCTGTTCTGTCTTCCAGGGGTTTCAGAATTCAGATGGCCTGAAGGAGTGTGATAACAAAAAGGCAGGTGTCAGAGGCATCTTGAATCTGCCCAGTCTGTGTCCCCAGGCCTGGAGAAGCCCTCTGAGTTTCTGGGGACAAACGACTAGGCTGATTAATTAGATAGCTGCGTTCCCCTCCCTCCACATGGAACAACTTGAAAATCGAGGGGGAAACGGACATGATAAGGGAAGAAAAAGGAACACCATTCGAGGAACAGTTACTGAGTACAGAGGTCCCCTTGTGTATAGGTCCTCTGATTCTGGTGCAGATGTTTCAAAATAACAAGTTGATTGAATGAGTGAGAACAGCAATATAAAAACAAATGAACAGGGCAAAAGTAATTTTCATTTTGCAGATGAAGAAACAGGTTTGGAGAGACCCCCCCAAGTTCACATAATGCAGTAAAACTGGACTTTGAACCCAGGTCTGTCAGATTCCAAAGTCGATGCAAATATATTAGGGAGCCGTCACAAGAAAAGAGTTGGAAAGAAGATGACCTGAGTTCCTCACTGCCCTGGCAGTACAGAATGCCCTTGCCTAGGCACGGGCAGGGTGGGGAGACCTTGCCTCCAGGAGTCCCAAAGGCACTAGCACTTTTGGTAAGGCCCAGCCCCCGGCCTGCAGCCCCCCTTCCCCCTGGTGGCCACTGACCTCTACCTCCACTTTCTTCATCCCTTTGAGCTTCTTGAGCAGCCCCCGGAAGTTGGTGAAACCATACTCCATGCAGACCTTCTCAAAGTCCTTCTTGGGCACTTTGGAAACAGTCTACAGCATCTCTTTCTCACCTGGCATCTTCTTCTGCTTCTTCTTGGGAGCAGGGGGTCCACTGGAAGGAAGTGGGTGACAAGCCTGGATTTAGTGCCTTTCTCTGAAGACAGAGGGAGGCTCTCCCAACCTTGAGAGGCCCCTCCCTACTCCATGGATTCTTGGAGCCTGGGCCATTAACTCAGGGCCCTGTTGAAAAGCCCGGAGGGTGGGGGGACCACACCCGGGAAAGAGGAGCCTCCCAGTCTCACTTCTTCTTCAACATCTTTTTGAAATCCAATTTTTCTTGACCTGAGGATAGAGAAAGGGACAGGGTCAGACAGGGGGAGTTTGGTCCCCAAGAGGAAAGGCCAGGAGGATGGGACTGGCTCACCCTCAGTCACCAGCAAGGACATGGTGTAGATGGCATCTGCACAGCCATTGCTTGCAATGCACTTGTAATTGTCAGAGTCGTCCGAGGTCAGTGACTCCAGCTGGATCAGTCAGGCCGTGGGTAGGGGGTTGGGGAGGGAACCACAGGGAGACAGGGTGTTTTGGGAGGAGAGGGAGGAGCTGAGTGCTGGATGTATGTGTGGAAGACTGAGCTGTCTCTATGATTGGAAGGTGCCAGGGAGCACTCAGTGTGAGTGTGTCTGTTTGAAGCCTGATTCCATATTGGATTCTCCCCCTTGGCTGTGAGCTCCGGGAGGACAAGGACTTCCTCTGAGTTGCAACGTTATCTGCAGTTTCTGGCACTGGGCTGAGTGCTCCTTTATTTAACACAGACTTACTCCTCTGTGTCAGGTATTGGGCTGAGCCCTGAGGAAATGGGGGTGAACAAGGCTGTCTTGGAGCCTGTAGAAAGGAGCTTAGGTACCAGTGGGTTTCCTAAAAGGTCTTGCTGACTGAATGAGCTTGTGTAAGGAGTGGCTGGCCAGTTGGGGGCTCTGGGGCAGCTTGTGTGTACTGTGACGGGTGCTAAGGCCCAATGATGGGTCTTTGGGAGGGGAAGGAAGCAACTGGCATGGGTAGGGAGAGGGGAGGCTCTGTCCTTTCACAGTGGGAAGTCAGGGCAGATCCAGGAACAGAAGTAATTATAGACCTAGGTCCCCCAGGGACCTATCCCACCCTTTCCTCAAAGGGTCTGGACCCAGAGGCTGCAAAAGATGCTTAGACCTTAGGATGATCGGCCCTTGGCACTGCTCTTCTGGAATGATCCCCTGAAGAGCCCAGGAATCCTCACCCTCACCTCCACTCTGTGACTACTAGCCCTTCCCTTCCTGCAGATCCCACCTCACCTCAGCCTGGTTGAGGTCCCTTGGTCTCATTCCCTTCTCACCATGCGCATAGCTTTGGTCTCACGTTCATTTGGGGCTCACTCACCTGCTGGAACCTCTCTCTTTTCCATTTCGTCCTGCCCCCTCCTTTTCTGGCATTGCCCTAGCTCTGCCTTGCTCTGCCCCTAATTGTGGCCCCCTGCTCACTCTGGCAAGGACGCCCTAGCTCCTGACTCAACCTTTCTTATCCTGCTCCTCCTCCAGGGCATTGAGAGCCCCTTTTCTCATCTCCCAGCTCTTGGGTCTCCATTGTGGATCTCTTGGCTGTGAGAGGACCTGGGGCTCATCCCAGGGTCTTGGCCTGTGGCCTTAGGGGTCACTGGCCCTGGCACCTTCAATGTGCTTCTTGTTCACGCTGTTGTAGAAGATCTTGGCAGAGTCCTTGATGGGCATGCCATTCTCTCTCCCAGGAGACACTGGGTTTGGGGTTCCCCTGCGCCCGGACTCGGAACACGGCTTTATCCCCTTCAGTGGGCACCTATTTTTGCCCCTTAGCCTGGAAGCTGCCCCTCTACCTGCTCCCAGCTCTGGGCTGGGGAGAACCCTTGGCCTGTCTCTGCCCGTCTCTACCAGGGACGACGGCAGGGGTGGCAGCAGCAGCGAGGGGCTGGGGCACCGGGATGGAAAAGGAAGCACCCGGGGCCTTAGGGAGACTCTGGGAGGGATGCACCCTTGGGGGAGGCGACTGGCTGAGGCTTCTCCATGAACTCCGGGACATTCTCGCCAGCAGAGATGTTTGAACTTTGGGTCACCAAGCTGAAGAACTCTGTGGAGCTGGAGAACTTCCTCCTCACCACTTCCTCTGTGCTGACAGGCTAGAGAGGTCAGAACGGGCTCCAGGCAGAGCTTAGCCTGGGACCTCTTCTCGAGGGGACAGTGGAGCATTTTAGGTCAGTAAGAACAGGAAACGCTTTGGCCAAAAAAGGAGGACCTTAGACTCGGTGGGTCATTGTGTTATGGCAAATAGCAACCACTAGGGGGACGAAAGCCTTATCCATCCCTCAGTGGTCAATCTTTACAATCTTTACTGGGTCATGGTCTTGCGTTCTACTTCCCCCTCTACACCTCCCCCCCTCCTCCGCCCGTTTTTTAAAAGGAGATTTCTTTTTTAGATTTTATGTCTCTTTGGGTTCCTCTCCTGGAAGTTCTGGTCCCCCAATGACCAGAGGACTACAGACTGCAGCCGGTCTACTGATAGTTTTTATTTGATTTTTCCAATGTTTAAATGGGTTTCCCCAGTGGCTCAGGGGGTAAAGCATCTGCCTGCAATGCGGGAGACCCAGGTTTGATCCCTGGGTCAGGAAGATCCCCTGGCGAAGGAAATGGCAACCCACTTCAGTATTGTTGCTGGGAGAATCCCATGGACAAAGCAGCCTGGTAGGCTACAGTCCACAGGATGGCAAAGAGTCAGACACGACTGAGCAACTTCCCTTTCCTTTCCTTTAATATTTAAGCAAAAAGGAGCCCTCCATCTAAAAATTGAGAGATTTCACATAAAAATTCTAATTTCTGGATCATTAACACTGGACACATTTTCCTACATGGCAACAGTCAGTTGGAGGTGAAGAGGGGCTGTCTCTTTCCATGGGCTACATTTTGGGCAATTCACCTCAAACTTTTTTTTTGCATTTATGTTCCCTGCTGGACACTATCTGACAGTGGTTTTCAAGTCTGGCTGCAAATCAGGGTCCCTGGAGATCTTAAAAACACTATCAGAGTTAAAGGTCTAAGGTAAGACTCATATGTCACTGATTTTTTTTGCTCCCTTCTCCCACCTGTACACTGAGGTGGTTCTGGTGTGCCATCAGGGCTGAGAATCACAAATTATAGTCACTTGAGTTTGCAGCTTCTGGTCTTGAGAGTCTGGCTGTTCCACTTGCTATGCCTCACTTGGAGAAGGAAATGGCAGCACACTTCAGTACTCTTGCCTGGAGAATCCCATGGACAGGAGCCCGGCTGGTCCCGACCTCATGGTCCATGAGGTCGCAGAGAGTCAGACATGACTGAAGTGACTAGGCACACACGCACACATGCCTCACTTGGCCAGGGGGACTTGCTGCTTATCTGGCCTCGACCTCTGTGCACAGAGGACTGACTGAAGGAGGGATGACTGGGAGGACAGGTATTCGATATCCTGGTCCCTTGTCATCTTTGAATCACTTTCCTCTAGAGACATGGCTAAAACAATCTGTTCTGTTCTGAGACCATTTCTCAGCTTTCCCTTGGCTCTGCCCTCCCTTAAGTCTGGTGCCCAAGTCTGAACACCTGGAAGCTCAAGTCACTTGTTTATGTAGTCATCCTCTCTCCACAGGCAGCCCTAGTCTTCTCTTTCTTAAGTGGAGCAGGGCCAGCATTATTCTTAAGTAGATAAGGTGGCTACCTCCCTAACTTCCTCCATGCCTGAAATTCTACCATCAGAAATTTGTGCATTTGCCTATGGCTTTGATCTCCAGCAATTAAGAGTTCAATCATTTACACATATCCATGTGATGGATTTTTCCTAAGCTGTTTTCCTGGAGATGACATTTGTGGGCAAGCATCCTGCTGGCTTAGCTTTATCAAATCACAGATTAGAAGCACAGGTTGGGAGGGTTGTTGGTAGTATCTCGGGCTTTTGAGGGGCCCCTTGGTCACAGAGATGGGAGGAAGAAAGGCTGCCTCTACCTAATTCTGCCCCCTTGCCAGTCATCCCACTCTATTTGCCTCCCACGGTTGTCTAGGAGAAGGTCTGCATGTGGGTGGCGGAGCTGGAGAACTCCATGGACACGTGCTCCTGAAGTATCTGCTTGTGGTGAGTGGTTGTCATGGTGACAAGGCGTGGGCACTCACCTGGGAGGACCAGGAAGGGGATGAGGCCGTGAAGGACAAGAAGGGAGCAGGAGGGAGACTCAGAGATNAAATTGAGAGATTTCACATAAAAATTCTAATTTCTGGATCATTAACACTGGACACATTTTCCTACATGGCAACAGTCAGTTGGAGGTGAAGAGGGGCTGTCTCTTTCCATGGGCTACATTTTGGGCAATTCACCTCAAACTTTTTTTTTGCATTTATGTTCCCTGCTGGACACTATCTGACAGTGGTTTTCAAGTCTGGCTGCAAATCAGGGTCCCTGGAGATCTTAAAAACACTATCAGAGTTAAAGGTCTAAGGTAAGACTCATATGTCACTGATTTTTTTTGCTCCCTTCTCCCACCTGTACACTGAGGTGGTTCTGGTGTGCCATCAGGGCTGAGAATCACAAATTATAGTCACTTGAGTTTGCAGCTTCTGGTCTTGAGAGTCTGGCTGTTCCACTTGCTATGCCTCACTTGGAGAAGGAAATGGCAGCACACTTCAGTACTCTTGCCTGGAGAATCCCATGGACAGGAGCCCGGCTGGTCCCGACCTCATGGTCCATGAGGTCGCAGAGAGTCAGACATGACTGAAGTGACTAGGCACACACGCACACATGCCTCACTTGGCCAGGGGGACTTGCTGCTTATCTGGCCTCGACCTCTGTGCACAGAGGACTGACTGAAGGAGGGATGACTGGGAGGACAGGTATTCGATATCCTGGTCCCTTGTCATCTTTGAATCACTTTCTTCTAGAGACATGGCTAAAACAATCTGTTCTGTTCTGAGACCATTTCTCAGCTTTCCCTTGGCTCTGCCCTCCCTTAAGTCTGGTGCCCAAGTCTGAACACCTGGAAGCTCAAGTCACTTGTTTATGTAGTCATCCTCTCTCCACAGGCAGCCCTAGTCTTCTCTTTCTTAAGTGGAGCAGGGCCAGCATTATTCTTAAGTAGATAAGGTGGCTACCTCCCTAACTTCCTCCATGCCTGAAATTCTACCATCAGAAATTTGTGCATTTGCCTATGGCTTTGATCTCCAGCAATTAAGAGTTCAATCATTTACACATATCCATGTGATGGATTTTTCCTAAGCTGTTTTCCTGGAGATGACATTTGTGGGCAAGCATCCTGCTGGCTTAGCTTTATCAAATCACAGATTAGAAGCACAGGTTGGGAGGGTTGTTGGTAGTATCTCGGGCTTTTGAGGGGCCCCTTGGTCACAGAGATGGGAGGAAGAAAGGCTGCCTCTACCTAATTCTGCCCCCTTGCCAGTCATCCCACTCTATTTGCCTCCCACGGTTGTCTAGGAGAAGGTCTGCATGTGGGTGGCGGAGCTGGAGAACTCCATGGACACGTGCTCCTGAAGTATCTGCTTGTGGTGAGTGGTTGTCATGGTGACAAGGCGTGGGCACTCACCTGGGAGGACCAGGAAGGGGATGAGGCCGTGAAGGACAAGAAGGGAGCAGGAGGGAGACTCAGAGATTGTGTGTGTGCACGCACAGTGGGGTAGGGGAAGGGACAGAACAGGTGAACACAGAGAGAGATGACTGTTTTCAGGGAGGGTGAGGAGAGGCTGGGTGGCAAGCCTCTTCCCTCTGGCCTCTCTTCTCTTCCCTTGGTATCTTCTTTTCCCCGGTTGGCTACAAGGACCAATGGTCCTGTCTCTCACTGAGTAACCCCAAACCATTCCAGATCCTTGGAAGGGGAGAACACAGGGTTTAGACTTACCAAGTGAACCCAGCAAGGCCCAGAGGGAGCTGAGGATACCTTTTGATAGCTACAAGGAACTGGTGGGGTGGAGCAGTGCTGGAGGCTTCATCAGGAGGGAATGAAGTCAGACCTGAGAAGGAACTTCCTGACTAAGCCATACTGGAGCCGGCTTTGAAAGGAAACTGGATCTTCTTGCTGGGCCCTGGGGAGCCCTGGCATTGGGGGAATGCTAAGACAAACCACAGCACATTCCTGCAGCTCTGCTTTCCTTTCCGATATGATAAAGACGGAGGCTGAGTCTTTATTTCTTGTAATATTTGAGTTGGTAATTCAATCACATGGTTAAAAAACAAAACAATAGAAACATCTATGTAAAGAGGCTCCCTCCTGTTCCCAAGGCCCTCTATCTCCCAGCAACAGGTAACCACTTGTGGTCTTTATGCTCCTTCTGGAGCTCTTTCCTGCAAATTTGAATATGTTTTTGTCTTCATTCCCCCCTTTTTTTATACATAAGGTAGCCTATTATACAAGCTATTCAGCCCTCTTTTCACTTTATATACCTTGGAGGTCTTTCCATCCCTGTTTATGAAGTTTTCCCATTCTTGTTAACACCTACACAGTACTCCATCGAATATATGTACAAACCATCTCTTCTTTAACCAGAGTGGCATGTGAGAATCTTTAGGGACAACATAGTGTTAGTTGCTCAGTCATGTCCAACTCTTTGCGACCCCATGGACTACAGCCCATCTGTCCATGGGATTCTCCACAAGAATACTGGGATGGGTTGCCATTTCCTTTGCCACAGAGTGGCAGTTTTTAAACCCCAATTTTTTTGTATACGAGAAACCAACATCTGAGAAATAATCAAGGTCACTCAGACTAGAATCCTGGCCCCTTGACTCCCAGTCCAGTGCCCTTCCAGAGGACCGCAAGGCCTTCTTCCAAGCCAGAAGGTAAACTTTGCCCCCTCATCCGATGACACTTTTCTACCTGGTCCCTCTGGATTTGGAGACGTCTCCCCAGCCCCAGCTCCTGCTGTCCCTCTCTGGGCTCAGAAAGCAGACTCTGCCCCTTTCCTCAGGAAAGAGGGAAGCCTTACCTTCACATCACCAGTCCCTTCTAACCCTCAAAGGCTGTGTCCACCCACGACATTGGAGACCCAGCTGGCACCTGGGCTGTAGACTGACCAGTCTCCTTCTTCTTTTCCCCAGCAATGAGACCTCCAGGAGTCACTGGTTCCTTAAATGTCTGGCCCCCTGGGGGTGACCCCTTAGTCAGGCTCCACAGCTGCCCCAGCCAGCTGGTACACTGCTTTGGGGGGTAGCTGGAGCCAGGGCTGGAGGAAGTGCAGGGGTCTGGGCAGGCAGGTGGCCGAGCGTGATGGTCCTGCGGCACTTTTTCTGTTCCTTTGAGCAGAGGTTTGGGTTCTCACTGCTGCTGGGCGGGACCTCTCTGAGCTGAGGGGGCTCAGGGTAATGTGTGTGTCCAATAGGGCTGGGGGAGCAAGCAACAGGTCTGTGTTTTCCAGGGACCAGGAGCGGGTGACTGGGGGAGAGTCCAGGGAGCACCGTTCATGCCGTGCTCTGCACTTGGTGCCTGCACAACCTGAGTGGCCTCTCGGGGCCACCCCCAGGAGAGAAGGGGAAATGTTAGCTCTTCCTCCCCATCCCACTCTTGCTGCTCAACCCCCTGATCTGGGCGGAGGAGTAGGAGGGCCCATCCTCTTGTTGGAGAGTGGTTAGAGAGCAAGCCCCCTTCTCTGAGACCTCTGTCTAAGCCACTCCTCTGTTCTTTCCTCATTGTCTGCAGTAAATCTCCAGCCCAGACCCTCGACCAGCCCACTCAGGGCTCTGCGACCTTGTAAGGACCTGCTCGTTGGTCAACAGTCCTGCCCTGGCCTCCCTCTTGCCCTGTGGTAACCCACACCTGTCAGCAAGGGCAGGACAGCTACGTTTACTGCATCCCTCGGGGCTGGGGTAAGAATAGAGTGGGAGTGTCTGGAAGGCACAGGATCTTGGTCTAGGGGCAGATTCTCCAGGTTCCTTGGGCGGGACTGCTCTCAGCCCAGGCCTTGCAAGGCAAATTGCTGGGCTGCAGCTGCTGTTGGGACCTGCAAGGCAAATAAGTGGGGTGGCCAACAGGGAGGGGCCTGTGTAGTCAAGGTCCCCCTGCTCTGGCCTTGGCATCTCTGGCCCCTCTGTCGAAACTGGTGGCCTGCCAGCCACTTTTCCTTCTATGAAAGCCTCCAACATCTGTCCCTGTGGCTCTGCAGGGCCCCTGGCTTCTGGCTGGGTGCGAGGGTGCAGGTATGTGAGAATTATGCTCAGTGGACTTTGGAATTTCAAATCTGGATTCACGCCATCTCCCAACCTACACAAAGGGGTACTAGGGATCTCAAGGGCGTGGGTGTGTGTGGGTGTGTCTGTGTGCCCATGCACATCTGTACCAGTAGGAGGGGCAAGAAGATGAGGGTACCGGGAGGCAGGAAGTAGAGAGGAGAGGCAATCACAGACCCAGGAGGCTAGTTTTGCTCAAAATGCTCCATTTATTGCTCTATTCAATGACCATGAGCAAATTATAAAAAGACACCAAATGTCTCTGTCTGCCGTGGAATAAATATTTAAAGTCACCAATAAAAACACGTGGCTCCAAGATAACACATGTTGCCAAAGAGTCATGCACGCCCTGCTGACGGGCTCTCAACACACGCATGAACACAGGACACACACAGAGCTACACATGGCGAGACTTCTGGGAGGGGTTTCCCACAGCGACACAGAAAAATGCTTCACACGGATCTGGGGCCGAGTTCCCACCCTACCCTCAGAGCTTCCCATCTCCCACTGTGGCCCAGGCCCCAGGCTCATTCTCCCCTGTGTCCCCTTTCTCACTATTGCCCCACAGGCCAGTCACTGCCTGCTGAGGGCGTCTGATACCTGGGGGTCCTCATGGATGCGATCCTCCCCCCACCCCCATCCAGAGACCTCTCCCCAGCTGCGATCTCTCTGCCAACCCCTCAGGGCTTTCCTGTGCCTGACTTCCGGTCCTTCCTTCCCATCCTGGTTCTAGGAACTAGGGGCAAAGTGCAACCTGTCTGCTGGGAGAAGCGGGGCTGGGGGCCTGAGGCAGGCACTCGTGCCAGGGCCCCTGGGGGGCTGGAGCTCACGACCCTTCTCCCGGGCTGAGGAGACACAGTGTTCGGTACAGACAGCAGAGACGATGGACAGACAGAACACGCTGCGGCAGGACACGTGGAGTTGCAGCAGGGAAAAGTTTTGGATCAAGTAGCAGTGGAACCATCGTTAAAAACTGAGGCCCCAGGTCAGGCGGTTTGGGTCAGGCCCTGGGGCCCCAGGCCTGGCCTGGCACGCCCCTCCCCCACCCTCCCCACTCCCCAGTATGTACAGTAGGAAGAGCTATGTTGGGGGGGGCAGGGGTCCGGCCGAGGCAGCGGGGGAGGGGGAGCAAACTGAAGAGAGGAAGCGGGAGGGACAGGGAGCAGGCCGGGACCTGAGGCAGGGCCCTGGGTGTGGCTGCGAGGAGGGGCCCCGACTCAGGCTGGGAGGTACCAGAGGACCTCGAGGAGGCGTGTGGTCACTCCGGGGACTGNCCCACTCCCCAGTATGTACAGTAGGAAGAGCTATGTTGGGGGGGGCAGGGGTCCGGCCGAGGCAGCGGGGGAGGGGGAGCAAACTGAAGAGAGGAAGCGGGAGGGACAGGGAGCAGGCCGGGACCTGAGGCAGGGCCCTGGGTGTGGCTGCGAGGAGGGGCCCCGACTCAGGCTGGGAGGTACCAGAGGACCTCGAGGAGGCGTGTGGTCACTCCGGGGACTGGCGGGACAGCTGCTTCTCGTAGAGGCTCATGACGTGGTGCACGAACTGGTACTGCTCGCACGTTTGGATCATACCGCCCCTACCCGGCAGATGAAGGGGCCTGGTCATGGAAGAACAGCTGCGGAGCCGCCCCCAGACCCACAGAGTGCCAGTCCTCTGGGAGGCAAATCAGGGCCTCTGTGCAGCTTAGAGAGGTCAGCCCTGGCCAGCCAGCCACTTCCACCTGCCCCTCCTGTCCCTCTTGGCTCTGACATAGACAGCGGGGACAGAGATGGCATGACTCTCCACTCTCAGCCTCTGCCCGTGTCCACCAGCTCTGTTCCTCTCCCCTCTGCATCCCAGCCACCAACTGGATCCGGCTTCTCCACCCACCTGTCTACAGGTCGGTCCCCGTGGGGTGTGTCCCTCTAACCTTCACCCTGTGCACAGGTCAGGCTCTCTCTGCTGCACTCTGCCCCACTCCCCAGCTCCCCAAGGACCCTACCCTCAGCTGACCTGTCCTGACGGAGCTGGCATGTGGTCTTCAGGATGTCCACCACGCCCTCGTGCCGCAGCTGCTGGCAGCAGATGCTGGTGGCGATGAAGCAGCCGGTCCTCCCAATCCCTGCGCTGAGAGCCCAGGGCATGGGGGTGAGGGGTGGGGCCACCCGGGAGCCCCGCCCCGCCCCGCCCCAGTGGGTGTCTGGGAGGACCCACCTGCAGTGCACCACGATGGGGGCGCAGTGGGGCCCCTCCTGCTGGGCCGCCTCCTCCACCTCCCGCACCAGGTGCAGGAGTGGGGGCGCGCGGTCTGGGGTCTTCTGGTCGGGCCAGGACGTGAACCAGTAATGCTTCAGGCCTCGCTCTTCCGTCCCGCTCTGTCCAGGAGACAGAGGCCCACCCCAGATACCCGTGAACTGAGCCCAGCAGCCAGCCCAGAGATAGAGATGGGAGGGGAGAAGGAAACAGGAGGGAGGCCACAGGGAGTGGGACCTCGGACCTCTGCCGTCTACCCCGTACAGCCCAGTGGCAGCAGCCAGAGACCTGAGGCCAGCTGGGCAGCGGGCACTGGTGAGCAGCGTCAGCACTGGTCTTCACGTGGGTTTTGCCCTAGTGACTCCAGGATCTTCCCAGAGAGATGAAGAGCCCCTTCTCCATTTCACTCCTGTCTCCTGGTTGCCCCCTCACAGACAGTTCTGTCACCCCCGCAACAGCCCTGGGCCCCTTCCTCTTGCCTCAGTGTACTTTCCTGCCCACCAGCACCCCTGGTGCCCCCCCGGCCAGTGTCCCAGCGCTATCCTCTCCGCCACCACCTTCACTTTGTTCTTTACCGTCTCTCGACTGTGTGGGGCCCTCCCCTCCTCCTCTCTGATCGTCCAGATCCACAGTGGTCCACAAGGCCTGTCTACAGCCCATCCTGTTCTACTGCTCAGAATGCTCTGATAGCTCCTGTTACTCTAAAACTCACACCCACCCTCCCCACTCTCCAGTCAGGCAAACAAGACACATGGTACAGCGTCCACCTCTCCAAGCCCAAGTCCTCCTTCTGCGAACTTGTACTTGGTGGCTTTGCACGCCAAATGGTTTGTAGATCAAACCTCTGCATCCCCATTGCCTGTACATTTATACACAGAGCTGTTCTATCTCCTGTGCCCTTACTTTTAGTCTCCCTTTGTCTGGAATGCTCTCTCCACATGTCTGCCCCCAGCCAACTCTTATCCTTCGGAACCCCATTCAGCACCACCACTTCCAGGAAGCCCTCCCTGAGCACCCTGGCTGACAACATGTCCTTCTTCTGTGCTTTTACTTATTTCTAGGTCAGCACTTACCGTTTTATAGGTACTCCTTGAGGAGACAGTCCAGGCTTTGGACAGCTCTGTGTTTTCCCAGTACCCAACCCAGAACCAGGCTCAGGGCAGGTGCTTGTAAAGGTTACGGACAAAAGTAAATGCCCAGTGGTCCCTGACCAATCCCACAGCACTGAGAAGATGTGGCAGCCACAGCCTCTCTTTCAGGGGAAAAAGGAAGCTGCTCCATGGGCTACCTGGCTGTTACAGCTACCACAGCCTCTATCCTCCACCTCTGAAATGCCCTCGAGCAAGCCTATATCCTGGAAATGCTTACTGGGCACTGCCCTCGAGGGGCTGACTTCTCCTTGACATGCCGTTTTTCACCTTCTCCAGTGGGAGGGGACAGCTCAGAGGAACAAGTCTCACGCCCTTGACACCCTATTCAGACCCTGTGGCTGCCAGCATCGNCAGGGATGTGACCACCATTTTCAGCCACCATGCCCTGTCTAGGAGCTGTTATTATTCCCCTTTTTCTCTGGGTTTCCACAGAGCCCAGCACAATGCTTGTCCAGGGCAAAGATCTGGAGAGTGCCGTACGAAGGAACCAAGAGCCCTCTGCCCTCTAGAGGGGATGTTTCCCTTCACCGGGCACCCCCACCTTCCATCCCTTTCCCTGGTGACCCTGGAGGCCCATGCTGGAGTTAAGGGCATGGGCCTCAGGGTTTAAGGCACCCAGGTGAGGGGCAGCCGAGTACTCACTAGGAAGGATGGTTTTATATCGGTTCTTCCGCACCAGCCCAGGGATGTCATATTCTTTCGGATCCACAAAATTCATGGGGATTTCCTGTAGGAGGAAGGCATGGGGTCGAGAGCAGCTGTGGGCTGGCTTGATGCACACATTCATTCAATAAGCATCGACTATTAAATGAGTGAGGGCACATGAAAAGCACCCAGAGCAGTCCTGGCACACGCTGAGTACATAATGAATGTCAGCACCACTGTTTATGGAGGGCCAGCCTGGCACAGAGTCAGCACGCAGGGAAAGCTTGATGGACAGAGAAGTGACCTGGCCAATCACCGCCTTCTTCGGCAGCCTGCGCTGCAGCCGCGTCAAGTGGCTTTGCTGACTCACGCTCCTACCCCAGGCAGGTGCCCCGCTCAGGACCTTGGTCGTGCTGCTTGCTCGGTAGTAACATCCATCCCATCCTCATCTTCTCAGGCCCTGCTGTGCACTGTAAATGCCACCTCCTCCAAGAAGCCTTCCCTGATTCTCCAGCAGGGAGGCAGCCTCGTTCTGGGCCTCCCAGAGCTGTATTTGCACCTCTCAATCACTCTGCATGTCAAGAGCGCCAAGTCGGAACTTTTCTGCCTGGAATGTGAGGTCGTCTTGGAGCTGGCCTTTCTTTACCACCAGCTGCTCTCAAGAGCCCCACCCTCCAGTTGTGCCCGTCTCTTCCCTGCAGTTAATCGGTCAGTGTCCGGCTAGCCTCCACGTCTGAGTTTGCGGCACCCCGCTTGTGGAGAGCACTGGCCGCATCCCTCTTCATCACCCCTAATCCTTCCCCACCTTTAAGGTTCTCTGCGGCCCCTCCCGCCAGGTCCTGCGGGATGACTCCCCAGTGACCGTCCTCTTGTGCCCTTTCCCTCTGTCTACACACTTTAGCACCCTTGCCACGTCTCACCGTCATGAGTCACAGTGTTCACTGTGGACACACTAAGAATGTACTTCGTACAAAGAGGATCACGAGACTCACTTTCTAGGGAGGTTATGAGAATCGGAAGAATAAAAAGCAGGTGCAGAAGTGCCCATGGAGTGGGTATGTGAGCACCCCCACTTCCTCTCTCTCTGGGCGAAACTGACAACCATGAAACCGGAGATGACAAGGACATGCCACACACCCTCAAGGGGAGGTGTGGCCATGGGGACGGCACCCAGGCTGGGTAGCCCAGGAAGGCATCTTAGGGGCCTCCAGGGTGAGGGCTGATGACTGTGAAGGCGCAGGGGAGGGGGTGGGGTGAGGGCCAAGTTTGAAGTGGGCAGTCTTGGCGGGGATGGGGCCCTGAGTCTGGAAAAGGCGGCTGGGGCTGGTTAACTCAGGTAAGGCAGGCTGGGCCACATGCTGGAGACTTTGGAGCCGCAGGTCACAAGTGATGGAGAGCTGTCCACAGAGAGGAGAGCCATCCAGTTCTGCTAGGGGGCAGGTGGCCTGGGGCAAGGGGAGCTGCGAGGGAGGCATGCAGGTTCCCTATCCCTCAGGCTTCTCCCAGGAGGGACCCTCTCCAAATGCTCCTGGCTCTTGCCTATTCCTGCCCACATGGGGGGTGAATTACCGGATGAGGTGTCTGATTGAGAAACTCGGCTTTAGGGAGCTAGCCCCTTACTTTCTCCTCCTCCTCCTCCGACCCTACTGCTAAGAAAGAATTACAGGGCACTCCCATGGGGTGAGGCTGGCAATGTGCCAGCACCTCCTGGGGTGGCAGGAAAGTTGCTTCATTCTGGCGGTTGGTATTAGGAAGCTCACTACTGCCGCTGCTGCTGCTAAGTTGCTTCAGTCGAGTCCTACTCTGTGCGACCCCATAGACATCAGCCCACTAGGCTCTGCCGTCCCTGGGATTCTCCAGGCAAGAACACTGGAGTGGGTTGCCATTTCCTTCTCCAATGCATGAAAGTGAAAAGTGAAAGTGAAGTCACTGAGTTGTGTCCAACTCTCGACCCCATGGACTGCAGTCTACCAGGCTCCTCTGTCCATGGGATTTTCCAGGCAAGAGTACTGGAGTGGGGTGCCATTGCCTTCTCCGAGCTCACTACTGCTACATACGTAATCCTCGTGTTAAACCTAGCCTTGGGACTTTGTTGCTGGTCCAGTGATAAAGAAATCTGCCTTCCAATGGAGGGAACCTGGGTTTGAACGCAGCTCAGGGAACTAACATCCTACATGCCTCCGGGCAACTAGGCCTGCATGCCACAACTAGAGAAAGAAACCTGTGGTCTGCAGCAAAGACTCAGAGCAGTCAAAACAGAAAAACAAAAAACAAGAACAGAAGCTTACCTAGCCTTTATCAGCAAAAATAAAGGTGGTTTTGTGATCTTCTCTATCTTAGCTCTTAACTGGTGGAGTGCTTGGGCAGGTAAAACAGGGGGTTCATTTATAAGCCCCTCAAAGTCCAACAGGAGGCAGTTGGAGGCTGCTGTTAAGAGTCTGGAGGGGCAGGTAATCAGGACCACCCTAAGCTGGAGCCACAGAACTGAGAGATTTCAAAGGAGGATAAACATTGTCTGGTGATGCCAGGTAAAAGGAGAGTGGGAAAACGGGAGAGTCAGAAGAGAAGGCTTTCGGGATTTGTCTGGCGGGCCAGTGGTTGGGATTCGGCGATTTCACTGCTGGGCCCCAGGTTTAATCCCTGGTGCCACACAGTGTCGCACCTCACATCTCCAAATAGAGAAGAGAAGGCTTTCTAAGGCTTTTGGAGGACCATCCTATGTGATGATGACTTAAGAATGCCACAGACACCAATCACCTGACGGGCACTCTGCACACATTCTGCATCCTTTGGATCCTTGCAACCCCCTTGTTATATTTATCCCCATTTTCCGGATGAGAAACTTAGGCCCAGAGAGGAAGCAGCTTGCCCCAAACAGTAGAAGAGGTGAGAATGTAAGCATGTTCATCAGATGCTGAGTTTGGGGTAACCTGTTCCAAAGCCTTGCTCGGGGGACCAACATGAGTATAAAAGGCTGGCCCCTGTGGGGGCGCTGGCTCAGTGGACTCACAAAGAATTCTGCCTGCAGCAAGAAGGGGTCCAGGGCCTTCTCATGAAGCTCTTCGGCCTGGAGCACGCGGGAGGCGCTGAGTAGGTACTCTCGGGCTGACTCCTCGCGGGGGGACATGAGATAGCCAAAGCCCTCCTCATTGCAGCCTGGCGTGCACATGTCCAGGGTCAGGGAGACATTGGAGCCCCTCCTGGAAGGACCGGGAAGGAGGGCGGTGAGTATCAGGGGCAGAGAGGACCATTATCTGGGGGCCTTGGAGCAGGAGGATGAGAGAGTGGGAGATGGGGTGGGAACCCGATGGGTCCCAGGGAGAGGAGTGGGCGTGACATCACCCCAACACAGACTGTGTGAGGCTCAGCCCCAAGGCTTAAGCCTGCCACTCGCTCCTGCCTCATGCAGCAGAGTAGCTAACTGAGTGTGGGCTTGGGCCCCAGTCCCAAAGATTCCATGTGAGGCCCCTCAGTACAGTTCTTCCCTGCACTTTCCTGTGCTCCTGCCAGAGGCAGCTCCCAGAGCCGGGGAAAGCTCACCCAGAGGGCACATGCCTGGGGCAGAGACGCAGGGCTCCACGCTTGGTACCCTAGCCCCCAGGGCTGCAGCCTCCAAGGACATCTCATCCAGGAGAGGCTCGGGAAAGACGGGATCCCAGGGGGAGCACAGCGGAGCAAGGATGAGTGGACCGAGCAGACCCTGCTGTGTTCAGAGTCTAGTGGCCCATGACCCTCATTACCTAGAAAGGGAAACTGAAAGCCACAGAGGGATAAGAATTGCCCAAGCACGTACAGTAAGGGGGTGGCAGAGCTGAAACAAAAACCTAGGTTTTCTGACTCCCCCTCCAGTGCTCTTTCCATGACATCATGTGGACAACACAACCCTGGTGGGATCTAGCTAACCCAGCCAGGCTCTGCAGAGGGTGTTGAAACCTCCCAACACGTGCTGCATGGAACTCTACGAGACACTATGAAAGCAGGGTTCTGTGGTTGGATGACTTTGAGGAAGGCTACACACAACCCCTCGTCAATCTACAATGACTACAAGCCTGTTAAAGGCTCCCAACAAGTCCTACAGTAAAGAGAACTACCCGAGCCACTGGAGTTGTATGTGTGAGTGTGTACGTGTGCACACCTGTGCATGCCTACGAGTCTGTGTGCAGCAGCAACGTTTCTTAGTGTTCACTTTGGGGCACTCAGATCTACATGACTCAGACCTGAAGAGCACATGTCTGCACTGGGGGTGCTATGAGCTCAGCTCTGCCCTGGGCACTGGGAGTCAGAGTCAGGCATCTGGGCTTCCGACAGGGGGCTAAGAGCTCCACGGGGCTCTGCCGCACCCACCTCTCCTGCAGACCCATGGCTTTGACAGTCAGGGAGGTGGGGTCAGCCTCCAGCTTGATGTCCATCACGCAGTCAAACACAGGGGTCTCGGGGACAGGGTCCAGATCCAGGAAGTCATCCTCGACTTTCTCCTCCATCCACTCCGAGTAGGTGAAGGAAGGCTGACGGCTTACCGACTGGCGCCTGTCCTCGGGAGGCAGTGGGCTGGGTGGTTCTGGGGGAGTCCTCAGGAGGAGCCACACCTAGTTGGGGACGTAACTGGCATCATGGACCATGCTGGCAGCAGCCCCCGGATGATGGCGTGCCCAGGGGCTTGAGCTCCCTGCCCTTCCATGTGTCTGGAGCAGGCTTGTTCTCCTGGGAACTGTCTGCAGAGTATCACTGCTCACCTAGATGGGAGGCTACTTAGATGTCCTCCCGCCCTCCTCCTTCCCCAACCCTCAGGTTCTTATGCTTTGAAGCTTTGTTATTGGGGTGGGGTGTTCCTACTCCGGTTTTCACACTGTTTCAGCTTCTTTCCCCAGCCAAGAACACTGCAAACCAATTTTGAGAAAGAAGGGGCCTCTCCCCACCCCAGCCTGGGCACATTGGTGGAAGAAGACAGGTGCCCCTCCTCAGCCCTACCCACAACATCTAGTCCACAGGTCAAAGAAGACAAGGTGGGGACTGGGTCTTGGGGTCATGGGAGGGGAGCAGCGAGGTCGGGTCTGGAGGAGCCTTACCAGGGTGGTGACGAGGATCACACAGAGAGAGACCAGCAGCAGACTGGGGATGTCCCAGGTCCCAGTGCCCAGCCAGGCCTGGGGAACATCAGACAGACAGCTCAGGGTGATACGGGTGGGGGGTGGGGGTGAGTTCTCATCTATTTCAGCATGGGTAAAATAGAGGCTCTGAGAACTTTGTACCTGGTTCTGGGGAGGGGACAGGAAGAAACCTTTCAGGGTTATCATCTGAACTCAAAGAAGCCCCAGGCAGGGGCTGGTGGGGCTGGAGGCCCCCAGGCGCTCCCTCCTACCCTTGGGCTCCCTGCAGCTTACTCACCGAGGGTCCCAGCTGCTCCAGGAACGTGAGTGCGGAGGAGACGACGTCTGTGGTGTTCTGTGTCCAGATGGGGCCAAAGCCGCTGAGCCAGAGCATCCCACAGGCGAGCTGGGGTGGCCGGGGCCAGCGCACTGAGTTCGGAGTCTGGCCTCCTTGCCCCCATCTCTCCCTGTCCCCCCGCCCTCAAGAGTTCATCTGGAGCCTCAACCTACCGCCTGCCCTGCCCCTACCCCAACCAAGGTCCGGACTGTGCAACAAGGCAAGGGCATAGGACTTTGCCTGGAGAAAATCTGACCTAAGGGAGCCTTTGCAGAGGGGAGCCCACCACCCCACCAGGTATACACATCACAGGGAGAGTCTCCTACAGGTGCCTGCAGAGACAGGAAGTCCTCCAAAGGATGCCCGCAGGACCATGGGGAGCTGGGGGCCGGGCCTGCATCCCTGCTTCCGAGCTCAGTGCATGAGGAGCTCAGCCCTCAAGGCTGTGGCTTGGAACTCCAGCCTTCTCCTCACACCAGCCAGAGGGCCGCAGGCATGAGGGATGCCAGGAAGGCCCCTCACTCCTCTGTGTCCCCAGGTGGCCATCTTGGGGAGGAAGAAGAGGCTGTCCCTCAACCCGCCCTCCCTTCAGGCCCAGCAAGGCCTGTGATGTCCTTACCAGGAACTGGGAGGCAGCCAACAGGCACAGGCTGCTTCTGGTAGTGAGGGAGTGGCTCCCGGCGCCTCGAGGTGGCGGCTTCTGAGCTGGCTCCGAGGGCGGTGAAGCAGGCGGNGTCCCTCAACCCGCCCTCCCTTCAGGCCCAGCAAGGCCTGTGATGTCCTTACCAGGAACTGGGAGGCAGCCAACAGGCACAGGCTGCTTCTGGTAGTGAGGGAGTGGCTCCCGGCGCCTCGAGGTGGCGGCTTCTGAGCTGGCTCCGAGGGCGGTGAAGCAGGCGGGGGTGGTGGCATCTCCCTCTGTGAGGCCGCGGGCCCCTCGGCCTGGTCCAGCGCCTCCATCCCTACCGGCTGGGGAACACCTGTAGAAGGTGACAACGTGGCTGGTGACCCGGGCCCTGCTGACCCCGCGGGCTGCTCCTTCTGGGGTTGCCGTGGCTTCCTCTCAATCCAAGATCAGTCAGCCTGGCTCCACTTCCAGCAGTCACCCTCGACTAGCAAAGCAATATTCACCTACCTTCGTCAGAAAGAGCTAAGTGTGGGTGGACAAATTATTTCTCTTTTATTTCTCCAGTAACAGAGTTAAAATGGCAGGAGGTTTTTCAGGGAGTTAACATCGTGGTGTTTACGCAGCTTCATTCTGTTCCCATTTCTTAAGGAAACAAAAAACAACCACCTCAAACTCAATTAAAAGAGAGGGAGACGGAAAAAAAGGCATGGCGTAACCAGGCCGTGACCTTGAACAGCTCACCCACGCCTGCCCTCCCAGTTTTTGTCTCTCGTGCTCTGTATCCTGACTTGACAAGGTCACAGCCACATGCCCCTGCCCCACCTTGAGACACCACACTAGGGGAGTGGGGGTGGTCAGGTGGCAGTGGAGCAAAATCTTGGGGTAGCAGAGCTGATGTCAAATGTCTGGGATCCAGTTCTGGGTCTGTCCCTGGTTGTGTGACCTTGGCAGAGTCGCCCCCTCCTCTCTGGAGCTCAGTTTCCACACCTCAGAAGCAGGGCCAAAGCTCCTCCCTTGGCTTTCTGTGTTTCAGGGAGCCCTGGCGTTTTTCTCGGGTGACCCAGCTATGACCAGGTGCTCTGAGTCCCCATACCCAAGCCTCAGCCATGGAAGCTGTTTGGTGGCATTCCGTATAGTGGGTATCCTCTAAGATCATCTCAACACAAGGCGCCCCCACTAAACAAGTCTGAACAGCACTGGGCTAGAGCTGAGGCCCCAGTGGAGTGGGGGATTCCAGCAGCACCACCTTACTGAACTCCCCATCCAAACTGACACCGTCTAGTCTACTGCCAAGAAGAGAGGGACCATGGGACTTCCCTGGCAGTGGTCCAGTGGTTAAGACTGTTTCCAATGCAGGGGGCGCAGGTTCAATCCCTGGTCAGGGAACTAAGATCCCACGTGCCATGTGGTGGTGTGGCAAAAAAAAAAAAAAAAGAGAGAGAGAGAGAGGGACCAGTAAAACAGATGTGTATGGCTTGACAGTGAGAGGCTGGAACAGTTCACATATTATGTATATGGGACAATGGACTCCTTTTCTGGATGGGGGACTTGGAATAGTCATAGCCAAGACACCATGTCTGCAGGCTCGATTGCTTACGTGACAAATACTTACTGAGCCTCTCCCACTGCCGGGATCAACAGTGTGGAGCAGAGCGCTGGGTCCTGGAGACGCCTGAACTTCTGTGCCAGTATGTCCCTCTCTCCCCAGACCTGGCCCTGTGTGGCTCCCCACCTGCTGTGGTCCAGCCACACTTCTTGGCAGTTCCTCAGGTGAGCCCACCCGCTGTGTTCTGAGTATCCTGTCTTCTCTGCCAGGAACATCCCTCCAACATCCTGCTCCCCTCACCTCCCTCCAAAACACTTTGCCAAGTTAACTCCTACTCATCCTGTAGAACTCCATCACCGATCTCCTAAAGCAGGTCCTCCCCGTCCTGCACACCTGGCAACCCACATCTCTCCTTCATACGGCCGGCAGAAATAATACACTTGCAACACAGCCCTGCTCTGGGTGCTTTGTGCATGTTAATCTGTTCACTCTTCATGGGACCCTGTGAAGTTGGCACTCCTGTGATCCTCATTTTACAGAAGAGGAAGATGAGGTGCAGAGAGGCTAATAAGTGGTGGGTTTGAACTAAGCCACCTGCACAGGGATTTGATTTAGGTCATATCTGAATGGTCTAGAGAGTTTCCCTACTTTCTTCAATTCAAGTCAGAATTTGGCAATAAAGAGTTCATGATCTGAGCCACAGTCAGTTCTTGGTCTTGTTTTTGCGGACTGCATAATGTTTCTCCATCTTTGGCTGCAAAGAATATAATCGATTTGATTACGGTATTGACCATCTGGTGATGTCCATGTGTAGAATCTTGTGTTATTGGAAGAGGGTGTTTGCTATGACCAGTGCATTCTCTTGGCAAAACTCCATTGGCCTTTGCCCTGTTTCATTTTGTACTTCAAGGGCAAACATGCTTGTTACTCCAGGTAGCTCTTAAATTCCTACTTTTGCATTCCAGTCCCCTATGATGAAAACGAAATCCTTTTTGGGTGTTAGTTCTAGAAGGTCTTGTAGATCTTCACAGAAATGTTCAAACTTTAGCTTCTTCGGTGTTACTGGTTGGGGTATAGACTAGGATTGCTGTGATACTGAATGGTTTGCCTTGGAAATGAACAGAGATCATTCTGTCATTTTTGAGACTGCACCCAAGTACTGCATTTCAGACTCTTTTGTTAACTATGAGGGCTACTCCGTTTCTTCTAAGGGAAGAAACTTGGCCACAGTAGTAGATATAATGGTCATCTGAATTAAATTCACCTGTTCTGGTCCATTTTAGTTCACTGATTCCTAAAATGTTGATGTTCACTCTTGCCACCTCCTGTTTGACCACTTCTAATTTACCTTGATTCGTGGACCAAACATTCCAGGTTCCTATGCAATACTGTTTTTTACAGCATTGCATTTTACTTGCATCACCAGTCATATCTACAACTGGGTGATGTTTTTGCTTTGGTTCTGTCTCTTCATTCTTTCTGGATTTCTTTCTCCACTCTTCTCCAGTAGCAAATTGGAGAAGAGCATAGCAACCTGGGGAGTTCATCTTCATATATTTTTGCCTTTCCATACTGTTCATGAGGTTCTCAAGGCAAGGATACTGAAGTGGTTCACCATGCCCTTCTCCAGTGCAATAATACATAATGGTTTTTATGTGTTCAAATTTATAATGTTAGCATAGTACCTAGCATAGAACTAAAACAAATAATAGGTTTCTAATATCTATTGACTGATTGTAGTTAAGTAGAATTAGCTACAGTAAGTGAACTGTGAACTTCCAGATGTTCAATCTGGATTTAGAAAAAGCAGAGGAACCAGAGATTAAATTGTCAACATCTGTTGGACCATCAAAAAAGCAAGAGAATTCCAGAAAAACATCTACTTCTGCTTTATTGATTACTCCAAAGTTTTTGACTGTGTAGATCACAACAAACTGTGGAAAATTCTCCAAGATGGGAATACCAGACGACCTTACCTGTCTCGAGAAATCTGTATGCAGGTCAAGAAGCAACAGTTAGAACCAGGGAATAATAGACTGGTTCCAAATTGGGAAAGGAGTATGTCAAGGCTGTATATTGTCACCCTGCTTATTTAACTTACATGCAGAGTACATCATGTGAAATGCCAGGCTGGATGAAGCACAAGCTGGAATCAAGATTGCAGGAAGAAATAACAATAACCTCATATGCACAGATGATACCACCCTTATGAAAGAAATCAAAGCAATAAAGAGCCTCTTGATGAAAGTGAAAGAGGAGAGTGAAAAAGTTGGCTTAAAACTCAATAGTCAAAAAACTAAGATCATGGCAACTAGTCCCATCACTTCATGACAAATAGATGGGGGAAACAATGGAAACAGTGAGATAATTTATTTTGGGGGGCTCTAAAATCACTGCAGATGGTGACAGCAGCCATGAAATTAAAAGATGCTTGCTCCTTGGAAGAAAAACTATGACCAATCTAGACAGCATATTAAAAAGCAAAGATGTTACTGTGCCAACAAATGCCCGTCTAGTCAAGTTATGGTTTTTCCAGTAGTCACGTATGGATGTGAGAGCTGGACCATAAAAAAAGCTGAGTGCTGAAGAATTGATGCTTTTGAACTGTGGTGTTGGAGAAGACTCTTGAGAGTCCCTTAGACTGCAAGGAGATCCAACCAGTCCATCCTAAAGGAAATCAGTCCTGAATATTCATTGGAAGGACTGATGCTGAAGCTGAAACTCCAATACTTTGGCCATCTGATGCAAAGAATTGACTCACTGGAAAAAACCCTGATACTGGGAAAGATTGAAGGTGGGAGGAGAAGGGGACAACAGAGGATGAGATGGTTGGATGGCATCACCAACTCGATGGACATGAATTTGAGAAAGCTCTGGGAGTTGGTGATGGACAGGGAGGCCTGGCGTGCTGCAGTCCATGGGGTCGCAGAGTCAGACATGACTGAGTGACTGAACTGAACCTGGACAGGCCCTTGCACTACATTACACTTCCTGCAGTGTGTCCAAATTATTTGTTGAATATATCATGTTTCCCAGTTCTCTGTAAGTTCCATGACGGGAAGAGCAGTTATGGTCACCATGACTGTCCACAGCGTATAGCATCAGTGCTAGTGTGTAGGTCTACAATAAATATTTCTGTGGTGAGTGAATGAGGATGGACAAGTGATAGCCAAGGATGATGATACATTTGAAAAGTTGTGATGGGAACTGCCCTGGTGGTTCAATGGTTGAGAGTCTGTCTTGCAATGCAGGGGCCGTGGGTTCAATGCCTGGTACAGAAACTAAGAGCCCACATACCTTGAAGCCCGCATGCTGCAACTAGTAAGCCTGTACACCACAACTGGAGAGTCAACGCGCAGCAACTAGAACCCGACGCAACCAAATAAATGAATACATAAATAAATTTAAAGCAAAGCAAAGCTGTGATGATTACAGTAGATCCTATGGGTGAAACATCCATCTTGCCACTAAGTGCTCAAGACACATCAGATAATAAAGACCAAACGTAACTCCTGCCTTTAAAGGCTCAGGTCAGCTGGGTAAAACAGACCCGTGGATCCGTATTTACCATACAGTGCACTAAGTGAAAAAGCTAAGTGCTGGTGGAGCCTAGGGGCCTCTGCCTTTGCCCTGGGAGGCTACTGTTACTAACCACATGAGCAAACACCTCAGATCCTGGCCAGTGAGGTGAAAAAGGAAAAGCCGCTGTTAAGAGATGGATTACATAGAAGTCAAAAGTTTCCACGACTGATAAGCAGAAGGTCAGCTACTCAAGCCGCAAGCTTTCCACCCATACCCTCAGAAACAGTGGTCGATGCGTGAGTGCAAACATGGATGGGCGGGACAGGTACAGCTCAGAAGCTACCAGGCTTGACTTGTGACACTCACACTGGACCCTGGGCAATCCGTTCTCCTTCCTGGGTCTCAGTTCCCTTAACTGTAAGAAGAGGGAGAGCTCAGAGCTTCTCAGATGTGTCTCCCATCTTCAGAGCAGAGGGGACATGGGTCTTTGGGAAAAATTGCAAGTCACATGACCTGGACTTTGCTGCTTTAAAATTCATGGGCATTCTTTATTCTATTCTGTGGCATATCTGCGCTTGTTTTGATCTTAATGTTTTTCCCCCTCCCAAAGCCTGAAATCAAATTTATGCTTCAGGAAAATGTTCTACATTTATCCTGTGGCTTTGCCCTCAGGGGTACATGTACCCCAGTCTGAGAAGCCTGAAACCTGCCTGCAATAAAACATCATCATGCTGCCGTTAAAAATGACTCCGTAGATGAATATTTAATAATGGGAAGAAATTTAGATGGTGTGGAGTAAGAAAGGCAAAGTTACAAAACAGCCTTCTCTGCTTGGCCTCAAAAACTAAGAAAGTATAAGCATGCATCTAAAAAGGTGGAGAATCCCCGATGAAAGAAGAGAGGTTGGGGACTTCCCTGGTGGTTCAGTGGTTGAGAATCTGCCTTCCAATGCAGGGGACGAGGCTTCGATCCCTGGATGGGGAACTAAAATCTCATATGCTTTGGGGAAACTAAGCCTGTGTGTCACAACTAGAGAAGTTCATGCAATGAAGACCCATTGCAGGTAAAATTAAACAACAACAACAAAAAGATGACGGATTAACTCAAGTGGTGCTCAGAGAGCATGGAGCACAGTGGACGCTGGGCACATAGTAAGTGCTCAGTGAACCTCATACACAGTACATGGGAAGAACAGAAGTAGGGCAGTAACAATAGTTTTTGGAGGATGGTGAGAATAGAGTGATATTTTTCACTGTTACTTACTCTAAGTTTCCTATAAGTAAATAGGCACATACATATAAATATAAATGTATATACATATATGTTTATTAATATTTGTAATGAGGAAAAATAGTTTTAAAAGGAGGGTACTGTTCTGAGTTCAGATATTACAAGGCCTGGTTAGTATTCCTGGGTCCAGGGCCCTGACGCTCATCTGTCACATCTAAATGCAAGTGGGGGGACTGGAGAGATGGAGAGGGAGTGCAAGGCTCTGGGAGACCCACCCAACAGGAGCGCAGCCACTCAAAACACTGGTCCCCTGACGATGCTCCATCATCACTTCTGCATATAAAAGATGGCAGGTTAACTGCCTGGCACGTTATGGGGGTGGATAAAAACTGTAGGTTTGAAGGGTCCTGTAAGTACCTTTCATAGACAAGGGTGGAGGCTGGCCTTTTTTTTTTTTTTTTTTTAACTCACAGAGTACCTGGCAGTCCTGGAGTCCAGGTGAATCCAACTGAGCAATGTACCTTTCAGGGCTGGGCTTATTTAAAACTTTTCCTGGACAGAAATCTAACATGTCTTCACTCAGGAAGATGCCTGTACACACACACAGACACACACACCCTCAGTTCTGTATACAGTTCTGGAGGGGATCCATGGACCTCAGGTTAAGAACCTCAGATCTCAGGGATGGGGAGCGAAGGTCTGTGATCAGGTGGGCAGAAGTTGGGAGGCAGAGAACTGGGCTGATTTTAGTTTCTGCTCATTCATGTGTGAGTTCAACACACGCTGAGCACCAATTATATGCTGTGCCAAGTACCGGACTAGGTTTTGCGGATACATAGAGAGCAGTGAACGGGCTTCCCTGGTGGCTCAGATGGTCAAGAATCTGCCTGCAATGTGCGAGACTTGGGTTTGATCCCTGTGTTGCAAAGATCCCCTGGAGGAGGGCTTGGCCACCCACCCCAGTATTCTTGCCTGGAGAATCCCCATGGACAGAGGTGCCTGGTGGGCTACAGTCCATGGGGCTGCAAAGAGTCAGACACGACTGAGCGACTAAGCACACCACATACAGCAGTGAGCAACACAGTGCCTGCCCACATGAACCACTGAGGTCTTGGGCCACTTTGTTCTTTGGGTTCTGCTCCTAGAAATCACACGGGCCCTTCTCCTCACTCTGTCCACCCTTCACTCACTGGCCTGCTCTGCAGTGACAGCGCCAGCTCTCTGGGCAGGCCCCATGCAGCTTCTGGAGAGCCTGTGTGCACGCAGCTCCTTTTGCTTCTCTCGGCAGCCGCCCTCCACCCCGGGGGGGGGGGGGCAGTTAGGCATTAGCATCATCAACCCTGTTCTGCCGGTGAGAGGCGGGTGCTTGTGTCAAGGACTGGCTTTTCAGTAGTTCACAGCGAGGTAGCTCCTCCGTCACACACGGAGCCCTGACTCAGAGGCAGCTTGCTGACAGTGACGGAACACCCGGCTCCTCACCAGCTTGCCTCCTGCATGGGGTGAAGGGGATTTTTCAGGCATGGAAATCGGGCTGACCGAGCTGAAGTGGCTTGCCCAAGTACAGGCAGACCCAAGAGGCAAACCCTGGCCTTCCTGATACCCAGTGATCTTTCTGCTTTCCCAAACTGCTCCTCAGGAAAGGGCTACTACAGAAAAGGCAGGGAGATGGTGAGAACCCGGGAGGCAAGGAAGGAGTCCCTGTGTCTGGGGGATCCTTGAACCCTAACCAGCAGCATGGGGGTGGTGGTGCGGCTTTTGTGCCTGATCCTGGCTGATGGCTCCTCAAAGCCTGCAACATATGAAAGGGAGGTGCACAGGAAGGCAGGGGCTCTGTACCCTGGGCCAAAGCTCTAGGGGCTCTGGGTAGAGCACGCACGCAAAGAGCCATGAGAGTTCAGTTGGCAAGTGGAAACACTGCGACCCCTCTCCTGTCACCTGGCACCCAGGTCCCACCACCAAACTCTGTACCCAGGGTGTGCCCTGGGGCTGGCAACACCCGAGCCCAAGAACCCACAGCTGCTTCTGCTGGTGACTCATCCTTGGAGCTGCCAGCTGCCATCCACCAGGACTGGAGCTGGAGGCTGGCTCAGCCTGTTCCTGTTGAAATGAGGAGGGAGCTCCTGGCCCATTCAGCTTTTCTTCCCTTCCCAAACGTGGCCAGGAGGGACCTCCCCCCCACGCCAACACAGTCACAGGGCTGCTGACCAGCAGAACACCACACTTAGCCCTGCCAGGGCTTCTAGAACCACTGATGGGCAGAGTCTGACTGGCCCTGAGGGGCATCTGGTCTAGTCCACTGCTTTCTCAAATGGGGAAACTGAGGCCAAGTGGGAAAGTGGCTTGCTGTAGGTCAGCAGCCAGGCGCAGGCAGAGCCAGGACCACTGAGGGCTAACGCCTACCGAGTGCTCACCACGTGTGGGCGCTGCTCTAAGTGCTCCATATATATTAACTCATGTAATCTTCAACAGTCCTAGGAGGTACTGCTCTCACTCCCATTTTACAGATGAGGAAACTGAGGCACATGGGCACTAAGTCACTTGGCTGAGGTCAGCTAATAATGGGCAGAAGCTAAGACCAGAAACCAGGTAGCTTGCAGCCAGAGCCCATACCACCAACCAACCCACCAGATGAGACTAGCTCTGGTGACCTGCTCTCCTTACCTGGGCATTCTTAAGAACGCATGTCTGACTGGCCATACATCCACACATATGGCCTCATCCCTGTGGGAAATGGTGCTTGGCGCCACAGCCCATCACCATGTCTGAAACCCCACCCTCAGACATGGACACTTGTTCATAGGATTGCTGTTCCTACCTCCCTGTGGGGAGGAAGGGAGTAGAGGCTAGAGGGGCAGGAGGCTGAGTGCTGTTTGCAGACCCCCGAGGAGGCTGGGCTAGGGGAAGGGGGCCTGTCAATAGATGAGAATAGGACCAACGTGTGGCTGCTCTTGGGAAGTAGATTTCCAAGTATCTCAGAGACACTATGGGTTCAGTCCCAGGCCACTGCAATAAAGCAAACAGCGCAATAAAGCAAGTCACACTAATTATTTGGTTTCCCAATGCATACAAAGTTATGTTTATACTCTGCTAAAGTCTATTAAGTGTGCGGTAGCATTATGTCAAAAAAAATGTACAACTTAAAAAAAATGCTGCTGTAAAAATGGCACTGACAGGTTTGCTTAACGCGGGGGGGAGGGGGTTGCCACAAAACTTGAGTCTGCGAAAAACGCAGTGCCTGTGAAGCTGGGTAAAGCCAAATGCAGTAAAGGGCAGTACGCCTGTAACAAGAACCAGCTCTCGGACCTGGCCCCACCCAGTCAGGACTGCAGCTCCTGCAGTCTCTACAGGAGGCTTGTTTCTGGACAGGAAGCTCGTTCTGCGGGGACTTCCAACAAAAGCTCTGGAATCACCCAGACTTAGGTTTGAAGCCCGATGATGCCACTGACGACCTGTGTGGCCCTGGGGAAGCAACTCAGTCTCTCCTCTGGACAACAGATCTACTACGTCTTGATAGCTGGGGTCTGAGGATGCCAACAGGTGAAAAAAAAAATGCCCAGTGCTTCGCCTGGTCCCTGGCACATGGTGAACATTCAGTAAACAGCAGCAGAATTTAGAGAGGAAGGGGAAGACAGGAGGGAACCATGAGGGGCAGGCAGCAGGACTTTCCTTTCATCTGCCAGGTGAGCCCCTCCGGAGGACAGTGGGGGCCCCACACCCTACGTGGGCAGGGGTTTTGAGGTTGCAGGTGGGCACCTGGGGTTGGTGGATAGAGTGGACATAGGCTGGGGGTGGCGGAAGTGGGGAAGCTTTGTCTCTGTCAGTTAATTAAATCTGAAATGCTAACAAGCTTCCAAAACAAAAGCCAACTCAAGTACTCTTTGGATGGCATATAATAAAATGGTTCTATTTGAAATTGCAAACAGCTTTGTTGCTGCAAACAAAGGCTTGGTTCTTTGTGCCTCTCTGGAGCGGAGGCCCAGAAGTATAAGAGTGAAAAGGGTCAATGAAACTCTGAGGGTGCAGTGCCTTCCTCCCTCGAGCCCATGGTGAGAACTAAAAGAACAGATGGAGAGGCCCTGGGAGGTGGGACCAGAGGTTCCAAGTGCCTGAGACTAAAGCACCAACATGGAGTGAGGCGGGGACAGACTTGGGAGAGCCTCTTGCTCCACGCTCCCACTTCGTAGATGAAGAAACTGAGGTCTAGAGAGTAAAAGGCAGAACCAGGATTGGCGTGCATGTCTTTAACCCTCTGTTTTGGTTCTCACTCACTGAGCCAGCAAGGGATGTTTCATAGGGCCGTCTGTGGGTGTCTGATAGTCTAGGGCCTCCCTCCCTGGAAGCAGGAGGGTGAGTCCTGGTAAGTGCCCTCAGAGGTCTTAGAAAGTCCAGGGGATAGGGGGTGAGCAAGGTCGATCCAAGATCTTGCCTCCCCCGTCCAGGGATAGATAAGCTGACAAACCCCAGCCCAGCAGAGGCTGCTGCCTTCAGATAGCCCTTGGCAACCAGGGAGGCTCACAACACTGGCCAAGTGACAGGGGCGCCTGGGTAGCAGTTCTGGTTCTGTTAACTAGTCACAGTGGGCTCTGTGACCCTGGGCATCTCATGGCCTCTGTGGGCCTCAGAGGCCTGCTGTAAAGTCAGAGTGTGCCTAGAGGTCTCTAAGGGTCCTTCTAGCACTAAAGATCCACTGTTTCCTTAAAAAAACAAAAAAAAAAAGCAAGCAAATCTGAGCCCTTGCTGTAGTTTTGTTCAATGGCTTCCCCTTGTTCTTGAGATAAGAACCCAGATCCCTGCCATGGCCATCAATAACGGCCCAGCGTGCTCCTGTGTGTCTCTCTATCTCCACCCACACCACTTCCTCCTGGTTTTCTGTGTTCCAGTTTCTTTCAGATTCTCTGCTGAAACCAATCTGGGAAGTAGGAAACTCTGGAAATGAGTGCTTCCACTCAAAAAAAAAAAAAAAACAAACCTTACACAGTCCCAGGGAACACACGAGCCGAAGTTCCCTCCTGTGCTACCTGTGGTGGGGTGGGAGGAGGGGGGCATCTACATGCCCATCACTTGGGGGAGCTGGTAGGCCATGTGCAGATCCAGAGACACAGGGGGAATAAATACACTGTAAGCCTCGGGAGCAAAGGGTCAGAGGACAGATGGCCCTGTGGAAGAATCTCAGAAACGGGGCTGCTGACGAGAAGAATGAGATTGAATGCAGCAGACACAAATTTAAAACAGACACACACGCATGAAATATTGCCCCCTGTTCTACAGGAGCACACAGAAACAAACGCACAAAATATGCATGACACGTTAGAGCACAATGAGGAGAAGGGACAGGGCGGTGGGAGACAAAGGAGAAAAGTAAATGAATGAAGCCAGAGAGGGGCCTGGTGAGGACCTCTAAGATAGGCAGGCCGCACACAGGGGAGTATGCCTGGCAGTACTCTAAAGCTACCAACCATCATTACCCTTTCCTCTCCCAGGTCTACACAAAACCAGCTGAGCCGGAAGTGAGGCCAAGGGCCAGTGTGGAAAGAAGGAGCGAAAGCAGAAGATGCTTCAAGCTGGCCGCGTCCTGGGCCTGGGAGAGTTGTAGAGAGAGGACTCCGCCACGCTGCATAGACTTAGTGAAACGGAGCGGACTGCCGAGGACCCCCGAGTTTCTCTTTGTCTGAACGGGTTCACCAACGTGCTGTGAGTAATTTCACTGGCTTTCTGGAGGGAGACTCCATGCCTTGGAGACTGTCTCCATAGATGCCCCTGCAGGATTAACCAACTCCTGCTAAGATCCTTGGGGTTGGGGCTTCCCTGGCGGTCCAGTGGTAAAGAATCTGCCTGCCAATGCAGGAGACAGGGGTTTGATCCCTGGTTCAGAAAGATCCCATGTGCCACGGAGCAACTAAGCCTGTGCACCACAACTGCTGAGCCTGTGCTCTAGGGCTGGGAGCTGCACCTGCTAAGCCCAGGTGCCCCAGCTACTCAGCCGAGGGCCCCAGAGCCTCTGTACAAGAGGCTGCACAACAAGAGAAGCCACTGCAATGAAGCCACACCTAGAGAGTAGCTGCCACTCGCTGCAACTAGAGAAAAGACCACACAGCAGTGAAGACCCAACACAGCTAAAAAAAATACCCCTGGGGTTGGGTCAGCCCCAGACTGCCAGGCTGAGCAGGGCCCTGCACTCCCTCCCTTCTGGCCATACCACTCCCCAGGAGACGAGAGGTCCACTGAGCCCAGGATATGTGCCCAAGCCCCTCTTTTCAGGCCATGCTCTGGCGGTGAGGATTCCAGGACCCTCTGTCCAAATGGCCTGAAGCCTTCAGGAAGGCGGGAACATCCTTCTGAGGGGAGACATGGCCTTCCACAAGGGTATCTTTAGGTCTGAGGGGTGACCAAGGGTCAGCTAGTAGGGTGGACTGTGGACCACGCTTGCACGCACAGATTGACGTGCCCCTACGCATGCACATAAGAGCCCTCACTGTGCAGGACTGGGCAGGGGGTGGCGGCCCACCTGCAGTCTGACCTTGGTCCCTGCCAACGTCAGGAACAGGCCTGCCCATGCAGCTGCCTGCTGGAGGTGCTGTGAACGACACACGGTGACATCGCGCCATCATCAGCACCTACTGTTGTCTTTTAAAAATAATTTTATCTTTGTTTATTCTTCGCTGTGCTGGGTTTCTGTTGCTGCGTGGGCTTTTCTCTAGCTGTGTTAAGAAGGGACTACCCTCCAGTGGCGCTGTGTGGGCTTCTTACTGCAGTGGCTTCTCTTGTTGTGGAGCATGGGCCCCAGGGTGCTTGGACTCAGTAGCTGCAGCTCCCCAGATCTAGAGCGCAGGCTTAATGGTTGTGGAGTATGGCCGTAGCTGCTCTGCGGCATGAGGGCTCCTCTGGGACCAGGGATCAGGGATCGAACCTGTGTCTCCGGCATCAGCAGGCAGATCCTTTACCACTGAGCCACCAGGGAAGCCAAGGAAGCCCCTACTGTTGTCTCATTCACCTCCTTCCTCTGCCGCACACCCCTGAGGAAGCTGCTGGTCCCAGGCCAGGCCTGCACTGGTGCTGTTCGCCAGGAGCCGAGGCTCCAGCATCAGCAGGCTTGCCTCGTTCCTCGCAAATGTGAACACCTACACGCAGAAGGGGGGTTGGGGAGTGTGCGTTTGCATGTATAAATGTGTTTGGGTGACTCTTAGCAAGTAAATGAGCAAGGAAGTGAGCAGGCGAGGGGGGAGTACAAGAGGAGGGTGAGCATGTGGAAAAGAGTGTGTGCACGCTGGAAAAAACCCTATGTGTGCATGTGCACCCAGGGGAGTGTGAGCACGCCCTTGTCCACCACAGCACCTAGGAACTGCATGCAGTGAGGGCTGGGGACAGGGTGGAGAAGCAGGGGGAAGGAACAAGCCTGCTTATCTGCACGTGCAGAAGGGGGCGTGGCTTCAGGAAAGAAAGAGCCCAAAGAGGACACGTGAAAAGCAAAGTGTGTCAGCCTCTAAGCTCATCTCTAGTGGAAAGGTCTGGATGACAGGGCGGTGGAGCTGAGAGGTCTTGGGTGTGCAAAATGAAGAAGACTCGCAGGTGTGGGAGCTGCGTGTGCCCAGGGGACTGAATGTGGGTATGACGTGCATGTGAATACATGAGCATGAGGCTGTGACAAGCGAGCAAACATGAGCACGTGTGCGCCTGCGTGGGACGCCTCCGGGCATGCGAGCGAGCCTGCCTGTCCCAGGGGCAGCTGTGGGCTGCCTGCAGGTGTTGGCGATGCCTGATGATGTCTTCACCCAGAAATCTCAGTCTGGGAGGACTGGATGACCTGCCTGGCGCCAGCTCAGGTCTGGATGACCATGGCCCCCAGCCTGGCAGTGCGTGTAGGAATCAGTGAGTCACCCAGGCGTGGCTGGTCCTCACTCTGCCTTGCCTCTTAGTCTTGCCCAGTGGGGAAGACAGCTGGGAGCGGGAGAGATTACTCAAGGGCTGTATTTTTACACCATTGTTATGCAACTGCTTGCCATGCCCGTGGGCTCCTTCTAAAGGCCCAACGTCCCAAGTCTCTGGGCCTGTATATCTCCATCTCCTTTCAGGTCCAAGTGGAGGCTTAGGCCAGTGGTTCTGGCTGATGAAAACTGTGGAAGTCTACTCCTTATCAGGTTTCAGGGCTACCCTATTCATAATGCCAAGCCCCATCCCACCCCACCCCCTGAGTCCCAGTCCTTTCCAACCCCTCCTTTCTTGGCTTTAATTTCTCCATTGCATTATCACCATCTGCCCTACTATATAGTCTCCTTATTTATTGTCTATCTTCTCCTTAATAGCAATGCCCATGTATTTTTTTTTTTTTAACATTTATTTGGTTGTGCCGGGTCTTAGCTGCAGCACAAAGGATCTTCAACTTTTACTGCAGCACGTGCAATCTTTTTTAGTTTCGGCATGTGGGACATAGTTCCCTGACCAGGGATCAAACCCAGACCCCCCTGCATTGAGAGCCTGGACTCAGCCACTGGATCACCAAGGTAGTCCCACAAATGTTTATGCAATATTCGCTACATTCCAGTCACTGTTTTGAGCTCCATTCATTCATTTTATCCTCCAACAGTTCCACGTGGGAGTGAATGTTATTGCCGTTTTTGAAAAGGGAAGGTACTAAGAGGCTAAGGAGCCTGCCCACAATCACCCCAGTGGTGGAGCCACGTTTGGGTTCAGAATGTCTGCTCTTAGCTAGTTCTCGATCCTGTCCTGTGAGGGGGAAAATTTTCTCAGGTCGGCTCACTGTTGAATCTCTAGTACTTACAGACTGCCTGGCACATGGAGGTGGTCAATGAATGGTGAGTAAACGGATGAAGAGATGAGTGAATGAATGCCGCCTCGGAGGATGGAAGAGAGAGGTAGCTGCCTTCGAAGAGCTCATGGCCCCAGGGAGGAAACAGACAAAAAGTTATTCAGTATCAATCAAGATGCCTAGAGGGGCACGTAACTCGCCTGGGCCCTGGGAGGCAGGCTTCCCAGAGGAAGAGCACAGGGGGAGACAAGCACAGTGACGTCACCCAACTCCTCCTAACTCCTCTCTCCCTGGAGACACACGCACCTTAGTTATTTCTGCTTCCGTCCACAAGGTGCCAGGAGAAGATGATGGGGCAGTGGCTCCTGGGCTCCGGGAAGAAACTGTCTGGAATGAAGCCTCCCTCTACCACACATGAGCTAGACGAACCTGGACAGACTCTAACTTCTCTGGACCCTGGTCCTTTCTTCTATGAGAAAAGTGAAAGCATTAGTAGCTCAGTTGTGTCTGACTCTTTGCGACCCCATGGACTGTAGCCCACCAAGCTTCTCTGTCCATGAAATTGTCCAGCCAAGGACAATGGAGTGGGTAGCCATTCCCTTTCCAGGGGATCTTTCGGACCCAGGGACTGAACCCAGGTATCCTACATTGCAGGCGGATTCTTTATTGTCTTAGCCACTAGGAAAGTCCCTTTCCTCTATGAGATGGGGGATAGCAAATATCTGATTTCTTAGGGCAATCATTGTGTTTCCTAGGGAAATAATACCTAATTTCCCAGGGCAATCATTGTTTCCTAGGGAAACAATGGAAACAGTGACAGACTTTATTTTCTTGGGCTCCAAAATCATTGCTCCTTGGAAGAAAAGCTATGGCCAACTTAGAAAGCATATTAAAAAGCAAAGACATTACTTTGCCGACAAAGGTCTGTCTAGTCAAAGCTATGGTTTTTCGGGTAGTCATGTATGTATGTGAGAGTTGGACTGTAAAGAAAGCTGAGTGCCGAAGAACTGATGCTTTTGAACTGTGGTGTGGGAGAAGACTCTTGAGAGTCCCTTGGAATGCAAGGAGACCCAACCAGTCCATCCTAAAGGAAATCAGTCATTGGAAGGACTGATGCTGAAGCTCCAATACTTTGGCCACCTGATGCAAAGAACTGACTCATTTGAAAAGACCCTGATGCTGGGAAAGATTGAAGGCAGGAGGAGACGGGGATGACAGAGGATGAGATGGTTGGATGGCATCACTGACTTGATGGACGTGAGTTTGAGCAAGCTTCGGGAGTTGGTGATGGACGGGGAAGCCTGGCATGCTGCAGTCCATGGGGTTGCAGAGAGTCGAACATGACTGAGCCACTGAACTGAACTGAACTTCCTAGGGCCGCAGAGAGGATTGAATGAGATATGTTACGATATTATGATTCATAAGAAATTTATAATTGGTCATTCAGATGACCAAAATATATATTTCTCATATATACCTGGCCTTTATCTACAGTTCCTACTCATATCTTCCAAAACCTTTGGAATTTCTTGAGCTAGAAGAGCAATGGGATAATATTTGGTCACATCTTTAGTTCCTGAAAATGCTTCAGGGAAGGTGCCTTTTGGATCCCACCCAAGGGTGGGGGTTGGTAGCCAGGAGAACTAGAGCACTGGAACTTTCCAGTCCCAGGCCCGACCTCAAGAGAGAGAGGCTGGGGATGGACTCATTCACCAATGGCCAATGATCTAATCAATCGTGTTTATGTAATACAGCCTCGGGGAACATCCAAAAGGACAAGACCTGGAAAGCTTCCGGGCCAGTGGCTACATGGATGTGGGGAGAGTGGTGCTGGGAGAGGACAGGGCCTCTGAGCAGAGAAACCGACACCCTTCCCAACGCATCGTCTTCGGTCTGGGTGGTCATCTTCTGCATCCTTTAATATCCTCTTATAACAAACTGGGGATCTAAAAATGTTTCTCTGAGTTCTGAGAGCCATTCTAGCAAACCTGAGGGCAGTGTTGTGGGAACCTCTGATATACAGCCAATCCGAGGTCAGAAGTACAGGTGACCTTCAGGACTTGCGACTGGCATCTTGAGTTGGAGGGGGTTGTTGGAACCTCCAATTGGTAGCGGGTCACCAAAAAGCACAGGTAACAACCTGGGCTTGTGACTGGCGTCTGAGGTGGAGGGTGGACTTGTGGGTTCGAGCCCTTTACCTGTAGGATCTGATGCTCTCTCCCAGTAGACAATGTTAGGAATGAGCCGACTCCTCACATTCCCTGCTGCTGTCCCCGCCCGTTGGCATACATGTAAAAGCATTTAGTACAGAGCCTGGCACCAGGAAGGCAATGTGCTGGCCCTGTGGAGGTGATCACTACTCCCCTTCCATTCTCTGCTGGTTGTTGGCTTTTGGGGAGGAATGGGAAAGAGGGCTGGAACACATCACACTTATTACTGCAGCCTCTCTGCAGTGGCTTCATGCTATTTTCCAGGAAGCAGCTCAAAGCAGGGCAAGGACTATGTTTGTTATTCCTAGCACAGTCCACTATATTCCTAGCATAGCATCTGACACACAGTAGGTGCTCAACAAGTATTTGTGGAATGACTGCTCATGTGATTACATTTATTTCATCCTGGTGAGGATTAATGTAAATATTGTTGTCTCCATTCACAAAGGACTAGAGGACCAGCAAGGTTAAGTGACTTGTCCATAAACACACAGCTTGTATACACAACAGCCGGATTCTAAGGCCAGACCTGGTATTCCTCCCTCCACACTATGCTACTCTGGATTCCTATACACTATGTCCTATTTTCTGTAGATTTTTTTCTAGCCAGCGGGGCCATCCCTGTTTATAGAATCATCTCTGAATTCTATGACTCATATCTGAATCACAGAACTGTTTAATAGTTGAAAGGACTGTGATGTCATCTCGACCTCCCACCCTTTGCGGAAATTTCCAGTGTCTATCCAGACAATACTTGAATGCCTTGAGTGACGGAACATTCATTTTGCCTTGAATTATCAAGTTCCGGGATCAGATTTCTTTTAGAGTCAAAAAGAAAGTTCTGTATCCTGTGGGCCAACAAGGTCTCTTTTTAAAATTTCTATGTATATGCCCTCTTTCTGAGACATACAGAATGGATATGCTGTCCCCTTCACATTGTAGACAGCTCTCATAGCCCTTTGGAGAATTTTTCCCCTCAAGATAGCTGTTTTGAGTTCCCACAAGGACTCGGGTGCGATGGCATCCATCCTAGCCTATCTTAACAGGCCATCAAAAGTGTTTTGAGCAATGGCACCCCCTACTGGACAAGGTATGAATTATGTCAAAGGGCCAAATGCTCATTAGGAGGCTGGAGGAGCTTCATCAGTTGCTGGGGCTCCGGCTCCTGGCGTGAATAAAACAACTGCTTAAACAGTCATCGCTATTCTGTCAGCATTGAAACGTGTAGATTATCATATATGAAACAGATCGCCAGTCCAGGTTCGATGCATGAGACAGGGTGCTCAGGGCTGGTGCACTGGGATGACCCAGAGGAATGGGATGGGAGGGGGGTGGGTGTGGGGTTCAGGATGGGGAACACATGTACACCCATGTCTGATTCATATCAATGTATGGCAAAAGCCACTACAATATTGTAAAGTAATTAGCCTCCAACTAAAATTAAAACAAAAACAAAAACAAAAAAAAACAGTCATCGCTTTAGAGTCNGAATGGGATGGGAGGGGGGTGGGTGTGGGGTTCAGGATGGGGAACACATGTACACCCATGTCTGATTCATATCAATGTATGGCAAAAGCCACTACAATATTGTAAAGTAATTAGCCTCCAACTAAAATTAAAACAAAAACAAAAACAAAAAAAAACAGTCATCGCTTTAGAGTCACACCTAGTTATTTTCTGTGCCTTTCTTAAAGAGGGTCGCTGAAGACTCCATACTCTAAGTTTCCTTGCCAATCATGAGGTTTCTGGCAAGCTACAGGTCTGAGCTGAGTGCTGAAGAATTGATGCTTTTGAACTGTGGTGTTGGAGAAGACTCTTGAGAGTCCCTTGGACTGCAAGGAGATCCAACCAGTCCATTCTAAAGGAGATCAGTCCTGGGTGTTCATTGGAAGGACTGATGCTGAAGCTGAAACTCCAGTACTTTGGCCACCTGATACAAAGAACCAACTCACTGGAAAAGACTCTGATGCTGGGAAAGATTGAAGGTGGGAGGAGAAGGGGATGACAGGGGATGAGATGGTTGGATGACTTGATGGACATGAGTTTGAGTCAACTCCAGGAGTTGGTGATAGACAGGGAAGCCTGGTGTGCTGCAGTCCATGGGGTCGAAAAGAGTTGGACACGACTGAGCTAAACTGAACAGGGCTGAGACTTCAAAATTAGAATTCAAAAGCTGTTGATTTTTCCTTAACAAAGAGGTCTGGCAAGGAGGGGCTTCCCTGGTGGCTCAGGTGGTAAATCATTCACCTGCAATGCAGGAAACCTGGGTTCGATCTGTGGTCAGGAAGGTCTGCTGAAGGAGGAAATGGCAATCCACTCCAGTACTCTAGCCTGGAAAAATCCCATGGGCAGAGGAGCCTGGTGGGCTAGTCCATGGGGTTGCAAAGAGTCGGACATGACTGAGTAATTAACACTTTTGGAAAAGGAGATATGAAAATGTATGCAGTGTGATAGGATTATGGTGATTTTTCTTTTCTTTTTCTTTTTTAACTTGTCTTTATCTTCTAATATTTCTACAATGGATATTTGTTATTAGGATGGAAAAATCAATAAAAACTTTCATAAAAGGTAAAAGCACATGAAAAGCTTCCTTCTTTCCTTCCAAGGCGGTTTATCACGACTTGGGTATCTGGTCTCTAACTGGCACGGGTTGCCATCTCGTGGGCGGGAGTGCCTTGGTAACGTCTCTGCGGTGACAGCAATGGCCATAGTTCACACTCCGAGCAAGAGCAGTCAGTGGGACTCAGGCAGTATAACTGGACATTCACAGCCAGGCTTCTCCCCAGCCCTGCCAAGGAGTTTCTCCACATCGTCCCCCCTACCCTTGATTCATGCCACAAGGCTGTGTTTCCTCATCTTACCTTTCGAAGTCTGCCCAGTACACCACTGGCCAGTAGTCATGTCCCAGTCCAATCTGGACTCTCTAGCTCTCCACCCATCTCTCCACCCTCCCTACACACATTCAGCTGCCTGCTCTTCCCTCCAGCTGAGCCTAGAGCAGCTCCAAAGGGACATCAGAGAGACATCAGAGATTCGCAAAACAAATCTTCACTGAAACAGAGACCTACGGAGCAGCCGAGTCACTCTTCTCGAGCTGATTCACAGCCACCCAGGTTCTCCTCCAGCCCCAGGGTCCTTGGGGGCTCTCTGCCTCCATTCAGAGCTCTGGGAGCACCTGGGTGCTGGGAAGACTCACCGGGCAGCCTCCCGCTGCAGCACATGTCCAGGGCCCCTCCCTCGGAGTCATCAGCAGTGTGGGTCTCTCTCTCTCACTCCTGCAGCAGGATGAAAAACGGGAGGTGAGGCTGTTGATGAGCAGGGATCAAGACAAAATCTTGAGTAAAGAGAAAAAGCCTTCCTTTCTTGCACCGGGTCCTTTGGAATAACCCTGTCCCATTAGGGGACCTGAGGAAAAGACTAACCTACAGAGGGGTCAAGCTGGAGAGGCAGGGGCAGAGTTTTGTTGGTGTCTTCCATGTGGAATAACCACCAGCAGCAGCATTAAAACCACCATCAGCACCATATCTCTACCACAGAAGGAGGGCTTACTTCATGCAAAGCACTTGACAAACTTTATCACACTGAGTCTTCATCAGGACCCCATGAATTAGGGATCATTCCACTTGGCTCAGAGAAATTAAGTAACCTGCCTCAGGTCACACAGCACCTTCAGGTAGAACAGGGTATGAAATTACAATCTAGGACTCCAGGCTCACATTGGCACTGCTGTGCCATTCTGCCTCCTAGTTTCTGTGGGTTTGAACCATGGGTGGTCAAGAGGGATCTGGGTGACGTTCAGTCTGTGTCCGGCACCCCCCCACCACGTCCTGCACATTTCCTGTGGCTCAGGCAGTACAAAGTGGTATGCAAAAGTCTTCTCTAGAAATAGCTAGGAAAAGTAGCTGTCAATGTATTTGCATATTCTAAATGTTCTATTTCCTTCTGAAATCAGAAAACCTTCTTTATCAGGGTACCTTTCAGGACTAGGCTGGGGTCTAGAGTTTCTCCTTTACCCAATAAGCTGGAAAAAGTTTGCTGGAGATTAGCCAGTCTCCAGGGAGTTTCTGTGGCCTTCCCTGGTGACTCAGATGGTAAAAAGATACTGTCTGGGTATCTTCTGGGTTAAGAAGATGCCCCAGAGAAGGGAATGGCGACCCACTCTAGTATTCTTGCCTGGAGAATCCCATGGTCAGAGTTACCTGGCAGGCTACAGTTGGTGGAGTTGCAGAGAGCTGGACACGACTTGCCCTTTTTACTTTCATTTTCCAGGAAGTTTGTGTGGTCTGACATATCCTGAGGTAACTGCTCTGCTCTCAGGGCTTCCCCTGCTTTGGGAAGGGCCTGCTGCGCAGCGAGGGCTCCAGGGGCTCTGCCTGCCCTTTGTGTCTGACCCCCAGCAGTAGCTGACTGATCCTCGGCTGGACAAGCCCACCAGCCTGGGACAATCAGAACCTCTCCCCTGCACTTTTCAAATGAATTCTGGGGGCTGAACCACAGTAGCCACAGTGCCCTGGAGAGAAGGTCCAGAAACATCTGCTGCTGAGGGCCTTGTAGCTGCTTCATTCCGGCCCATCACGAACCTTTGTTGAGCAACATGCCTGTTAAGACCATCAGATGCCCCAGGATCCTTCCAGTTGCTGTTGTTCAGTCACTCAGTCATGTCTGACTCTTTGCGACCCCATGGACTGTAGCACACCAGGCTTCCCTGGCCTTTACCATCTCCTGGAGCTTGCTCAAACTCATGTCCTTTGAGTCGGTGATGCTATCCAACCAACTCATCCTCTGCTGCCCCCTTCTCCTCCTGCCTTCTATCTTCCCAGCATCAGGGTCTTTTCCAGTGAGTCAGCTCTTCTCAACAGGTGGCCAAAAGTATTGGAGCTTCAGCTTCAGCGTCAGTCCTTCCAATGAATATTCAGGGTTGATTTCCCTTAAGATTGACTGGTTGGATCTCCTAGCAATCCAAGGGAGTCTCAAGAGTCTTCTCTAGCACCAGTTTGAAAACATCAATTCTTCAGTCCTCAGCCTTCTTAATGGTTTAGCTCTCACATCCATACATGACCACTGGAAAAACCATAGCTTTGACTAGACGGACCTTTGTTGGCAAAGTAACGTCTCTGCTTTTTAATACGCTGTTTAGATTTGTCATCGCTATTCTTCCAAGGAGCGTCTTTTAATTTCATGGCTGCAGTTACTGTCTATAGTGATTTTGATCCTTCCAATAAATTCCAATATTTTAGCTTAAGATGGTGGGATTTGATTTCTGAAACTGGCAGCCAGAAGACACTTTAATCTAGCCTTGCTGGCATAGCACTTCCAAGAAGTTCAAGAGGTCAGCTGCCTCTCCACCCACTAGCCCTGCAACCCTGCCTCTTGGACTGGTACTGAGGCCGATTCCAGGCCCAACTGCAACCCTGAAACAGTGAAGGGCACAGAGGTCAGGGTAAGNGCTGTTTAGATTTGTCATCGCTATTCTTCCAAGGAGCGTCTTTTAATTTCATGGCTGCAGTTACTGTCTATAGTGATTTTGATCCTTCCAATAAATTCCAATATTTTAGCTTAAGATGGTGGGATTTGATTTCTGAAACTGGCAGCCAGAAGACACTTTAATCTAGCCTTGCTGGCATAGCACTTCCAAGAAGTTCAAGAGGTCAGCTGCCTCTCCACCCACTAGCCCTGCAACCCTGCCTCTTGGACTGGTACTGAGGCCGATTCCAGGCCCAACTGCAACCCTGAAACAGTGAAGGGCACAGAGGTCAGGGTAAGGATGATTCTGACATTTTCTGCTCTCAACTGGCAACTGTTTTACTCTTTCCTCACTCCAGCTGGCACGATCTCTGAGAATCCCAAACCCCAGGGCCTGGCTCTTCTTCAGAGAGATGAGTGCTATCTTCAAGGCCCTTTAAATGTCTCTGGAGTCTCTCCACCTTCCCCCCATCTCTGCCGCCTACATCTTGGTCCAGGGCAGCATCTCTTGCCTAGATTCCTGAGGCTGTCTTTTAACTGGTCTCTGGCATCCACTCAGGCTGGCCTCTGAAACATTCTCCATATGGTTCTAATATATACGGCTTCGTAGGTTGTGCAGTTTACAACCTGCACAACTGGATAGGGTAGGCCTGAGCTAGAATCAGCCCTTTCACATTACCATATAACTTGCTTCTGTTAAAAAATACTTGAATGGCATCCTATTACACGCAAAACAAAGACAACAATCCTTAGATGTGGATGATCAGATCTTGAATGTTCTGCCCTCCATTCATCCCTCCAGCCTTATTTCATGCCCCTTTCCTTTTTAACCTCTGCACTCTAGCTACACCAGGGCAGGCTTTTTTCTGCACAGTGCCTTTGCACATGTTTTTTTCCCTGCCTGCAGAGCTCCCCACCCCCCTGCCCCTCAAGGTCTACTTCCCATTAGTTTTTACTCATAGCCTTTGACAAAGTCTGAAATTTCATTTTACCTTATGCCATTATTTGGCTAACATTGGATTATAAGTGACATGAGGGCAGGGACCACCATTTGGGTTTCATTTATCACTGTAGCTTCAAAGTCTTGCTTGGTGCCTGCTTCATAGCAGGTGTTCAATACATAAACAAACACTCGGTGAATAAGTGAACGTTGCTCTGACCTTCTTGAAAAAAAACCTCAGGCCCCTCAAACATGGCCATTATCTGAGCTGCCTTTGTGAAGGCAGATCTTCGTGAAGGCACTTGGAACCCTTCTCCCTTCCTGCAGTCCACAGCAGACCAGTATCACAGAGCTGGAAGCCCTTTCATTTAGCAGAGGAGGAAACGGAGGCACAGAAGGGAGGACTGCCTGGCCCCAGGTTATATGCCAAGCAAGTAGCCAGCGGGTGGGGATGGAGAACACCTACCCCCTATCTCCTGATCCAGAGCTTTTGCTTCCTTTACCTTGTAGAGAGCGCTGGCTGGAGGGTAGCCCCAAAGGTCTGACCCTTGGCTCAGTGCAAAAAGGTAACCCAGGTACATCCAGATACCTCTGCAATAGGACCCATGAGTGACTCACAGCTGCTTTCACACCTCAAGCCTCCCAGGCCCCAAGTCGTGTTCAGAATAGCTCAGCCCTGCATGTGTGCAGCGGACTCTATAAATAAGCTTCCTAGAAAATGACTAATTTCATCATCAGGAAAGCAGAAAGAGTAGCACCTCTCATCTGGAGAGGACAATGAAGCAAGAGCCTGCTCTGGGCCCTGCAGTCGAAGGACTCTAGGCAACCTCGCCAAAACCTGCATGTCGAGGCTGCTGGGGGTGGGGGGTGGGGCTTGAATTGGATTTCCAAAGGGAAGAGCTGGTGCATTCAGGCTGACTCGAGAAGCCCAGTCTCTGGGCACTGTCCTCCTTCCTCCCAGCCAAGAGCAGAAATAGCTGCTGGCTGTGGATTACTGCAGGCTCCTTCTCTCCCCTTATCCACTTCAACCAGCCGGGGCCACAGGAGGAAAAAACTGGCCTGTGACCACAGGCCACACTGGACTGGCCCCTCACTGCTACTCTTAGAAACCAGAGAACCCCCGAGATAAATGGACTAGGAGGTCACCCAGCCTGTCCCTCCCTCACCGATGGAGAATGTCTGGGAGGCGAAGGAACCTTTCCAAAGCCGCTGCCCCATTCACCAAGTGCTCGCCGAGCAGCTTCGGGGAGCAAGGCAACACAATAGGAACACAGTGACGGACACGCCAGGTCCTCCCCCCGCAACCTCCAGTCTTCTGGGGACACACACAGGCGAACACGGCTGCTCCCACACCAGCTTTAATAGGCTGCGTGCACATGACACCTTGGGGAGCTCAGCTTGTGGTGAGGGGGTGGAAGGGACGGCAAGGGGAAGATAGGAGCCGGTTCTTAAAGGCTGTTTCTAGGTGGATGAGGGGTCACAGGGAAAAGAACTTCTTTCATGGTGCAAACAGAAACAGGAGAGCACCCCGGAGGCTCGAGATGGATCGAGTATTTGGCATTAACTGGAAGTAGTTGGTCAACAGGCTGGGGAAGTGATGCAGGCCAAGACACAGCAAAGGCACCTGAGCAGAAATCCTGCCACCCGGGTGGGGCTTCCCTTGAAACAAGAGGTGCCACGGGCTCCCCTGTCCCTGGGCTGAGGAAGTCTGTTGTAGGAAGTGTGATTAGTAGCATTGAAAAACAGACATTAGACCCAGTTGGTGGTTACCTGATGTGGTCCCAAACTACATTTGGGGTAAAATTCACATAACATAAAATTCACCATTTAAACCATTTTAAATCATGAGAAATGCTGGGCTGGAGAAAGCACAAGCTGGAATTAAGATTGCCAGGGGAAATATCAATAACTTCAGATATGCAGATGACACCACCTTTATGGCAGAAAGGAAGAGGAACTAAAAAGCCTCTTGATGAAAGTGAAAGAGGAGAGTGAAAAAGTTGGCTTAAAGCTCAACATTTGGAAAACTAAGGTCATGGCATCCGGTCCCATCACTTCATGGAAAATAGATGGGGAAACAGTGGCTGACTTTATTTTTCTGGGTTCCAAGATTACTGCAGATGGTGACTGCAGCCATGAAATTAAAAGACGCTTACTCCTTGGAAGGAAAGTTATGACCAGCCTAGACAGCATATTCAAAAGCAGAGACATTACTTTGCCAACAAAGGTCCATCTAGTCAAGGCTATGGTTTTTCCAGTGGTCATGTATGGATGTGAGAGTTGGACTGTGAAGAAAGCTGAGCAACAAAGAATTGATGTTTTTGAACTGTGGTGTTGGAGAAGACTCTTGAGAGTCCCTTGGACTGCAAGGAGATTCAACCAGTCCATCCTAAAGGAGATCAGTCCTGGGTGTTCGTTGGAAGGACTGATGTTGAAGCTGAAACTCCAATATTTTGGCCACCTGATGTGAAGAGTTGACTCATTGGAAAAGACTGTAATGCTGGGAAAGATTGAGGGCAGGAGAACGGGACGACAGAGGATGGCATCACCAACTCGATGGACATGGGTTTGGGTAGACACCAGGAGTTGGTGATGGACAGGGAGGCCTGGCGTGCTACGGTTCATGGGATCGCAGAGTCGGACATGACTGAGCGACTGAACTGAACTAAAACATATAGTTCCAGGGTACTTATTACATCCGTAATGTTGTGAAACCACCACGATCATCTAGCTCTAGAAGAGTTTCATCGCCCCTAAAAGAAAAGCCTGCACCCCTGGAGAAGTCCCTCCCAACCTCCCCTCCCTCAGCCTCTGGCAACCACTAATCCTCTTCCTGTCTCTCACAGATTCGCCTGTTCTGTGTATTTCAACTAAATGGAATCTTACAATATTGTAGCCTTTTGTGTCTGAATCCTTTCACTCAGCATAACATTTTCTAGGTTCATCCCCGCTGTAGCCAGTGTCAGTACTCAATTTCTTTTAACGGCTGGATAATATCCGACTGCACGGGCAAACTACATCTCACCCATCCATCATCTGATGGACTTCTGGATTGCTTCCACCTTTTGGATGTTGTGAATAGTGCTGCTATGATCCAAGCTTACCTTTTAAACTCCGCTCCCCACTTGCTTATGACTTTGGGCAATCCTCTTTCACTCTGGACCCCTGAGGCTTCATCTATAAACTAAGGTGGTTTAGACCCTAGGCTCCTGGAACCTTAAATGTCATCGGTGTCATCTGTCCATTCATGTTTGAAGGTACTCGTGCATCTGGCAGGGTGCTGGAGACTCAGCCTGGACCAGCCCACCCTGTCTTCCAGGAGCTGATGGGGGAGACAGACCAGGTGACACTGGGGACTGCGTGAAGAGTGCTAACAGAGGCCTGCCTGGGAGGGACTGGGGGCACATCACCTCTGCCTGGAGGGTGGGGCGGTGGATGCGTGGGTGCTCTTAGGAGACATTCTGCAGTGGATGCCAGCTTTGCCCAGGATGCACGCAGAGAAGTCGCTGACAGGTTTGGGGAGGGAAGCAGAGGAGTCTGCACTCTCCTCCCAGGTGGGTGAGGAGGAGCTGGGATGCTGCAGCCAGCTTCTCTGGGTGGGAGGCTGAGCCCCTAGGAACCTCCTGACCCAAACCCAGGCAGATATGCCCTCTACCTTGGGTTCCCTGCTCCTGGGGCTCCCAGGGCTCGCTCGAGCAGGGGTCTCCAACATTTGGGATCTAATGCCTGATGATGTGAGGTGAAGCGGATGTAATAAAGAATACATAGAAATGAAGTACAAATAAACGTAATGTGCTTGAATCATCCCAACACCATCCCCAACCCCCATCTGTGGAGAAACTGTCTTCCAAGAAACTGATCCCTGGTGCCAAGAAGGTTGGGGACAATGGCTCTAGGCTCTAGACACCCCAAAGTGTCCACACGGAGTCTCCACCACCTCCCAAGCTTGAATCCCACTACACGGCCACGTCCTCAGGACCAAACCTGCCCACTCCGACTTCCAGGCCTCTGTTCATGCTGTTACCTTAGCCTGATGTTTCTTTTCCCCCTCCTGCCAAATTTTTCTGACTCTCCCCATCGCCTCTTTCCTGAGGCGCCTCCTGATCTCCGGGGAAGAATGAAGCCCCTCGTCTCCGCTCCCAGCCCACACTGGCTCTCACTCCTGCCTCTGACTGTGTTCTGCTGCTATAGTTAGCTGTTTGTGCACCTGCCTCCCTGAGCAGTGACTTGAGAGCACACTCACCCCATCAGCCACCCTGCATCCCAGGTGTTCAGGGCCCAAGCCTGTTGATGTACACGTTAAAGGTCAGATGGAGGGCAGTGGCAGGGTCTTAGGGGTAGTGGTTTTGAGGGTTCTGGGTGGGCAGAACCTGGCCAGGAGCTTCCCAACATGGAGAAGACGGCCACGCCACGGCCAGAAAGGGACCCAGAATGCCACCCAGGTTCTCATCAGCGCTTCAGTGTGCAGGGGCAGAGGACATGCTTGCTTCATGGAGAACCAGGCTGACCACCTCCTGCAAATGAGCCATGTGCTTTGGAGCCGGCAGGTGGAGCGACCTCGCCCTCCTTCCCAGGGCGGTGGCAGAGAAGCATGTAGGTGCTCAGTCACCTCATCACCATCTGCGGCCAGGGCAGAAAGTTTTCTCTGGACAAAGCACACAAGATGTGAATGGAGGAGAGAGGCCAGCTTTAGGATACCCCCAAAGGGAAACCAAGGCAAGGGAGATTCAGTACTTGCCTCAGGTCACAAAGGGTGTGAACAATTGTTTTCAAGCACTTAAAAAATCCCCATTCCCTTTCGGGAGTTGCCTCTCTCTTCCGCAGGGGCTCTGCCGGTCCCCTGCCGCAGAGAGGGCCCAAGACCAGAGGTCAGTTACCTGTCATCCTGTGTCACACCCCAAGGCCTTCTAACAAGCAGCTTTCCTGAGTAAGTTTGTCAGTTTCTGTTGCTGGCAACCACAGTACTCAGACTGATGCGTGCAGCTAACTCATGGAACAGATAGGCTCTGAGCCCAGGACTCCCAATGCTTAGTTCACTGCTATTTCCATCCTGCCAAGCTGCCTACCCTCCCTGCCCAGCTGTCCACTGTCCGGCCATCTGTCCCCACGTCTGAGCAGACTGCAAACTCAGAGCGCTCTGGATCCCAAACACAGGGTCTGTGCGTCCTCTGCTTGGGACGTGCCCTGATGAATGATGACACCTTCTCCACCTTGTTCTGTTGGTGCAAGACAGTGGTGGGCGTGGCAGACAGCCAAGGGAAGGGGAGACGAAGGGGTGCTGGAGAGGCCCAAGCTGCAAAGGGGTGGGGGCTGGGCAAGATAGAAGGAGTTTTCCATCTTTCACGTGAGTCTGATTCAGGGTCTGGAACACTCATGTGTTTGACTAGTGATGACCAAACACTGCTGCTGCTGCTAAGTTGCTTCAGTCATGTCCGACTCTGTGCAACCCCATAGATGGCAGCTCACCAGGCTTCTCCATCCCTGGGATTCTCCAGGCAAGAACACTGGAGTGGGTTGCCATTTCCTTCTCCAATGATGAAAGTGAAAAGTGAAAGTGAAGTCGCTCAGTTGTGTCCAACTGTTAGTGACCTCATGGACTGTAGCCCACCAGGCTCCTCCGTCCATGGGATTTTCCAGGCAAGAGTAGTGGGATGCCATTGCCTTCTCCGTGACCAAACACTAGTGTTTACCAAACACCTACTATGTGCGGGCCACAGGGGGAGGCGCTGGGGATACAGCAAAGTACAGGCTCTCAGAGCACAAAGGGGGCGTACAGAGAAGCAAAAGGCAAGGGAACACTGGCGGCCTGTTGATGGGAGAAGTGCAGGGTGTGGGCGGTGCTGGTGAGGCCCCGAGACAGGCAGGAGAGTTGGGAAGGTTCCTAGGAAGGAACCCATGAGGGGATATGAAGGAGAGGAGGGGGGTCAGGACTTGTGGAGTGACAGAGGAACAGCTGGGGTGTTCCAGGCAGAAGGAAAGGGAAGTGGCCTGGAGTTGAGAGGAAGTGGGGCATGCTGAGACGGCTGGAAAGAAATTCAGTCTGGCAAGGGCACGTGGGAAGGGAGTGCGCTGGGGACATCTTCCGAGGTGCTCATCTGTCATGCTCTTCCTTTGTATCTTCCTCCCCCTCCCCTTCTTTCCAGAGACATAAGGCAGACCTTAATCTTCACAACAGCCCTAGGAGGAACACACGACCACTACCTTGTAGTTTCTAGATGAGGAAATGGAGATTCAGAGGAGTCCAGTGACCTGCCCAAGGGCACACAGCTAGTAGTAACAGGTCTGCCTCTTGCTGCCCATAGTCCTCAGCTCTCTTCTCTTCTGGCTTTTGGTCTTCGTTGAAAACAACACTCTGAAAACAGGAAGAGAGTGAACATGAACGAAACGGCAGTTACCTTGCACATGTTCTTTGAAACAATCTTCACCTAGGTCTTTGGGGGCAGCATGCCCATTTTACAGATGAAGAAACTGAGGCTCAGGTGAAGTGACTCGGCTAGATTCATTCAGCAGGTGACTTAGTGAAGGAGCCCGAGGGGGGAGACTCCTGTCCCCAGGGAACCGGAGGAATTCACAGCTGCAGGGCTATTACCTCGTATGTCCTCCCCAGAAACAGAAGGAAGCCCTGCCCTGGACCCTGGCCTCAGGTTGTTCCACCTGAAGCAGCAGCCCAGAGAGCCCGCCTTGGGAGACTGGCTGGAGTGGAGAGCGTGCGTGATAGTGGCACCATGCTCCATGACAGGAGGAATACACATGCTCCATGGCCAAGGGCACGGCAGCCCTGGGGTCTAGTCCAGCGTGTGCCCCTGGGCCAGTCATTTCCTCTTATATGAGTCACAGCATCCACAAATGAAAATTAAAAAAAAAGAATTTAATGACATTTAAAGGCCTTTCCTTAAGGTCTCAAGTTTTGATTCTGGGGTATCAAGGTTTGATGAGGCAGGGCTGGTGGAGCAGGGAACCAGCAGAGGGCGCTCCCAGCAGCAGGGAAACAGGCTTTGGTCTATGGGTGGGGCTGGGGGGAGCAGGAGTTGCGGGCAGAGGGTGGGGCAAGGGGAGCTTTCCCACCGCAGTCAGTGATTGACACAGGCCCAGCTCCCCTGGGTGGGTCAGTATCTATTGCGGACAGGTGTATCTGTGTGGGGGACAGAAGACCAGAAGATGTTCAATCGCAGAGTGGGATTTCAGGGCTGTAAAGGTCATCTGGTTTAATCCTCCGCCCTCCAAGATTCTGAAAACGCCCCCTTCAGCCCCCTCTTTCTCCACCCAAAGTATACAGTTTAACTTACAAGGAGGAAACAGACAGTTACAAATGTGAAGGCGTGATCACATCTCTTGCAAGGGGAATGTTTTTGTTTCCATTCTGTTAGATGCTCGCTCCCACTCAGGATGCCTTGGAATGCACTTCGCCCTTCAGGGAAAAGCCCCTGTTTCCCTTCTCTGCTTGAAAAACTCTTTAAGACCCTTTCCAGACCCTGTTCAAATGTGGCCTCAGCAGTGCTCTCCCTGACTCCCTTAGAAAGATCTGGGTGCCCCCTCGGTTCTCAAGCTCTATTCAGTGATTATTTTTTAATTATTATTATTTTTCTTGGCCATGCCACGTGGCATGCAGGATCTTAGTTCTCCGACCAGAGGCTGAACCCATGTCCCCTGCAATGGAGGAATCTTAACTGCTAGACCACCAGGGAAGTCCCTCAGTGATGCCTGTCTCCCCACCTCACACGGAGCTACCCAAACACAAACCTGTGGACAGTAATCACGGCAGCTTCCTTCTATGGAGTGCTGAGAGTGCTGGATACCATGCCAATACTGTACACGTATTACATCACTCATCTCTCACCACAGCCCTATGAGCTAAACACAGTTGTCAGCCCCCTCCTACACATGTGGAGATGAGGACTTGGAGAGACTGAGTCACTTGCTCAAGGTCACCCAGTTGGTAAGTGGCAGAAATAGACTTCAAACTCAGTTTGCCTCCACCCCAGACCCAGGCTTTATTGAAACCACCCGGTGCATGGCCTCTGATGTGGACGTTCCTGTTTCCTCACTTAATACTCTGTCTGGCACCAGGAAGATACTCAAGATCTAGTCTTGAAAAAATAAATGAAAATAGGGCTAGGGTTTGAGTGTGTATAGATGGCTCATCAAAAACGCCAACAAAGCACAGGCTTTGGGATTGGGCGGCCAAGTCTGAGTCAGTGCTCCCTCACTGACTGCCTGATCTTAGATAAGACGCTTGACTTCTCCGCAGCTCAGTCTCCTGATCTGTGAAAGAGGGAAAGCAGTGTCTACACTTCAGAGGGTTTCAGGGAGATTGAATGCATGCTGATCCTTATACGAAGTTTTTACATGAGATGCATGTAAAATGCTTAGACAGGGTCCAGTAAGCTCTTAAAAAGGCTATCATCACCTAGTGTGCCAGGTGTTACCTGCTTTTAAGTTAATACAAGCCTTCTCACCCATAGGTGAGGTTCATGGAGGCTCTGGAATGAGCCTGAAGTGAAGTGAAAGTCATTCAGTCGTGTCTGACTCTTTGTGACCCATGGACTGTAGCCTGCCAGGCTCCTCTGTCCATGGATTTCTCCAGGTAAGAATATTAGAGTGGTTAGCTGTTCCCTTCTCCACCAGAATCTTCCCAACCCAGGGATCAAACCCAGGTCTCCTGCATTGCAGATGGATTCTTTACCCTCTGATTCCAGTGGTATGCTAACAAACTGGTTCTCAGAAAAAAATAAATAAATAAAAATTTTAAAAGCTATAATTTGTGGCATTTGCCAGTTTCCCCGGTGTAAATGCTCCCACCATGGCTGAGGTCAAGCTATGAATGTGAGAGGCCATGCTGCCAGTCTTGGAAGAGATCAGAAGTTTGACTCAAATGCTTGGTGCCTCAGTTTTCTCATCTGTAAAATGGACCAGTAGCACAGAATGCACTACATAAGTGTTGTTGTTGCTGTTTAGTCACTAAGCTGTGTCCAACCCTTTTGCGACCCCATGGACTGCAGCCTGCCAGGCTCCTCTGTCCATGGGATTTCCCAGGCAAGAATACTAGAGTGGGTTGTCATTTCCTTCTCCAGGGGATCTTCCTGACCCAGGGAGCAAACCTGCATCTCCTGCATTGGCCGGGAGATTCTTTCCCACTGAGCTACCAAGGAAGCTCATTTAAGTGTTAACTATTATTTTCACAACAGTCAGTCTCACTCTTGCTCATCTGGCTCTGACACTGGCCCCGACACTGGCCCCATCCCAGCACCTGGCCTTCCGCCTAATGCCCTGGCAGGCACAATCTCTGTCTCGGTCATCTTCCTTCGAGGACTGAGGCCTTGTCCACTCTTGCAGCTCTGCCCCCTCCAAACGGAACTAGAATCCTGACCTAGCCAGTGCTGGTGACATACACACCCTGATCACAAATGACTCTGGGCTTCTGATCTCTACCTGCCTCTGGTTTTAGCCCTAGATGTGTCCCTGATGCCAGCCTTGGGCCTGAATGCCAGGGCCGCCTGTGCGTTGCTCTGGATTGTCCATGAAGATCCTGTGTGGCGTCTGCTCCGTTCTCCATCACCTACAGAACCACCTCTCACAGGGCTCGTACACACTTGGAAAGGAGGGGGCTGGGGTACAGAGCTAGGTCTGTTCCCACCTGTGGCTAGGAAAACTCTGGCTCCTGCCACACCTCACTGTGGGGTCTACTCCTCCATCAGGGCCCTCACCCTCAGCCTCTCAGGTAATCCTTCTGTACTCAGGTTGGGAAGATGCTGGCACTTCAGGGTTTGGTAAAAGAATCAGGCAAAACTGAGACACAGAGCCGAGGGGGATGCAAGATGGAAACTGTTTGGAAACGTGAGCTGGGTCTGAGGCAGCTTTGCTAGGAGAGAGGATACTGTGTGAGCCAGGAAGTTGAACGGAACAGGAAAGAGGAAAAAGGAAGCCAAAATTCAAGGCTGAAAAGGGTCTAGAGACCTGGGGCCGGGGGAGGGCTGTGACCGAGCCGTCAGTCTCTGGGAGAATCCCTCAAAACACAGCGGACTGGACATTCTGAGGCCACACACCTCAAGGCAGCCATGGTCCTCTGCAAAAAGGATGGATTTGGAGGCCAAGAGACCTGGCTGAAACGCTTGCTCCGCTACCTTGTCCCCACAGGCCCCTGGACCTGTGTCCTAGCTTCTCTGAACCTTGGTTTCTTCCTCTGGGCCACGGAAGCAATAGGAGCCGCTGGGCACAAGCTTGTGGAAGTAAAGACGGTGGAAGTGACTGAGGCAGAGAAAGTGCGAGGCCACCTGGGGCTGACAGCCTCCCTGTCACCATGCGGACCTGCTTCAGAGCTGCCTCTCCCAGGGCCCTCCAAGTCAACCCCGCACAGGAGCCACTCCTGCCCTCCATACCAGGCGGTGCCATCAGCTGCAAAGCTCTGTCTTCGTGGTCCTTAGGCTCCACCAGGTATCTTGGAGCTAAGGAGAGCAATGCTGAAGAGGCTACTTTGAGGATGAATGGGGCCTCTCCGGCCGAACTGCTCTCTCCCCTTTGGAGAGCCCTGGGCGGTTTCAGGGTCCCCTGGGTCAGACACAGAGCCTGGAGGAGGATGGGGGATAAAGAGCTGAAAACCCAACTTCGTGGGGCTCCCCAGATCCTCTTCCATCATGAACACCACCCCCCCCCCCCCCCCCCCCCCCCCCACCCTTCCCCCCTTCCCCCCGGGGGGGGGGGTGCAGCCATCCCCCCCACCCCAGTTCCCCTTTTCTCTTCTTTTTGTACCCCCCCCCTCCCCCCCCCTCTCCCCCCTCCCCNCCCCCCCCCCCCCCCCCCGCCAGCCATGCTCACCTTTGCTTCTCAGCCTGTGTCTCCTTGGTCCTCCGTCCTGGACAGGCCCCCCTGCTCCTCTCCCCTGATCTGTGGCCAGGGCCTGCCGAAGCTCATGCCACCTCCGGGAAGCCTCCCCAGGGAATCCAGCGCACACTGACCTCTCTTCCAGCTGAATTCTTTCCCTAGTGTTTTGATCTGTAACTTGGCACCTGGCGATGGCCCACAAGCCAGCCTGGGCCACTCCCTGGCTCTCTTGCCCAGAACCTTGACTGTTGTGAGCTGCCCAGGCTGGGGGTAGGGGGGACAGGGGATGGGCCTCCTTCTATCTCCTCTAAGACGGGGAGTCCAGTACACTGAGGACCAGTACACCGAGGGATGGGAGGCCAAGCAATGTACATCCAGCTCCTTCTGCACATTCAAGTTTGTAAAGAAGATGCGAAGGAGATTAAATAGGAGAAAAGAGGGAAGGAAGAAGTGAATGAAAAGGAGTGAAAGGTGAGGGAAGGGGACCTATGTGAGACTCAGGACCACAGTCACAAGAAGACACATCAGACCATGATCCAGGCTGCCTTGGCTCACGCTTTAAGGCTTTCTATACATTACCCTTGATTATGTAACTCTGGCTCAACAGACTCCTCTCTTTGAAAAATCTTTGGAACTCACCTCCTCCAGGCAGCCTTCCTGGATTGGCTCTATTCTTTTGCCCATCCCCTTGACTCCTTGAGCTGTATTACTTTGCACTTATTAATGCCCATGGATTTCCCATGAATCCAGATCCTCTAGGCAAGGGCTGGAGGTTTCTGCCTCACTGCAGTGAGTTTAATGCTACATTTATCATTTGGGGTCAGAGATTATACTCTTTTTCCCATCACCTTTCTTTGATCAATTTCAAAGGGTGGTTTGGCGATATATTTCGCACAGCTGTTTTAGACCCAGTTTGCCTTGAAGTAATCTTGAGGCGGGATCTGCTATAATCTTAAATCTGTTTCTTTACTATCAGGCTCTGTGTGTTGGACCTGCGAGGATATACAGATGACTGAACCCCAGTCCTGCCCTCAACCAGCTTGCAGTCCTGTGCGCAGAGCTGAAGAGGTGCTAAATGTCAATGGAGGCTGTGGGATATGGGTGCCTGGGAGAGCACAGCGGGAGAATCCAGGAAGCTGCACAGGGAATTGATGTCTGAGCATCCCGAGGACCAAAGGACCAGGAGAGTTCACCAGACTGTGCCGAGGGTGTTCTACGCAGAGAACATTGCAGCAGCAAAGGCCAGAAGAAGTGAAAGGGCAAGGCGAGCTGGGAGAGGGCCCCTCGTGAGGCTGGACAGTGGGCAGGAGGGGGCCTCATTTCCCCCGGCTGAGGGCTTCGTGCATCCTGTGAACACACACAGACGGTAACTCACAACCCACTTTCCCTCGGCAGGATAAAGGCGAGGACTGCCATTCTAGCTGGCATTTAGAGATCTGTGTGTCGGGGAGAGTGGGGGTGTAACAATACAGATGGATTTCAAAAACTACTTATGACACAAAGACCACACGCTACCTGAGTTCGTTTATACCAAGATCAAGAACAGACAAAAGTCATCTTCAGTGACAGAAATGGCGAGGACGGTTCCCTCTGAGGGCGGGTACTGACTGATGGAGAAAGAAGGGGCTCTGAGAGGTGATGGAAATGCCCCACATCCCAATCCCGGTGATGGTTATTCCACTTCATATAGTCATCAAAACTCGCTGAATGCACCGCTGAAGGTCTATACGTCTTCCTGCTCATAAAACAGACCTTCAAATGTGTGTGAGCATTCGTTGTCATGATGACCGAAGGGTGCTTCTGGGAAATATTCAGGGGAGTGGCCAGGGATGCTGTCATAATAAAGAACTCCCCACCTACAGACCAGCAGGGTCCTTGTTGAGAATCACTGCTGTAGGCCACAGGGAGCTACAAGGGGTTCAAAGAGCAGAGAGAACTGGCTGCTTCTGGGTTCTGGGAAGGCAGGGCTTTGAGATGATGGGAAGCCCACAGGTCCAGGTATCTTGGGTGTGAAGTGACACAGAGGTGGATATGTGACTTCCACTGCCACTCCTGGACCTTGTATTTGGCCAACTCCAGCCCACTGGCCCAAAGCTGCCCAGACCTGGGAGGCACCCTGTGCTGTCCCTCTAAGGCATCCCAGAAGGGGTTGGAAGGCGGGCAGCTAAGGGAGTCAGAGGCAGCAAATGTCAGAGGGAAAAGGTCAGGCTCCATGCTGCCCTCCCTGCCTCGATAAGCACCAGGGATGCTGACTCTGAGCGTCTTCCTCTGAAACGTAGTCTCAATGGAGCTGGGGCAGGTGGAGATTGGGGGTGCCCTAGGTGACCAGAGGCACAGGAAGCAGGGCTGGATGCTGCCACTGCTCCTACAAAAAACCATGTTCTGAAATCATGAGCCACAGAAGAACACAGCCAACTTCCACCAAGATGCTCACCTGACCCCTTCCTTCAAGAAGCCTTCTCTGACCTCCACAATGAGCAGGTGCCTCTCCTGGATCCCCACAGCCCTCAGCTCATCACCAGAGCACAGTTACATACCTAGGTGCGAATTCTTGCTCTGCCACTTACTTGCTGTGTGTTTCTGGCAAGTTACTTAAACTCTCTGAGTCTTTATCAATACACTGAGGACAATAAAAACTTGTCTGCAATGAACCATGATAAAAGATCAGTGAGATAATGTAGTAAGCACTCAGAAACCTTAGTACTTATGACTACCATAGTGAGCATCTATACAGACCACTGTTGTCCGGATATTCACTGGCGACCCCACCAGACACACACAAGCTCCTGTGGGCAGGGTCCCCACGGCAGGTTGATTTCCTGGCGCAGTAAATACCTGCATGTGTGAATGAATCCCAACTTCGAAAGATCTCTCCTGAGAGCTTTCTTTTTCCACCCACGATGCCTCTAAATCACCATAACTCTTCAGAAATGGAGGGTGGATTCATTTGTATTCTGTTCCCTTTTCTCTCTTCCCTCCAACGTCATGGAGAAACCTATACAACATTTTCTTAGAAAAATTAATGGTTTCTTCCTGGACCCTCCACTCCTAAGACTTCATTTAGTGGTCTTTTTCAATAAGTACACAAAAAATCCTTAATAAAAACCACCCTGTGGTTCCTCAAAAACTTAAATATAGATGTACCATTTGATCTAGCAATTCCACTTCTAGGCATGTACCCCAAGTAATTCGAAGCACGGGCTCAAGTAGGTACCTGTATGTCAAAGTTCATAACAGCATTATTCACAATATCCAAAAGGCAGAAGCAACCCCAGTGTCCATCAGCAGATGAATGGGTGAACAAATGTGGCATAAACATACAATGGCCTATTATTCACTCTTAAAAAGGAAGGAAATTCTGACACATGGTACAACATGGGTGAACCTGAAAATACGCTAAGTGAAATAAGCTAGCCACAAAAGGACAAATGGCATATGATTCCACTTACACACGGTACCTAGAACATGTGAAAGCAGAAAGAGCTTATCAGAGACTGGGGTAGGGGGAATGAAGAGTCCTTGTTTAATGGGTACAGAGTTTCAGTTTTGCGATGTGAAGAGTTCTATGGATAGATGGTGAGGATGGTTGTACAATATGAATGCATTTCATGCTACTAAACTATATACTTAGAATGTTTACAGTAGTACATTTTATGTATTGCTTCCTAACTTAAAAAAGGCACCCCAAACCAAATCATCAAACTGCTGGAGGGACTCCATCTGCATTCTGACAGCCCTCTATCACACCCTCAGTGCCTGTGACTCTGGCCTCCTGGCCCATAGCCTGCCTCTCCTTGGCTCCAGCTCTGGTATCTACTGTTCCCTTTCCACCTCAGGATCCAGGGCCATGTCATCAGCATCCATGAAATCAACCTGCATCAACACGTTCTTTAATTGCGTGCTCCTCTTCCCCCCTCCCCAGCAGCCCCGTCCTGTCCACCCTCTTGGGGATGGTTAAATCAAAAGCCTTGAGGATCTGAGATGGAAGAGCTGTGTTCGTAAAGATGTTCACTACTGAGTATGTCCACCAAATCAGAAATGGCTAAGTAAAGTACGGTAAAACCACCGAGGATGGAAGAAGGTCGTGCATGAACACAAAAGTTATGAGAAAATGTTAAGTAAAAAATGCTGGGTACAAAATTAGATGTGGACTGATTTCAACTACTAAAAGATACAGACCTACAGAAGAAACAGATAAAACCATGGTTCATCTTACATTTAATTCTACAGTATGGTTCTGTTATCTTTATAATTTATTTTTTAAAGACTGGACCACTCTCCTAGGCAGATGATGAAATCTTTGGGTCCACTCCAGACAGCCGCATGCTGCCCACCACTGAAGTCCACTGAATCCCTCCTGAGTGGCTTCCAGAGAATTGGGGGGAGAAAAGGAACATTTCCACTCTTAAGAAAGACATCTTAAAGCTTGGTACAATATGTCTCTCTAGGTCTCTCAGCCAATCCTCTTATCACATGAGGGTCTGCATGTTGCCATCACAGGAACCAGATACAGTCAAGAACAGTGGACGCCCCTCATTAGGCCAAAGTCAGGAACTCTTACTAAGACACTGCTCGCTTACAAATTGTGGATCCCCTGCATCTAGCTTGAGGGGATCCTTTCCCCACTCAAAGTGCTGCACCCCACCTATAGAAACTTAGGTCTAGACTGTGTCAAGGGGAGACACGGGAAGGAAGATGGCTTTGATTCTAAGTGCCACAGTTGAGCGGAGAAGGCAATGGTGCCCCACTCCAGTTCTCCTGCCTGGAGAACCCCATGGGTGGAGGAGCCAGGTGGGCTACAGTCCACGGGGTTGCTAAGAGTCGGACACAACTGAGTGACTTCAATTTCACTTTTCACTTTCATGCATCGGAGAAGGAAATGGCAACCCACTCCAGTGTTCTTGCCTGGAGAATCCCAGGGACAGGGAAGCCTGGTGGACTGCCACCTATGGGGTCGCATAGGGTCGGACATGACTGAAGCGACTTAGCAGCAGTAGCAGCAGCCACATTTGGGTGGGAAAAGCTTTCCTCTAAGAGTCTGGGATTTCTGGAGCTTTGCCAGATATTGCTGGCCAAGGTACTCATCCCATATCTCACCAGATGCAAAAAAGATGGAGGTAATATTAAAGAATGGGGGAAGACTTTATTTTCCACAATGCCACTGTTGATGGTAAGGAAGAGCTTTTTGGCGATAGTATTGTTCAAAAATTAAAAGGGTTAAGTGTTATTTTTTTTTCTTCGGCTGACTTGAGTTTCCAGTTCCTAGAAGTGACAAGACATGCAGAAATCAGATGGAATTTGGACCAGGGCACCTAGAGACAGTCTATGCTCTCAGCTTTAGATTACCTGTCAACTGGCCCCCTCAGAAGGTCCAGCCTAGTATCTGGTTCTGTCTGCTTGGGGGAAGCATCCTATCTTCTCTGTGACAAGACCACCTGTCTGCCTCCTATATATCACATCATCTGAGTGTCACCGGGAGCCACACCCCCGTGCTGCGACACTGGTCACTGTCCTCCGGGAAGATGACAGTGTGGGCCTACAGATATCACAGACCGCCGTGCTGAGTCCCCAAGGGCCCCAGAAACCCAAGCCTCACTGCCCAGAGACAGGGAAACAGTTTGGGAGAGGGGAAGGACTTTGACCCAGCTCACATAACTACAAGTAAGCTTTGAACTGAACAGATATGTACACATGGAGAGCTATGCTGATCCTCCCTGGTAAGAACATCTTTCCTGGTCTGTGGGTTAAATTTTCGGTAAAAGGTGCCATATATTTTGAAATGTTCACACATATCCTGTGTTCAACTTAACGCAGACAGAAAGCTTTAAACGATTAACCGTCTTCTAGAGTTTTTCGATTCCTACTTGTAGATCCATTTACACAATTAATGAGGTGCTTGAAGAATATATGCATCTATAAATAGTTCCTCTCTCCCCACCACCCTTCCTGCTTTCTTTGAAATTTGTCAATTTATTGAAAAAGATGATAATTCCTTATCCTGCCAATATGGGCCTTTGTGCTTCAGGTGAGTTAATTTAAAATCTCTATTAAGGGAAATGGCTGATGGCATGAGTTGCACAGGGGAAAATCTGAAATGAAACCAAAAGGCTGTATATTTGCACTGGAAAGGGGATGAGGGAAGACCATAAAAGGTTACCATTTTAACTGTATTACAGTCATTTCAGGTATGTTTTCCTATTTCATCGTAGTCAACAGTCACACTGAATATGCAGACATGACTCAAACTTTCATACTTGAATGATCTCACAGATATTCAGATCATCTGAGCTTTACCATTTTGATCATACACAGCTTACTATGCCCTTACCCTACTATGCTACAATATCTTTATTTAGTCCAAGATATGAGGCTTTAAGAGAAAGAGAAAGTTAGACAGCATCATCAACTCAATGGACATGAATTTGAACAAACTCCGGGAGAGAGTGGAGGACAGAGGAGCCTGGAGTGCTGCAGTCTATGAGGTCGCAAAGATTCGGACACAACTGAGCAACTGAACACCAGCAACACCACCAAAAAGCTGCATACATAAATGGTGGTTTCCTGCTTGTTAGACAACTCTTTAGTGAGCCACTGTTGAGTGTCAGGCTTGGTTCTCTGGGCATGAAACACACATGGAGAATGGGACTTTCATTCTCTTGGACCCATTAACATCACATGATTTCTTATCACTCAGGCGTGCGTGATCTGGGCCTGCCCCTCTCTCCTCCATTTTTCCTTCCCAGCCTCCCTCTTGACCTCTGTTTTATAGCCACACTTGCTGTTCCCTGAAAGCACCAAGCTATTCTTACCCAGGGGCCCTTGCACTGTGGTCTCCTCTCCCTAGAACCCTCTTCCCCAAGGTCTCCTCCTCACTCCATTCAAGACTTTCAAATATCACTTCCTGGAAGACGACTCTATGTGAGGGTGGAATCTCTTCCCCCAGTCACCCCTCACCGGGTTCTATGTCTCCCGAGTATCGCTCACCTCTTGAAATGTTGTGCTTTGCTTCTGTTTGCTTTTCTGTCCCCCCTTGGTAGAGGTAGTTCATCTTTCTTAGCAATGCGTCTCTACAGAGTGGAGAACAACCTCACGCAACAGCTGTTTCTATGCACATAATGAATGAAGCAACGAGTTCTGGACAGGTTGGGGTGCTGGGTGAGCCAGCTTTGCAGGAGTTGTTCTGGTGCCCTGTCAGATCACAGCCCCCACTCCTGGGCCTCCCCCTCCCCTTCCTGTTGGACTGTCTGTGAGTGGACGCTCAGCCACTCAGGTGCCAAGCCTTGCCATCATTTCTCATTCCTCTCTTCTCTCCTCCCATTTCCAGCCCACCGCTGATTCTGGTGAAATTGTGGCTTCTGCATGAAATCCTCTTTCTCCTCATTCCTACAAGCCTCCCGCGCTCCCCGCCCCGCCCAGACCCTCCTTATCTCTTACCTATAGGACTGTCATTGCCTCCTACCTGAGCTCCCTGCCAGCAGGCTTTCTCCTCCAATCTGTTCTGTGCAGCCAGAGGGAGTTTCCTAATGGCCATGTCTGAGCACATCTCTCCCCTACTCAAAAACCAAAGGCCCAGCCCTTGGCTTGACACTCCTGCCCTAGCCACTGCCTCCACGTTCCTACCCAGCCTTCCTTCTCACAGCTCCTCTTTTATCCTTTTTGCTCCAGGGGGAATGAACCACTTTCCAGTTTCTACACTTGTCCTAGAAGCCCCTACCACCAGCTCTCTGCTCTTGCTGTTTTCACTACTTGTAATATTTTCCTGCTTCTACCATACAAATCATGCAGACCCAGCTCCAATGCTACTGAGCTTCTCCAAGAAGCCACTTCTCATCTTCCAGAAGAATAAAGCCTTCCTTCTCAACTCTGTCCAAGGGGTCAGCTGTCTCTTTCAGGACAGGTTTCAGGAAAGGATCGGCAAAGTGACACAGAAGAAAGGGTTCAGGTTAAACTCTGAATTTTAACCTCCCCATCTATAAAGTGGGAATAATAACACTACTGATATCATAAGATCAAATGTGTAGGTGACAGCTTGTAAGAAAAACTTTGACTGTATATAAATGATCAAATTCAATCACCCTTAGGCGTGAAATAACTGATAAACAAAAGTGCGACTTCTCCTAGGAAGCTTCATGGATGTCCTATGCTGGCTGAGCCCTAAGTCCAGGAATAGATCAGTGGAGGAGGGATTTTTTGAGAGACAGGGCCTTTCAGGATCTAAAATCTCATGTTCTTGAGCAATCTTTAAGAAGAGAAGAAGTGGAGGGTATATCCATAAGGCCAGGACCTAAATGGTATTAATAGCTACCTATTCCGAGTTTCTTCTATGCCCCAGGCACTGTGCTAAGTACCCTACATAAATGATCTCATCATAGAGTGATAGAAGAGGAAAACCAGGCCCACAGCAGTTATATAAATAAGTGCTTCCTCCCTCCCCCCACCACACTAACAATTTAGACCTGAAAGCTATCCTGGAAATCTCCAATCCAATGATCTTATTTTTCGGATGGGGAAACTGAGACCCAGAGAGGTTATAGGCATTCCCTGAAATTGTCCAGCCAGGAAGGAGACCTGGAACCCAGATCTCTTCACTCTGAGGGTGAGAGACACTGCATTGCAATTGTAACTCAGGGGCCACCACTCATTATGAAGTCTATGCAAACGGTGCTTCTGGAGCACTATGCTATTTACATACCCAACAATATGAGTGGTGGCTCCTGGAGAGATGCTGGTCAGCTGTCACCCTGACCCAGCTGGTCACCCTGTCTCTGCTCCTTGCCAGGCTGCTCCCTCAAGGAGGAAGCTCTCCAGACAAGAGCCTCAGGCCCCTAGACACTGAATACTGTCCTCCTTGGCAACTCCTCCATCCAACAGTCTTTTCAAAGGTGACGGATTTTATCTATTCACCACTCGCCTTGCACTCACTCCATCAACACACCTCTCAGGACCTCTCTGCACCAGGCACTGGGTTCAGCTCTGGGGACACCCAGCTGCCCTGGAGGGAGCCTTGCCCTGAGCCACCACCCGAGCCTGATGGGGCTGTAACTCAAGCCTGCCCAGCAGCTCCATCAGCAGTACCAAGAGGCTGCATGCAACAAACATCAAGGAGGGAGAGATGGCCGGACAGGAAGGCCCCAGAGACCTCTGCAAACGGATGGTGAAGGGAGCTTGGTTGGATCAGAAGGGTGAGGCCCTTAAGGTGAAGTGGAGAGTGAGGGGGAAGGCATCTCATCAGGTCAAAGTTGGGGGAGGGTGATGGCTCCTCAACCACGACATCACCTGGTCCAACTGAGGACACTGTTTCAGTGATTTCAAACCTGGAGTACCTGCTTAAGAGAGATACCCTGTGAGACTGAAAGATGCAAACTGAAGGCCAGCCTTTGTTTTTTTTTAAACAGTAAATATGGTAGCCAATGAAGGGCACCTGCCGCTCCAAGGGAGGGGGGCAGGGTGGAATTACAAAGACTTTCCTGATATACTGGGGTAAATTTTTATGTTCTAGGGTTTCGGTGAGGATAAGTATGGAATTGTATAGGAGAGGAAGGAAGTCTGAAAGCCAGGGATGCTAGATTCTAATGCAGGCTTTGCCTTGAACCCTCCTGTGACCTTGGTCAAGCCACCTCACTGGGCCTCAGTTTCCCCATCTGTAGAATGAGGGAGCTAAAAGAATCCCCAAGGTTCACCTGGTCCTGACCCTCGAAAGCCACACGATTCCTGGTAAGGTAAGCCCCTCAGAGCTCTGACCCGAGCAATGTCCAGGTTTTGCAGGAGTCTGGGCCTCAGCCGGTAGAAGGGGCACGCTGGGGGAGGGGAACGCGCTGGGCTTTTATTTTGGGGGTGGGTGGGGAAACTGGTGGTTTAAGCTACACGGTCGGGGGAGGCGAAGCGAAGGCTGGGAGCCACGGTTAATAGGCCAGCAGGCTAGCGGCGATCTCCAACGTCCCCCCGGAGCTTCGGATCCTGGAGAGGTAACGCAGCCAGGAGCCGCGCACCCGCCACGGCAGCAGAGGCTCGGACCCAGGACCGCCATCGCGATCCCTCCCATCTCGGGAACCGCGCACGAGCTTCGTGGGGAGTGGCTGCTGCTCCCTCCCCTCTGCCCAGCGCCGGGTCCCCTCCCGGGCGTGGAGGACCCTTCCCCCAGTCCGGGGGCGTCGGGAGCCCCATGGGGGCGTGGCGGGGGCGGGCGCCGGCTTTTCCGCCCGGGGGTCTGGAGGAGATCTGTAGCCGGGCCTCCCTGGGAGGGACCCTGCGCCCTCCACCTCCCAGCTTCCCACACAAAGGCGCCGACTGAGACGCCGCACTTACCGGCCAGAGGGCTCCGGGCGCCGGCGAGCGGGCGGGCAGGCTGGCGGGAGGATGTGCGCGCGCGAGTGTGCGTGTGTCCCTGTGTGTGTCAGCGCGAGTGTGTGAATGTGTGTATGTGACGGGGACCTCGCCGAGCTCTGCGCGTCTGCGTGTGCGGGGGCGTCCGTCCGTCCGTGGGTCCGTCTGCCCTGCGCTCTGTCCCGTGCTCCGTGCGCGCTCCCTCGCCCGGCCGCCTCGCCAAACCGGCTTCGGCTGCAGTCTCGGGCGCAGCCGCCGGGTCGCCTGGGCACCCTCGGCCCCGGCTCCGCCCCGCCCCCGGGCGGGCTTGCGCCGCTCCCCGGGAATTGCGCAGGGCCCGCGGGGCTGGCGGGCAGGGGGCGGGGAGATCCGGTGGCGTCCGGGGCCCAAGTCGGGCGGGATCACAGACCCTTCATCCCTCCCTGACCCTGATCTCGGGCGCCTGCACCCCGCAACTCCGCTTGGAGTCCACGCAGACACTGCGCCCGCGCCGAGGTTGCCTGGACAGGGAGGGCGGGGGAGCGGAGCACCGCATCCATTTCATTCATGATTTTCTCCTCTCGGAAGCCCGGAGGCCCGGGCCGCGCCGCTACGGCGGCCGTCAGAGGGACCTCGGCAGGGCCATGAGCGCCGAACCCGGTGCAGCAGGGACGGGCAGACAGCTGGGGGTCGGGGAAAGCAGGACAAAGGGGTCATAGGCGGGGTTGGGGGGAACTGTATGGAGGGGATGCTGTGGCGCTCCCCGCATGACCCCCGCAAGATGTCATTGCCACACCTGCACAAGCAGAGTGGTTGCAAACCCGGGGCGCCCAGGACCTGCTCCCGTACTGTCGGTGGAGGCACTCGCCTTACCACCCTTCCCTGTTGAGTCGCTGAGGAGTAAAACCTTCCTTCGTCGGATCTCACTCTCCTGATGGGCGTCATGAGCCGTGCATCTGTCTAGGCTTTATGGGGGGGGGGCACCCGGGGGCCGGAAGTTCAAGGAGCTGCCCACGCACCCCACAGACCCACGTTCCTCAGGCTGGCGCCCCATTCTGTCCCGACTTTTTGAGATATTGGGAGACACACAGGGCTGGGATCCTAAGCTTCATTTTTACAGGGGGATACCAAGGTCCACCATCACAGAGCTACCACCCTAATTCCAGCTACCGCCCTCTTTCGCCTGGATTTCTACAGTAGCCTCCTTCCTGGTCTCCCCGCTGCCACCCTTGGCCCCCTGCAGTCGATTCGCTACAGTCAGAGCTAACCTTTGAAAACGTGAGTCAGATGGCGTTGCTCCTCTACTGCAAATGCTTCAATGGCTCTCCACTCATTCAAGGGAAAGCTGCAGCCCCTGTAGCGGCCTGCAAGGCCTCTCGTGAGCTGGCTTCCTTTTGTTTAACTCCGTGACTTCACTTCCTACTGCTCCAGTCACAGGGGCCTTTTTAGTGCACCACCTACATGGTAGCCACCCTGTGGCCTCAGGGCCTTTGCACTGCTATTTTCTCTGCCTGGAGACTTCCCCCAGATTGTCACATGGCTTGCTCCTTTACCTCTTAAAAGTGTCGCCTCAAACAGACTTCTGTGACCACTCTTATTTTAAATGCACACCCACTCCCCCCATTTTCTCCATGGTAGTCATGACCTTTGTTTCATGTTCCCTGCCCATAAGGTTCGCTGGCCCTTCACTTCCAGCTCTCACCTTAGTCCTCTGCCATCCTACTTCTCCAGCCTTTCCACACTCTTCTCTAAACAGACTGCATTTTCCCACTTCTAGCCTTTGTTCAGGCTGTGCTTTCAGCCTGGAATTTCTCTGTCCTTCAGCATAAGGCTAATTTTCCCCAAACAGTGCCCGTGTAACTTTAGCAGCTACCGCAATTGAGTGTGTAGTATGTGCCGGGCACTGTTTTGTATGGAATGCCGTCCCCTGGTCTTCCCTAATTTTTAAGTTTCAGTTCAAACACCTCCTTCTCCGTGGAGGCGTCTCTCATATTTCCAAGTGCGCAGCCCTCATTCCTCTGTTTGCTGTCCTAACGGTTCCTTGTCTTTTTGTTTTCTTCCTAGGAGGGTCACAGAGCCCAGCTGGGTCTTATTATCCTCAAGTCGTTTCTCGTGGGACAAGGGGAAGGGTTAAATGTCAGATCAGCAGGCCACGATGCTTGGTCTGTCTGAAAGCATGGGTGCGTGTGTCGGCCGATACTCAAGGACCCTCTTTCTCTCCCAGAAAGCATCATCTGCGTCATCCAGCATAAGGCTGGTTTTCCCCAGACAGTGTCGGTATAACCTTAGCAGCTACCATGACTGAGCGTTTAGTATGTGCCGGGCACTGTTTGGTATGCTTCCGATGCTCTTCATGGCGACTTTGTGAGGCAGGCATTTTGATATCACCGTTCTCAGAAGAGGAACTGGAAAGAGATGACATCCTTACAGTCCCACAGTTGTTATATGAGGGGTATGTGTTTCAAATTAAGAGCTAGCTGATTCCCAAGCCCAAGCTCATAGAGCAGAGACCCCGGTGGCTGAAGCATGAGGGAGCCTCAGCAAGGTCACCATGGCCCCGGTTTTGCTGAAGCCAGCTTGGGAATCACAGGGGCGTGGCTCTGGCGGTGAGAGGAGACCTTGCTGTCTGTGGTACCTGGGACGTCCTATGGTGGAGGCTGGTTGTTGCCCTTCATAAAGTCAACTCTGGAAGGCCAGAGCTGTCTCCTAAGCATTCCTACCTGTGTGCCCTGGGTTCATAGCCCAGCCCCAGCTGTCAGGTGTGGCTAACAGTGCCCATGTCAAAGGGTTATGGTGAAGAAGGAGCATGATAAAATACTTACAGGATAGGAGGGGATCAAAAATGGTCTTTCTCCTCTGCTTCTTGTGGGGAGTTTCTGTCACTTAGCGATATACCCAAACGTGTCTTCTCGCCCCATTTCTCCCTTGTGCATCCTTTCATTTAAAATTTCCAGATTCCTGTAGCCCATTGAGCGCTGCCCTGGGGTACAGGTAAGGAAAGAAAACAACATTTATTGAGGGCTAGCCATGTTAATTGTGCGCACTCTTTCTTTTTCGTAAACCCTTGAAAAGGAAGGTTCTGTTGTTACCAGTGAGGACACTGAGGCACAGAGAGCTCAGAGGACTTCCCTATGGCTAGAGCCCTCACTAGTTAATAGCAGTAAAGAGTTCCTAACCTGCGTCTGATGCTGCACTTAGCCACCACCTGTCTTCCTCAGTCTCATCACCATGAAAAACAACTCCATCGATTTCCTTTCTCGTCTCTGATGGGGAAGAAGGAGTGTTTTCTGAGGTCCCCAGCAATGAAGTAGTTGTGAGGTTGGGAGGATTTAGGCTTCCTGAGTCATTTTGTGTGACTCACTTACCCTCCCTTGATGGAGAGAGGAAGAGGGGTTTGGGAGAGAGAAAGATGGGCTGAGTAACCAGAGAGTGTCTTGCTGGTGGTTTCTGATGGACTGTTAGAGTCAATATTTCTTGCTTTTGACTTCTCTTCCAATTCACTCTATCAGTAATGAAATGTTTTGCTTTGGTGAAAATGTTCCCCTATCCAGATTTTTATTTATTTACTTACTTATTTATAACCCGCCCCAATCCTCAAAGGATTTGAGGTTGCTTACCACTGGAGTAGAAAGCATAAAACAATGTTAAAATATCAATAGAGACAGAGAAGCAGGACCAGGGAAGATGTAAATAAACTTTGAGAGACAAGACCAAGGCTTAATCCTTACAGCTGATGTTTATTGAGTTCTTCCAGTCTGCAGAGGAACTTGTGTACATTATTTCATTTAGTCCTTAAGAGAGTCCTACAAGGTGGGTGCTCTTATTATTTTTATTTGGGGATATAGGGAACAAGGCTCAGAGATTAAATATGATGACCAAAGTCATGTAGCTAGTCAGTGATAGGAAAAGTGAAAGTTTAGTCACTCAGTCGTGTCCGACTGTTTGCGACCCCATGGACTGTAGCCTACCAGGCACCTCTGTGCATGGGATTTTCTAGGCAAGGGTACTGGAGTGGGTTGCCATTTCCTTCTCCAGAGGATCTTTGAACATGGGTCTCCCACGTTGTAGGCAGATGCTCTACCATCTGAGCCATCAGCGAAGTCATAGAGCCAGTATTGAAATCTAGTTTGGCTTTGGAACTCATGTCCTTAGTCACTGTCCTGTCCTGCCTCTCCAAGGGATAAAAGACTACAGGTTTGCTGACCACTCTGGATTCCTCCAGTGTACTGGATTTGAGTCTCATATTTGGTTTTGATTTTCTTGGATATCAACAAGGAAGGGAAACAGCAAGTTAAATGGCACTAATATTCCTTGGAAGAAAAGCCATGAGCAACCTAGATAGAATATTCAAAAGCAGAGACATTACTTTGCCGACTAAGGTCCGTCTAGTCAATGCTATGGTTTTTCCAGTAGTCATGTATGGATGTGAGAGTTGGACTGTGAAGAAGGCTGAGCGCTGAAGAATTGATGCTTTTGAACTGTGGTGTTGGAGAAGACTCTTGAGAGTCTCTTGAACTGCAAGGAGATCAACTCTGGATTTCTTTGGAAGGAATGATGCTGAAGCTGAAGCTCCAGTACTTTGGCCACTCCATGTGAAGAGTTGACTCATTGGGAAAGACTCTGATGCTGGGAGGGATTGGGGGCAGGAGGAGAAGGGGATGACAGAGGATGAGATGGCTGGATGGCATCACTGACTCGATGGGTGTGAGTCTGAGTGAACTCTGGGAGTTGGTGATGGACAGGGAGGCCTGGCGTGCTGCGATTCATGGGGTCGTAAAGAGTCGGACACGACTGAGCGACTGAACTGAGCTGAACACCCTCGTAGCCTTCAGGCCTTTGCTTAATGTCCCTCAGTCTCAGTGGATCTACCCTGACTGCTCGTCCTAATTCATCCTGGAGCCTGCCTCTCCCTGCTCCCTTCAGCAATCCCCATCTCCTTTTGCCTTTGCTTTTATGANACTGAACTGAGCTGAACACCCTCGTAGCCTTCAGGCCTTTGCTTAATGTCCCTCAGTCTCAGTGGATCTACCCTGACTGCTCGTCCTAATTCATCCTGGAGCCTGCCTCTCCCTGCTCCCTTCAGCAATCCCCATCTCCTTTTGCCTTTGCTTTTATGATGGCACATTTTATCTTCTAACATATCGGATGCTTTATTAGCTATATTATATATTTCAAATATTGCATACTTTTTGCAGCACGCAGGAGGTTCTACAGTATAGTCTATAGTAATAAACTCATTTATGAATTGCAAATTAGATACTTCATCTATGTAATATGTTCATTGTTTAATTGTCTGTCGTCTTCCACTAGAATACCGTGGGGAGCATCATTTTCTGTTTGGATTACTGTTGGATTCCAAGTGTCATGGACCGTGCCCAATATACAGCAGGTACTCAATAACAGTTTTGTCGAACGCTTAAATGACAATTTCAGAGAGGAAGGACAGAACCATATAGCTAAAGTGGCAAAGTAGGTCAGTTTTTTACCGGCTCATGTTTTCTTTCTCTTTCTTTCTTTTCTCACTTTCTTCCTTTTTCTCTACTCGTTTCCATGATGAACTTGAGGCAGCTCTAGCACTGAACTCTCAGAGCAAGTCTTCAGGAGGGTTTTCTGACTGTAGATCCTGACCTTACTGTCATCATTACAACAAATGTGTCAAGGGGTTTCATGGTGCTGATTTTGATGGAATCTTTCAACGAAAGATGGACATTCTCCTGACATCTAAGTCTGCAAAGGCAGTCCTTTTACGGGTCTAAGAAGAGTGTCTAAGTACCATTCCCAACGACTCGGGTTTTAGCAGGGATGGAGATGGGAAAATAAAAGTGGAGTTTTTGTGTGAAACAATTGATTTAAAAGGAGGACATTCTTTGTGTTCCTAGGAGCTCACCTCTGGAGTCGTGTTTCCTGGCTGCAAGCCTGAAGGGTGAAAAGCCAAGGTTGTTGGTGAGGTTTATCAGAGGAGAACCTGAGCTGAGACCAATTGCTGGGGTGCGTGCGGGTTGGGGTGTGATGTGAGCTTCCGTAGGAGCTGGCCACAGATCTTGGCCAAGCCTCTGGGAGCCACAAACACCGATGTCATCTCAAGGGGAAGGCCAAGGGCACCTGGCTGCCAGCCTCAGGAAGAAACATCGGAAACACTTGTGTCAGAAGGAGTGAGAGTCAGAGCTTTGACTTTCTCATGGTCCCTGCTCTGGGCACCTGCAAAGCAGATTTATTCAACAGATATTTTCAGGAATGCCTACTCTGAGTTAGCCATTGTTTCAGAAGCTTGAATACATGTTAGAGAACAGGACAGTCAGCTTCTCTGCCCTCACGGAATTTACATTCTGGTAGGGACACACTGCCAGGGAACTGGGTGAAAACAATGAATGAAAGGCTAACTTCAGATGGTGGTAAGTGCAGTGAAGAAAAAGGAAAGAGAGTTGGGGTGATGGAGAGTACAGGTGGAGAGGGGACAGACTTTGGACTTTGGGGGTTCAGGGAAGGCCTCTCAGAGGAGATAACTGTTGAACAGGGACTTGAGTTATCAGAAGGTGCCCGCTGAGCAGGGAAGGGGAGGACCTACCCAGGCAGGACTTTCTCCTCTGGGCACAGCAGGAAGGCCAGACTGAGAGATCAGGTTGGGGAGGAGGGCAGGAGCCGGGCTGCAGGGGGCCTTGAAGGCTGAGAGGACTCTGGGTGTTACTATGATGTGCTGAGAAGCTACTGGCAGCTTCTAAGTGGGGAAAGGGATGAGATCTGGACTCGGATCACGTGTGTCTGGGACAGCAGCAGCATCGGAGAAGCACCGAGCCTCCCGGCCACTCTGTTCTCAGAGGGCCCCCCAGAGGCTGTGGACTCTGAACTCACTGTGTCCCAGAATCATTTGGGGGAACTGTTAGAAAAGATATGGATTCTCAGGCCTTTCCCTGCAAAATCTGGTTCAGTAGGATGGAGGAGAGGGTCAGCCTTAAGGAAGTTCCCCCAAATGCTTCTGGCTGATGGGCCGGGGTTGGGGACCACCCTTGTGGTCAAGGCTCCCACGTTAGGAGGAGGGTACTGAGGTTCAGAGAGAAGAAATGCCTCTCCAGGGCACACGGTGAGTTGAGGGCTGACCAGTGTCCTGACCGCAGAGCAGTGCATGGACGGGGTCTCTGGAAATAAGTCATAGAAGTGTCCCTCTTGGCAAAGAGGGATTAATTGGAAGGCCATGTGGAAGTTCATGGATGGAAGGGAAGGCTGAAGAAGCATGCTTGGGAAGGGAGAGTGGTCAGGAAGCTCTGGAAGTTTGCAGGGTTGGGAGCCTCTCCACAGTGACGTTGAGGTGGTACCACCAAGGACACATGAACTGCCTTTGCTACCTCTCAGAGTCCTGGGAGAGTGAGAGGTGGGTTGGCTGAGTTCTGGCTGTGGGCTCACCCCACTGGCTAGTGGGAGGGCACACCTTGATTGACAGTCCCATCCGAACTTCACCGAGATTTCATCCAAAAGGAAGTCAGAAGGCTGTTACCAAAAGAGCAACCAAAAATGTCCCCTACCTCTGGCACCTCAGAGAGTTGTAATGACCCGTCATCATTGCCGTCATTGCTGGGATCATAGTAATACTTACTCATTTAATACTTATAGTGTGCCAGGTACTACTCAATGCATGCTATATCTATTAACTCATTCAACTCATACTCTAAGGCTGTGGGACAGGTACTGAGCTGGGAAACTGGAGCAGAGAACATACGTAGCAGCTAATGTCTAGATCCTGCTTTTACAGGTTCCAAAGCCCATTTATACCTGTTGTCTAATCTGCTCTTCACGACAGCCTGTAAGGATGGGGCGTTTCCCAGATGGAGAGTGTGTGCACAGGCTCTAGAGTCACACAGCTAGTTAGCAGTGGAATCTTTGGAGTCATACAGTCATTCATTCACTCACTCATCAAATAGCAAGTGAAGTGGCTGTCAGGGGGTCAGGACTGGGTGGAGTTCCGGGAGCTCAGTGGTGAACAGCTGCAGTGTCTTCTCTCCATGAGTTTGCCAGCTCCAGGGGCAGAGGCAAGAGAAAAGGCTAGAGCATGGGTAAGGGTCTGGAGCCAAACCAAACCAAGGGCCTCGTCTTAAGGAGGCAACTGTGGAAGGATTTCAAAACTGGGAACTTGTGTTTTGTGAAGACAGCTCTGACTGCAGTATGAAGACTGGCCTGGAGCAGGGTAAGAATAAAGGGAGGGAGATAGGGACGGGGCTGATACGGCGGGATTGACAGGACTTGCTGATTGGATGATGGGGGAGAGGGAGGGAGGGATTTAAGGTGAAGGCAAGGTTTTTGACTTGGGCATCTAGGTGGGGAGTGGTGCTGTATACTGCCGGTAAAGCCAGTTGAGGGGCCATTTGGGTGGGGGAACCGATAGGCTCCATTTTGGACAAGTGATGTTGGCGTTTCCAGGGGAACAGGGATGTGGAGAGAGACAGGAGTCTGTGGGCTTTTTGCCTCCAGATTACGCTCTGCCCGTGATCCCTTGCTAATTTAGACTCTCCGTCTGTAAAGAACGCTGGAAAACTGCAGACTGTCTGATCAAAGTTCAGAGACCGCTTTCACATTTCTGATGAGAAAACAGAGGCCAAAGAAAAGTTGTTTCTGGAAGACCACAAAGTGAGTGAGACGGCTGAGCTGAAGACCTCCTCCTCCCTACCGCCCACAGTGCCCTGGTCCAGACTGTGTGCACCGGAAACCGGCAGCTCAATTCAGACTCCAGAAGGGCTCTGTTTGGCCTATCACTAATTCGGATTAGTTTGTCATCATGAAAAAAAAAAAAAAAAATGAGGACATTGCAAGTACAAATCCATATTAAAAAAAACCCAACAGAACAGTTCTGAGAACTTCAGGCTCACATGCCTGCATGACACTGGCCAATGAGTGGGGCAGCACCGAGCCCTGAGGCAGGCCGGGTCCAGTTTGCCTTGGTCTCCACTCTTACTCCCTTGACTAACCTGTGTTATTTGCCATTTTGTCAGCAGGCTTGCTCTTTTGCTTTTCTTAAAGGGGAAAGTCACATAATTTCTGGAACCTATCTAAGGGATCTCTTATCTGACCCCAGCTTGCTTCCTGTTTCCCTGATGTCTATGAGCATTTGAATTATGACGCTTCCCCTCTGTGAACCACAGATTCCTCACATGTAAAGCGAGGCATTTGAATATGATGATTCCAAGATCCTTTCCAGTTCTGGCTGGCAAGGCTCGCCAAGTCTGCACTTGAGAAATGGGTTGTACTATTGACAAAGCTTAATTGTTCTGCAGATGGTTTTTGAGGGATTGCTCACCCTTGACTCTTTTGTCCTTGAATTATGATTTATCTAAGCCCTTAGAAGAAAAATCCCTTTTGTTTTGGGAGTTTATCCTTCATCTTTTGATTTGGGGGAAAAATTGAGTACTTCAAACAATGCAGCATAGCTGCAGTTGCTAGGAAGGGCGAGCGGCCACAGTGGCTGCCTGGAGACAAGGCCATCAGAAAACTCCAGTCTCCCTGCCTTACTTCCCTTCTCCCTCCCTCCCTCTTTCATTCTCTTGCTCTCTTTTTATCTTGAGCAAAGATATAAAAATCAATTTGTTGTTGTTTTAGTCACTAAGTCATGTCTGACTCTTTGGCTACCCCATGGAATATATAGCCTGCTAGGCTACTCTGTCCATGGAATTTTCCAGGCAAGAATACTGGAGTGGGTTGTCATTTCTTCCTACAGGGGATCTTCCCGACCCAGGGATCAGACCTGAATCTCTTATGTCTCCTGCATTGGCAGGTGGATTCTTTACCACTAAGCCACCAGGGAAACCCTGTCAAAATCAATAATCCCTTCTAAAAAGACCAGTCTTAATCATTAGTAGAGTTTAGGTTGCCCTGAAACCAAAAGGTTATTTTTATTTATTTATTTTTAAATTTTTTTTAATGATATCTTTTTATTTATTTATTTATTTTTATTTTTCTTTACAATACTGTATTGGTTTTGCCATACATTGACATGAATCCACCACGGGTGTACATGNACCAGTCTTAATCATTAGTAGAGTTTAGGTTGCCCTGAAACCAAAAGGTTATTTTTATTTATTTATTTTTAAATTTTTTTTAATGATATCTTTTTATTTATTTATTTATTTTTATTTTTCTTTACAATACTGTATTGGTTTTGCCATACATTGACATGAATCCACCACGGGTGTACATGAGTTCCTAATCCTGAACCCCCCTCCCACCTCCCTCCCCATATCATCTCTCTGGGTCATCCCAGTGCACTAGCCCCAAGCAAAAGGTTATTTTTAAAGACCATTTCCCACCAGCCAAATATTGAATACTCAGTGAAATGACCTTCAGGGTTTTAATTCTGATTCTACCACTTGTTTGTCGTCTGACCTTGGGTAAGTAATTAATTTTTCTCTGGGCCCCAGTTTCCTCCTCTGTAAAATAGGTTGGAAGAAATGCCTGGACACTCTTGTATTTCCACGCAAGCCCTAATATTTTAGGAGACTTCCAGAGATCCAGAGAATAAGATAGCACCATCAGGTAATGTCTCCATGACTCTCTTTCCAGGTTAGCAAGGGTCTGGCACCCCTTCACCTTGAAATCATAATATTCAGCTGTAGGTCTTTGGCTTTCTCTTCTCTGGTTATTTAATCAGTAGTAAAGGAAGGATTTCTATCCACCCTCTCTGAAGAGCTTCCCTGGTAGCTCAGAGGTTAAAGCATCTGCCTACAACCTGGGAGACCTGGGTTCGATCCCTGGGTTGGGAAGATCCCCTGGAGAAGGAAATGGCAACCCACTCCAGTNGAGATCCAGAGAATAAGATAGCACCATCAGGTAATGTCTCCATGACTCTCTTTCCAGGTTAGCAAGGGTCTGGCACCCCTTCACCTTGAAATCATAATATTCAGCTGTAGGTCTTTGGCTTTCTCTTCTCTGGTTATTTAATCAGTAGTAAAGGAAGGATTTCTATCCACCCTCTCTGAAGAGCTTCCCTGGTAGCTCAGAGGTTAAAGCATCTGCCTACAACCTGGGAGACCTGGGTTCGATCCCTGGGTTGGGAAGATCCCCTGGAGAAGGAAATGGCAACCCACTCCAGTACTCTTGCCTGGAGAATCCCATGGACAGAGGAGTCTGGTGGGCTACAGTCCACGGGGTCACAAAGAGTCGGACACGACTGTGCGACTCACTTCACTTCTCAGAAAATGTGACATGCTCCAGGCATCTGTCTTTTAGCATCTTACGTTTACCATCATTCCTTTATTATATAAAGGGACAGTGACAGAATCTAAATGTCTCTGGTTAATTATTTTTCAAGTCCAATATCGCACTTCAGACTGCAGGTTTCCAGCGTCAGAGACGACTGTGACAATTTAAGTAACACGTTCGCCCCCTGGTGACCTTTGTGAAAATTGCAAAAAGACTCAGCTATTCAACAAATACTGAACTTAAATCCTGCCTCTCCCTAGCCTACAAGGCAGGATTTAAAAAGTGGATATATCATGCAAAGAGTTGACTCATTGGAAAAGACTCTGATGCTGGGAGGGATTGGGGGCAGGAGGAGAAGGGGACGACAGAGGATGAGATGGCTGGATGGCATCACTGACTGGATGGACGTGAGTTGAGTGAACGGGAGTTGGTGATGGACAGGGAGGCCTGGGGTGCTGCGATTCATGGGGTCGCAAAGAGTCGGACACGACTGAGCGACTGAACTGAACTATAAAGTAATACATAGTTTAAGAATGAGAAGGTTATATATGTGAAGCTTGTATTTCTACTTTCAGAACCAACTTTTGCCCATTTGGCACTTCCACGCTTTTGCCTTTCAGTTCTTGACTTTGCATTTGGGGTAGAGGATGTATTGAATTTGACGTGGCCATCCTTTAGTTACACTTGTCTCTCCATGCCAGTGGAATTGGTTACTCCAGGAGATGACCACCTTTCTGTTGTTGGAGATGCAGAAGCAGATGTTGTGGTGTGCTTCTTGTCCTTCTTGCAGTTGTTAGAAAAGGGTATGGATGAGGTTAGATCCACTGACCTAAAGGAGCAAATATTTGTTGAGTACCTACTATATCCCAGAAAATTCCCAAAAGACGGGATGTACAAGTTGTGAACAAAACAAAGTTCTTGTTTTACAAGCTTATATTTTATTGGGGAATTTAGCCCCCAGTGTTATTTTCTAATCAGAAATTTTCAGATTCATAATTCCAAGGAATAGTAGTCTGGTTTGGCAAACGTTGGTGACAGATTTTGGCCAGGGACTCAGGGCCCTAAGGAAATTTTGTGTATCAGACTGAGAGCAATTGAGGCCTCTGGACATCATGCTGACCGACAGTAGCCCTATCACTTGGAGCTATTCTGGGTCCTGAAGGTGGAGAAGCTGGTTCAAGGTTTTCATTCTCTAAGGTGCAATCAATCCTGTATGCAGCCTGTAGGAGGAGAGGAAAGAGAGGAACTTGTAGAGACATCAGGAGTTGCATATATTTATAGTTCTCTAGAGCTGGAAGAGATCATCTTTGAGATGATCTCTTTTAACATCTTCATTTTATTATTTTTTTTTACTTTTTTAAATTGAAATATACTTGATTTACAATGTTGTGTTAATTGCTGCTATAAAGGACATTGACTCAGTTGTATATATACATATAATACATATATGTATATATGTATGTTGTGAGAGATGTAGGTTCAGTCCCTGGTTCAGGAAGATCCCCTAGGGGAGGTGTGGCAACCGACTCAAGAATTCTTGCCTGGAGGATCCCATGGACAGAGGAGACTGGAAAGCTACAGCGATAGGGTCACGCAGAGTTGGACACGACTGAAGCGACTTAGCACACACACAGCACATGCACGAATATATGTGTACATCCTTTTAAAAACATTCTCTCCCGTTATTGTTTATTATAGGATACTGAATGTAGTTCTCTGTGCTATATAGTAAAACTTTGTTGTTTACCCATTCTATATATAAGACCTTACATCTGCTAACCCCAGCCTTCCACTCCATCTGTCCCCCAGCCCCCTCACCCTTGGCAGCAACCGCTCTGTTTTTTCTGTGTCTGTGATTCTTTTCTGTTTCATAGATAGGTTCGTTTGTGTCATATTTTAGACTCCACATACAAGTTAAATCACAGTATTTGTAGTTCTCTTTCTGACTTAATGTCACTTAGTATGGTAACCACTGGTTGCGTCCATGTCGCTGCAAATGGTGTTATTTTGTTCTTTTTAATGGCTGAGTAATATTCCATTATATATATAAATATATATACACCACATCTCTTTATCCACTCGTCTGTCCATGCACACTCAGGTTGCTTCCGTGTCTTGTGAATAGTGCTACTGTGAATACAGAGGGGTGTATATCTTTTTGAATTGCAGTTTTGTCTGGATATACGCTCAGGAGTAGGGTTGCTAGATCATATGGTAATTCTATTTTTAGTTTTCTGAGGAACCTCCATACTGTTTTCCATAGTGGCTGTACCAAGCTACATTCCCACCAACAGTGTAGGAGGGTTCCTTTTTCTCCACACCCTCTCCAGCATTTGTTATTTGTAGACTTCTTAATCATGTGGTGTGAGGTGGTATTTCATGGCAGTTTTGCTTTGCATTTCTCTAAAAATTAATGGTAACATCCTCGTTTTAGAGATGGAGTAACTCAGCCCCAGAGAGAAATACCTTTCCTGAAATCATAATCAATGATCATTAGCAAATGGGAATTAAAAATTGAATCTGTATGTGTTGACAGGAAAACACACATATTACAAACCAGTGTGAATAGCATGATTCTAATTTTGACTAAAAATCATATGTGATTTTTTTTGGAGGTGAGATTGCAAGGGTATTAACTTTTCTTTGTATGCGGTGCTATATTTTAAAAATATTCTCTAGAGAGGATGCAGAATTGTAAAGTTAAAAAAAACCAAACCATTATTCAAAAGAACTTGTATTTTCAGTGACTCAAAGGAAATAAACCCAAACCCAAAATGCAATAGAACACACACACACAATTTTTTCTTTTTTCCATTTTCATGAATTTTCCACATTCTAAAAGTAAGTATAGTAGAAACTGGTAGTCCTCCTCCTATTCAGTTCTTCTCTTCTCTGGCCATATAGCAGGATCACCTTTCCTTGTAGTAGGATTACCTTACTCTTCTTTGGCTCTCACACTTATTATGGGATCATATGACTAACTTTGGCCAATACATAGGGACCCATGTGATCAGAATAGTCAGGATTGCCTCAGGGCCACTGCATTTAATTTCCAGCATGAGTCTTTCTTGCACCAGGGAACTCCGGGTCTTGTGTTGAGGTTGAAGTGCCTTAAGATGGAGAGCTTTCTATACTGCTGAGGAGTGGGTCAGGAGGAGAGCTGCACTGAAGAGGCGCCCAGACATGCTGTGGACTTTGATGAAAAGGAAATAAACTTTTACTGGGTTATGGCACTGAGATTTTGGTGGTGTTTGTTGCCCCAGCATTGGTGGTTTAGTCGCTAAGTCATATCTAACTCTTGTGACCCCATGGACTGTAGCCCACCAGGCTCTTCTGTCCAAGGGACTCTCCAGGCAAGAATACTGGAGTGGGTTGCCATTTCCTCCAGGAGATCTTCTCAACCCAAGAATCAAACCCAGGTCTCCAGCATTGCAGGCAGATTCTTTGCTGACTGAGCTACAAGGGAAGTTAGTCTATTTTGACTAATGCAGTAGCATGTATCACTCATATATTGTATATAACTTATGTACTAAAAAGAATTATTACCATTTCATAAAGTGTAATCAAACATATACCATAATCAGAAATGTTTATGTCCAGTTTTATATTGAATTAAAGTTTTAATGGGCTTCCCTTGTGGTTCAGCTGGTAAAGCATCTACATGCAATATGGGAGACCTGGGTTTGATCCCTGGGCTGGGAAGATCCCCTGGAGAAGGAAAAGGCTACCCACTCCAGTATTCTGGCCTGGAGAATTCCATAGACTGTATAGTCCATGGGGTTGCAAAGAGTCAGACACGACTGAATGACTTTCACTTTTACATAGTTTTAATGAAAAATCATACTAAGATTGATTTAAAATCAAGATCACTGATTTTTTTTGTTTTTTTGGCTGCTGCTTGGCATGTGGGATCTTAGTTCCCTGACCAAGGATTGAACCTGTGGCCCCTGCAGTGGAAGCATGTAGTCCTAACCATTGGACCTCCTGGGAACTTGCATACTTTTTTTTTTTTTTCAATTAAAGGATGTTGGTTTGTAATGAAAAGTTAGTTGAATCATAGACATGTACTATTGGGAGGGACCTAAAAATTTTATCTTGCACATTCCACAAGTTCGTATATAGAGAGATATATAGCAATCATCCAAAACAAGTAGGTTGTCTAAACCAATGGCTTCCAAAACCTTGTGGTGGTTTTTCAGGTCGCTCAGTCATGTCGCCCACTCTTTGCAACCCCATGGACTGCAGTACGCCAGGGTTCCCTGTCCTTCACGGTCTCCCAGAGCTTGCTCAAACTCATGTCCATTGTGTCAGTGATGCCATCCAACCGTGTCATCCTTTGTCATTCTCTTCTCCTCTTGCCTTTGGTCTTTCCAAGCATCAAGATCTTTTCCAGTGAGTCAGTTCTTTGCATCAGGTGGCCAAATATAGGAGCTTCAGCATCAGTCCTTCCAATGAATATTCAGGGCTGATTTCCTTTAGGATTGACTGATTGGATCTCCTTGCAGTCCAAGGGACTCTTAAGAGTCTTCTCCAGCATCACAATTCGAAAGCATCAATTTTTTGGCTCTCAGCCTTCTTTATGGTCCAACTCTTATATTCGTACATGACTACTAGAAAAACCATAGCTTTGACTATACAGATCTTTGTTGGCAAAGTGACGTCTTTTTTTTTTAAATATGCTCTCTAGGTTTATCATAGCTTTTCTTCCAAGGAGCAAGCATCTTTTAATTTCATGGCTGCAGTCACTACCCACAGTGATTTTGAAGCCCAAGAAAATAAAGGGTGTCACTGTTTCCATTTTTTTCCCATCTATTTCCCATCTTTCCAAAACCTTAATGAGCTGAAATATTGTATCATGCTCATGCTCAGTTGCCTGAGTGATGTCCAACTCTTTGTGACCCTATGGACTGCAGTCTGCCAGGCTCCTCTGTCTATGGGATTCTCCAGGCAAGAATACTGAAGTGGGTTTCCATGCTCTTCTCCAGGGGATCTTTCCAACCCAGGGATCGAACATGTATCTCTTATATCTTGTGGATTGGCAAGTGGGTTCTTTACTACTAGCACCACCTGGGAAGCCCGAAATATTGTATTGGGAGAGCTGTAAAAAGACTGAGACTCCTAAGTCACACTTGTGGAATTTTAGTAAAGGAGGTCTAGGTTAGGACCTAGACATGTCATTTTCAGAATTTTGCTGTGTGATTTCAGTCACAAATTTGGGAATTGCTGGTCTCAAGGATGACTTCCAAATTGCATTTGCCATGACTTCAAACTGAGCTTTATTTAAATTCTGTATTCACATTAAAACTAAAATCACTTTTGTAAATGCAGGTCAGATTCTTTAGAAGCAGAATCCAAGACGGAGATTCATGGGCATGCCTTCAGGAGAAGCGTGCTCTCAGGGGAAAGCCAAGCAGGGGAGGAGAAGAAGCCGAGCAAGAATATATTTCAGCAAAGTCGAGCTTCAGCCGAATCTTGCAGAGAGCCTGGATGTGCAAATTGTACTACAGAGCTTGCCTAACCTTGAGGCAAGGAAGCCGGGCTTGGGCTCACTATCCCTACCCTGACTCTGGGCAGTCCCTGGCCTCCAGCCAGTGACTGGGTTGGGGGTCATGTAAATCGTGAGGTGACTGCAGTCACCAAAAGACAATTTTTGGCTGGAGTTTGGTGATCTCTTAGCAGAAATTCAGTTGGTAATTGGGGAATACGTGTACTAGACTGGAAAAGGAGATCCTGGGGACACCAGTAACTTCTCCTGTTGTCTACCCTCCCCGACTACTCAGATCCCCTTGCATCTCGGGTTGAATTTACTTTGTTCTGTCCCAGCTTCTCCAGCAGTCTGGAGCCACAATTTGTGGTGAAAGTTACAAGAGAGGGATGGGATGAGTTATAGCCCCCATTCTGTGACTGGCCCCCAGACTGGCATTGACGCTTATCATTTCCTTTCTTGCCCACCCATTAGAGAGTCTTTTCACCTCTGTTTAGCATTTCTGCTGGTCTGGGTGGCTTGATTAGACCCTCAGGGGGTCTGAATGCCTTCTTAGTATTTCCTTATCAGGCCTTGTTGCTCTCTTCTGCTCATTTACAGTTAAACTTGACATGAGAGTAAGAAGAGAGACCCCAGGGGCAAACATTCCTCCCTGCCCCCACTTCTCATGGTAGGAAGTGTCAGTCACTCCTGGAAGTCAGGTGAGGCCTTGCTTGGACTGCTGGTGTGTGTGCACAAGGAGCAGAAAGTGTCCAGGAGGCAGCCATAGCATTAGGTTCAGTGAGACTCTTATTTTGTCCCCTGGTGTAAGCTCTAGAGACGAGGGCCTCTAGATTCCCAGAGTCCAGGGTTGCAGGTATGGGAAGAGCAAATTCCCTAAGGGGGTCACAGGGAATCAAGGTGAGCAGAGACTCTCTTATTTCTATCTCCTGCTTCCCAGATGGAATATTCTGCCCTTGGAGGATATTTCATCTATAGTAGCCATTGGTTTAAGGATGCCTGACACCTTGCCTGCGTTTTTAAGAGGACATTTAACCAATATTATATTAGCCTCTTTTGGATGATGTGGTGTATGATAGGATCAGTGGATTCTGTGTGCCCATTTCTTTCTTCTTTGGTCATTGATAGGGTTCCTTGATCCAAGGAACCAATATTCCAACCAACTAATATTGGTCCGAGGGACCAATTTCCAACCAACTAATATTGGTCCAAGGACCAATATTCCTTGGTCCAATATTGTCCATGATTTCTTGCTGGTAAACCAGATACTCTGTACAGTAGTGGGGCAAGAGTGACAAAGGTGAGTTGCCTAAGGTGCAAACCTTAAGATGATAGTCCCTCCTTTTTTAAAAAATATCTTGAGTCTTTTGTTTAGTTACTTAAACATGTATTTATTTGGCTGCACTGGGTCTTTGTGGCCTTCAGGAGCTTTAGTTCAGCATGTGGGATCTAGTTCCTTGACGAGGGATTGAACCCAGACCCTGTGCATGGAGCCTTCACCACTGAACCACCAGGGAAGTCTTGTACTGCCTTACTCTGGTGCTGGTGCTGACTCTGCCTTAAAATAAGGCTGCTACTGAAGACACTCCGGGAAGGAAAGGCAAACGATACACCCAGACTGTGTACCAATCCTAGAGGGAAGACTTGCTGCCATTTCCAGGATGGAAGATTCCACTGGTAGCCCAAATGGCAATAGGTGGCTGGTTGGCCTCCTTGAAGGATGGTACCATACGGGGGGCCTGAGCGTGGGTCTTTGTTGCTGACACGTTGGACATTAGCAGCAGCAGTAGCCAGATCCTAGAGAGTTCCTCTCAAAACTGGCATCCTTCCGTATCACTCAATAAATAGTTCACACCAGTGTGATATATGCTGCATCCAAAACCCAACGCTCTTTCTTGGTAGCAGTAGGTATAACATGTATTTTACTTTGAAGGGAACGTCCTGGCAAACCACTGAATCCCTAAACTTCCTCAATGGGGGAGGCAGACCCCTGAATTTGTGTAATATTATCTCCTGGCTATCCAGAGTAGTTGCCACTTCATGGTCACCAGGTCAAATTAATATGCTGTCACCAATACAGTGGACCAGTACAGTACTTTCTGGAATGTCCAGATGGCCCAGATCCCTTCAGAATATTTTGCAACAGAGAGTGTAGTAGTTATCTACTCTTGCCCATCCCACTTGAGGCAAACTCCTTCCAGTTCTGCTTCCTTATGGATATTAAAAATAATGCCAGATCCAAAGCACTGGACACCACGTTATTGTGTTCTAGTGAAGATGCTAAATGTAGAGCAGTAGCTGAACTGCCCTTGGTACGACTTCTTGGTAGATATGAATAGTTCACTGTCTACTGTATTCATTTGCTTCTTGCAAGGGCCAGCTTGTAAACCAAATGAATGTATGGTTGAGATAATAACCTCTGCGTCATGTAAATCTTTGAGGGTAGTGCCAATCTCTGCTGTTCCTCCTGGAATGCAGTGTTTTTATTATTATTATTTTGTCTAGAAGAAGGTATAGTTTTAGGGACTTCTACTTGATCTTTCACGCACAGTAACTTTTACTCTGTGGGTCAAGGAACCAATATGGGCTTTTGCTAACTGCTAAGTAAGACCATTCCAACTATATATTTAAGAGCTAGAGAGAGAGCTCCAGTTAGTCTGTGGACACAGTGGATTCACTGTGAGATGGACTTGGTCCAGGACTGTGTGTATTACTTGATCTGAATCTGATGGTTCTCTAACAGGGGACAGGAATGGGTCCCTGCGCTTCTGTGTCAGCTCAGATGCTGTAAATAACAGCCCTCAAGGATCTAGGTATTTCTTTTTATCCAGACACTGGCATTACAGCTATCCAAATACTTTAGGAAAGGACTGGAGGGATTACTACTGTACACACACATGATCCCTGGGTTGGGAAGATCCCCTGGAGGAGAGCATGGCAACCCACTCCAGTATTCTTTTTTTCCCCTTTCTTTTAAAAATTAATTAATTTTTTAGTTTATTTTTTAATTGAAGAATGATTGCCTTACAGAATTTTGTTGTTTTCTGTCAAATCTCAACATGAATCAGAATCACATGGGCAGAGGAGCCTGGTGGGCTACAACTCCGTGAGGTCACAAAGGGTCGGACACAATTGAACTGACTGAGTAGGTATGCACCACACACCTGGTATTTCAGGGTACTTCCCCCAAGAGAACTCGGCCTTTCTTTCTTTTAAAGAAAAAATACAGATTTTTGTTCGTTTGGTTTTCGAAAAGTTTTATTTTGAAGCAATTTCAAACTTACAGAAAAGTTTCAAGACTAGTACACAGGAATTTTGCATACTCTCACGAAAGCCCCACTCAGATTTCATCAGGAACGTCCTTTACGGCATCTTGTCCAGGATTACATGTCCCATTCACATGTGCGGTTTCTGTGGTCTCCTCCAGCCTAGCTGCCCCATCTTCCCTTAACGTTCATGACTTGTACATCCTTTTTGAAGAGCACAGGCCAATATTTTTGTCAAAGGCCCCTCAAAATGGTTTTGTTTAATAGTTACATGTGATTAGACCTGGGCTATCCGATTGCGCTGAAATACTGCAGAAGTGATGCCGTATTTTTCTGATTGCAACCCTACATGTATGGATTTGTCCTGTCACTGGTGGCATTACTTTGATCGCTTGATCAAGATAGTGTCTGCTGTGTTTCTCCACTGTGGCTACTTTTTTCCCTTTTGTAAATAGTAAGAATTTTGCTGGGAAATACTTTGAAGCTGTCATAAACTCCACTCCTCGTCCCGTTTTAGCCCACTAGTTTTAGCATCCTTTGCTATTTCTTGCCTTAATTATTACTTCAGTGGTTGCCAAATGTTGATTTTCTAATTCCATCAATTTTCACTTGGCATTCGACTGTAAGGAAACACTTTCTTCTTTTCCTCATTTATTTTGCTCACTTATCTATTTGTGTCAGTGTGGACTCACTGATGTTTATTATTCACAAGTTATAATCTGGTACTATCAATTATTTATTTTGGTGATTTCAAATTATATGGGATATTTCCAGTGAGAGTTCCATTGAGCTGGGTTATGTGTTCATTTTAGACGTCTCCATCATTCTTTGGACATTTTCTTACTTCCTAGAATAGTAAGACTTTTCCAGGGTCACTTTGTTCTTTTCCTGTTTTAGTCCTGAAATCAGCCACTTTCCCCACCAAGCAGTCTTCTGTTCTTTAAATGGACAGTGGTATTTAGAAATATCTGTTAGAGTATTACTGCTTCCAGGCCCCCTCAGTTGTCAGACTAGACATGTACCTGCATTTGTTGTTGGTCAGTCGCTGAGTCATGTCCTACTGCTTGTGACCCCATGGACTGCAGCACACCAGGCTTCCCTGTCCTTCACCATCTCCTGGAGCTTGCTCAAACTCACGTCCATTAAGTCAGTGATGCCATCCAACCGTTTTGTTCTCTGTTATCCCTTTCTCCTGCCTTCAATCTTTCCCAGCATCAGCGTCTTTTCTAATGAATCAGCTCTTCAAGTGGCCAAAGTATTGGAGCTTCAGCTTCAACATCAGTCCTTCCAATGAATATTCAGGCTTGATTTCCTTTAGGATTGATTGGTTTGCTATCCTGGCAGTCTGAGGGACTCTCCAGAGTCTTCTCCAGCACCACAGTTCAGAAGCATCACTTCTTTGGTGCTCAGTCTTTTTTATGGTCCAATTCTCGTATCTGTACATGACTACTGGAAAAATCATAGCTTTGACTAGGCAGACCTTTGTCAGCAAAGTGACATCTCTGCTTTTTAATATGCTCTCTAGGTTTGTCATAGCTTTTCTCCCAAGGAGCAAGCATCTTTTAATTTCATGGCTGCAGTCACCATGAAATTATGTACCTGCATATATGCATACATATATATGTGTGTGTGTGTGCATGTCTGTATATACATCTGTGTGTATGTGCATTTGTGTGTGTATGCATATACACACAGGTAAATATGGTTATTTCCACTTGTATGTGCTGAAAACCATTAGTTTATACCTCCAATTCCAGTCCAGCATCAGTCCAACAGCATTCGTAGCTGGCTCTCATTATGCTTGATATATTTGCTTATTTGCTAAACCTCTGGAATATAACCCACAACCTGACCCCACGGGGCCAGCGCTCTGCCTGGACCCCTCCTCGTGGAGCCCTGATCCTGCTGCTCTGCCTCACCCCCTGCTCTGGTGTCATCAGCCTCCTTCTAGCTGATGGGCTCTGGGTCTGAGACCGAGCTCACAGTCTGAAAACCAGGTGAGGTATCATGACACTATTGAGGTGACTGACCTCAGCCTTCTGCTCATTCATTCTTGATTTCTTTTGGTTATGTATAGCAAGTGATGTCTTTGATGCCTGAAGGTCTTTATTGCCCCAGGGAATACTGTGCCCTAGAGTCCTTCAGGTCGGGCCCATCTCCATAGAGTCCTCCAGGTTAGGTCCCCTGGCTGTTGTTCTGACGTTATTGCTCATTGTGGTTAATTAAGTCTCTCTTGCCTCTAATGATTAATGCAGCTGTTTGGTCTCTACTACTCCAGAATCCTCCTGTCCTGGTTGAAACCAGGGAGCCCAGTTCTGTGACAGCATCTCCTATTGCCAACTCTGGCCTCCGGAGGACAGCCTCCATGGAGCTTCTCAGCTGCCTGATGCCCTCCTCGTCATTCACTTCTCAGTTTTGGAGAGGTCGCATCCTATGGGCTGTTCTGAGGAGCAGAGCCTGAAATAGGGATTCCTGGGATTCGTTAGTGGAGTGTTCTCAGGAGTCATCTGTAAGAGTGAGGGACGTGAATAGGGAAGGGGCAGAGCTAAATATGGCCATGGTTTCAGGAAAAGTCAAATCTGATCTTGACCTTGAGTGTAAGGGATCATGTGGAGTCTGTCCCATCTTGAGGCAAGAAAGGTTTTTATTTTAACTTCCCCGTTAGCCAGGCATCTCCTGGTGAGGTGGCCCCAGTCGCCCAAGGACAAGCCTTTAGAGAAGATTGCAGATGAGAGCTACTAGCCGTGGCCACTGCACTAGCTGGTGGATGGACAGCTAAACCAAGACCACAAAAGAAGCTTCAGGGATCTGGACAGGTCAGCCCTGGTGGATGCTCTACCTGGAAAAACAGACTGGCACGTTCTTATAAGGATAAACACATACTTTCCGTTTGGCCCTAAAATCCCACTCCTAGGTATTTACCCAAGAGAGGTGAAACTGTTTGAATATATATGTTCATATACACACATATTCAATATATGTATCTTCATGAATGTTCAAAGCCGCTTTCTTCACAATTTCCAAAGATTTGAACATTTCCAAATATTTCCAAATATTCAATAGCAAGTGAAAGTGTTAGTCGCTTTGTCGTGTCTGACTCTTTGTGACCCCATGGACTGTAGCCCATCAGGCTTCTCTGCCCATGGAATTCTCCAAGCAAAAATACTGGAGTGGGTTTCCATTTCCTTCTCCAGGGGATCTTCCTGACCCAGGGATTGAATGCCAGTCTGCTGCATTGTGGGCAGATTCTTTACCATCTGAGCCACAAGGGAAGCCCAACAGCAAGTAAATATACACACAAGTTTTGGTACATACAGTGGAGTACAACTTAGGAATAAAAAGAGTGAAGTATAGATGCATTCAACGAAGAAGGCATAGAAGATTACGCAACGTAATCAGTTCAGTTCGGTCGTACAGTCGTTTCTTTGCCACTCCATGAACTGCAGTACACACCAGGCTTCCCTGTCCATCCCCAACTCCCAGAGCTTGCTCAAACTCATGTCCATCAAGTCAGTGATGCCATCCAACCATCTCATCCTCTGTCATCCTCGTCTCCTCCTGCCTTCAATCTTTCCCAGCATCAGGGTCTTTTCTACGGATTCAGCTCTTCACACCAGGTGGCCAAAGTACTGGAGCTTCAGCTTCAGCATCAGCCTTTCCAATGAATATTCAGGACTGATTTCCTTTAGGATTGACTGGTGTGATCTCCTTGCAGTCTAAGGGACTCTCAAGAGTCTTCTCCAACACCACACAATGTAATTGTCCTTTCTACATCAGGAAAAATTATTCTTTAGTAACAATACAGATCAATGGTTGTCTGGGGCAATGGACGGGGTTGGAAGATTGATTACAACAATGCATGAGGGAACTTTTTGGAGTAAGAGAAAAGTTCTGTATCTCGACTGGTGGTGGTGATGCATGTCAAATTTCATTTTGATGATACATATATACATAAATGGGTGCATTTTTGATATAACTTTAATAATGTTGATTAGAAAAATATGGAAAGGACAAACTAAGGATAAAAGTTGTCCTTTAAATGGACTAAATATAGTTTTATTGAATAACAAAAAATAATATCACATATATATAACTCATTCATTTTATACCAGCTCAGAGATTTGTTAGGGAACTAAATGTCTTCATCTATATGGTGACACTAGTGACACTGTGTAACACTACTAGCGATACATAGATGTTAGCTGCGTCTATTATCACCATCATAATCACCATTGTCAACATCAAATTATTGATACATCTTAGCTCTTTGCTACATGATGAATAATGGGACGAATCCCCAGAGATACTGAAACTAAAGTTTGTTACACTAACCAAAATTTTGTAATAGCTTATTACACATGTGAGTTGATGTGTGAAAGCCAGAGGAAAAAAAAATGGAAAGCAAGTGCTCACAGGACCATGTAGTCATGAGAAGGAAAGCCCCCAGTGTGACTCAGCAATTAGAAGTACAATAAAAGAGGCAGATCACCACTTAATCGGTATACAGATCTCTATTTCATCATCAGAAAAGTCCCTTGTACTATCCTTGTAGTCACAACTCTCCCCTTCACTTGCCCCCTACCTGGTTCTTGGTATCCACAGATCTATTATCTACCTCTATAATTTTGTCATTTCAAGAGCATTATATAGATGGCATCATAAGTAGCCTTCTGAGATTGGCTTTAAAAATTTTATGACTAAAGTACAGTTGACGTCCAATATTTTATGTTACAGGTGTACAGTATAGTGGTTCACAATTTTTAAAGGTTATACTCCATTTACAGTTGTTATAGAATATTGGCTGTATTCCCTGTGTTTTACAGTGCATCTTTGTAGGTTGCTTTATTCATAATAGTTTGTACCTCTTGCCCCCACCTCTGTATTGCCCCTCCCCTTCCCTCTCCCTACTGATAACCATAGTTTGTTCTCTGTATCTGTGAGTCTGCTTCTTTTTATACTGTATCCATTAGGTTGTTGTATTTTTTAGGTTCCACTTTTAAGTGGCTTCATACAGTATTTGTCTTTCTCTGACTTATTTCACTTATCATAATACCATCCAAGTCAATCCATGTTGCTGCAGTTAGCAAAATTTCTTTCTCTTATATGGCTGAGTGATAGTCCACGGTATATCACATCTTTATCCAGTCATCTGTTGATGGGCACTTAGGTTGCTTCTCTATCTTGGCAGTTATAATTCATGCTGCTAGGAACTTTGGGGTCAATGCATCTTTTTGAATTATTGTTTCTGTTTTTTTCTGACATATACCTGGGAGTGAAATTGCTGAGTCTTATGGATAGTACTATTTTTAGTTTTTTGAGAAAACTTCATACTGGTTTTCACAGTGGCTGCACCAGTTTCTATCCCCACTAAGGGTTCCCTTTGTTATACATCCTTGCCAGCATTTGTTATGTACGTTCTTTTTGAAGATAGCCATTCTGCTAGGTGTGAGATGATATCTCACTGTGGTTCTGATTTGCAATTCCCTGATAATTAGTGATGTTGAGCATCTTTTCTTGTGCCTGTTGACCATCTACTTTTCTTCTTTAGAAAAATGTCTATTCAGTTCTTCTGCCCAATTTTTAATGCAGGTATGTGTGTTTTTTTGATGTTGAGTTGTATGAGCTGTTTATATACGTTGGCTATTAACCCTTTATTTGGCATATCATTTGCAAATATTTTTTCCCATTCAGTAGGTTGTTTTTTCATTTTTGATAGTTTCCTTTGCTGTGCATAAGCTTTTGCATTTACTTAGGTCCCATTTGTTTATTTTTGCTTTTATTTCCTTTGCTTTAGTAGACGGGTCCAAAAAAAATATTGCTGTGATTTTTGTCGGAGTGTTCTGCCTATGTTTTCCTTTAGGAGTTTTATGCAATCCCTATCAAAATACCAATGGAATTTTTCGCAGAACTAGAACAAATAATTTAGAATTTTATGTGGAAACACAGAAGATCCTGAATAGCCAAAACAATCTTGAGGAAGAAGAATAAAACTGGGAGAATCACACTCCCTGCCTTCAGACTATAGTACAAGCTGCAGTAATCCAAGCAGTATGGTTCTGACACAAAAAAGCTCCACATAGATCAGTAGAACAGAATAGAGAGCCCAGAAGTAAATCCAGGCACTAGTGGTCAATTAATCTATGACAGAGGAGACCAGAATGTACAATGAAGAAAAGACAGTTTCTGTGATAAGTGGTGCTGGGAAAACTGGACAGCTACATGTAGAAGAATGAAATTAGGACATTCTCTTAACACCGTATACAAAAGTAAGCTCACAATAGATTAAAGACTTAAATGTAAGACTGGATACCATAAAACTGCTTGAGATTGGCTTCCCCCTCCCCAGTATAATCGCATTGAAATCCATTCAAATTATTGTGTATATCAGTTTATTCCTTTTACTTTAGAGTATGGATATACTATAGTTTGTCTAACTGTTCACCTGCTGAAAGGCATTTGGGTTGTTTCCAGTTTTTGGCTGTTATAAATATGTTGTATACATGTTTTTGTATGGTCAGAGTTTTAATTTTTGTAGGATAAATCCCCAAATGTGAAATTGCTGGATTATGTGATAAAAGTATGCTTAGTTTATTAAGAAACTACAGCACTTTTCTCCCTGAGTGTCAATGTATGAGAGAATTGCATTGTGTTTTAATTTCGTATTCCAACTGTTTGTTGATAGAATACAGAAATGCAGTTGATTTTCTTCTCTTTGACCGTATAGCATGTCATGTTACTGAACTCAGTTATCTTAATAATTCTGGTAGCTTGTTGGAGCTTTCTTAGGAAATTCTACCGAAATAGTCACATGGTAATAAAGAGAACTTTACTTCTTCCTTTACATTTGTATGCTATTCATTTATTTTTTCCCCCTTTCACTGGCTGGGATCTCCAGAACATTGTTAAATTAAAGTCACAAGAGTGGATATTCTTGTCCCTTAAATTAGAAGTAAAAATTCTTTCAGTATATCACCACAAAATAGTGTTAGCTGTAGATTTTGTGTAAATGCCCTTTATCAGATTTGTGGAGTCCTTTATTTATTTATGGCTGTGCTGTGTCTTTGTTGCTGTGCGGGCTTTCTCTAGTTGCGGCGTGGGGGCTACTCTCTGTGATGCATGGGCTTCTTACTGCAGTGACTTATCTTATTGTGGAGCAGGGCTCTAGGCTCAGTAGTAGCAGCAGACAGGCTTAGTTGCTCCAGGCTGCTCCTGGACCAGGGATCAAACCCATGTCCCCTGCATTGGAAGGCAGACTCTTTAACCACTGGACCACCAGGGAAACCCCCTTTATCAGATTTAGATGTTTTATTCCATTACTGCTTTTATATGCTTAAAAACAAGTATATAATTATTATTATCATTAGAGGGCATTAAATTTTGTCAATTGCTCTTTCTCTATTAAGACATTCATGTGATTTTTTTCCTCCCTTAATCTGATAATTATATTGATTAATTTAAAAGTGATAAATTTAAAGACATCTTTTATATTTATGCTGCCATTTCTAATATCCTTCCTCTCTCTAGATCAAAATTTCCATTTAGTGTCATAGGACTTTTATATAGACTCTGGCTGTTGGCAACGAATCATCTCAGCTTTCAATTGTTTGCAACAAATCTTTGTTATCTTCTTTCTTGAAAGCTGTTATCAAAGGATGTAGAATTCATGGTCAGCATTAAAAAGAAATTCAGTCCTTTAAAAGTGTTTCTCCATTGTCTCCTGGTCCTCATGGTTTCTGAGAAGTCATCCTATATATTTACCTTTTGTTTTTTTTCTCTCTATATAATCTTCGTGCATTCCCTGGATATTCTGAAGATTTTCTCTTTGTCTTTGATGTTCAGCATAATAGTAGTGGGGCTTCCCGGGTGGCTCAAGCAGTAAAGAATCAGCTTGCCAATGCAGGTGACGCGGGTTGGGAAGATCTGGAGAAGGAAATGACAACCCACTCCAGTATTCTTGCATGGAAAATCCCATAGCCAGAGAAGCCTGGCAGCTTATAGTTCATGGGACCGCAAAGAGTCAGACGTGATTGAGCACACACGCAAACAAAAAACAGTAGGTATGAAGAATTGAATTGTATCCCCCAAATCCATAAGTTTGATGTCCTAACTTCCAAGGTGATTGTATTTGGAGATAGGGCTTTTTGGAGGTAATTCAGGTTAAAAGGTAATGGGGTCATGAGAGGTGAGGGGTCTTAATCTTAAGCCTCTGGGTTCTGCCATTCTCAAAAAGTTCTTCCCTGTCAGCATGATCTGCTTACCCTCTCTGGTGAAAAGAATGGAGGATATATAATAATTTGCTTAAGAGTGATCTTATTTTCAAAGCCAGTGATAGTTTTTGCAGTCAGTCCACATCTTTATGGCTCCCCCTTGGGGTGCGGTATGTGGGGGATCATGGCACACCCTCAGGAAGAGACAGGGAACGGGAAGCTTCCCCTCAAAAGCTTTGGGTGCTTGCATCCTTGCAACCTTGACTGGCATCACNAGAGGGCATTAAATTTTGTCAATTGCTCTTTCTCTATTAAGACATTCATGTGATTTTTTTCCTCCCTTAATCTGATAATTATATTGATTAATTTAAAAGTGATAAATTTAAAGACATCTTTTATATTTATGCTGCCATTTCTAATATCCTTCCTCTCTCTAGATCAAAATTTCCATTTAGTGTCATAGGACTTTTATATAGACTCTGGCTGTTGGCAACGAATCATCTCAGCTTTCAATTGTTTGCAACAAATCTTTGTTATCTTCTTTCTTGAAAGCTGTTATCAAAGGATGTAGAATTCATGGTCAGCATTAAAAAGAAATTCAGTCCTTTAAAAGTGTTTCTCCATTGTCTCCTGGTCCTCATGGTTTCTGAGAAGTCATCCTATATATTTACCTTTTGTTTTTTTTCTCTCTATATAATCTTCGTGCATTCCCTGGATATTCTGAAGATTTTCTCTTTGTCTTTGATGTTCAGCATAATAGTAGTGGGGCTTCCCGGGTGGCTCAAGCAGTAAAGAATCAGCTTGCCAATGCAGGTGACGCGGGTTGGGAAGATCTGGAGAAGGAAATGACAACCCACTCCAGTATTCTTGCATGGAAAATCCCATAGCCAGAGAAGCCTGGCAGCTTATAGTTCATGGGACCGCAAAGAGTCAGACGTGATTGAGCACACACGCAAACAAAAAACAGTAGGTATGAAGAATTGAATTGTATCCCCCAAATCCATAAGTTTGATGTCCTAACTTCCAAGGTGATTGTATTTGGAGATAGGGCTTTTTGGAGGTAATTCAGGTTAAAAGGTAATGGGGTCATGAGAGGTGAGGGGTCTTAATCTTAAGCCTCTGGGTTCTGCCATTCTCAAAAAGTTCTTCCCTGTCAGCATGATCTGCTTACCCTCTCTGGTGAAAAGAATGGAGGATATATAATAATTTGCTTAAGAGTGATCTTATTTTCAAAGCCAGTGATAGTTTTTGCAGTCAGTCCACATCTTTATGGCTCCCCCTTGGGGTGCGGTATGTGGGGGATCATGGCACACCCTCAGGAAGAGACAGGGAACGGGAAGCTTCCCCTCAAAAGCTTTGGGTGCTTGCATCCTTGCAACCTTGACTGGCATCACTGGACATGAGTTTGAGTAAACTCCGGGAGTTGGTGATGGACAGGGAAGCCTGGCGTGCTGCAGTCCATGGGGTCGCAAAGAGTTGGACATGACTGAGTGACTGAACTGAACCCTGACCTTGGGCAATTTGATCAGGGTTGACAGTACCTTTCTCGATTCTGGTCCCCTCTTCTATATGGTTTTGGTCTCTCCCAAGCATTCACATCTGTAAAATGGGAGCAGTGATTGATAGACAATATTTCATACAGCAGATGACCAACTATTATTTGTGCTCATGGGACATCAGAATATTTCTGAGCATGTGTACAACACTCTCAGGCTGGCTGGCCAAATTCACACGGTGGAATGTAGGTGAGCAGGGCAGGCCTCTAAGAAGTGAGCTTGTCTCACCAGGAGAGCCCATAAAGTGCCCTTCATTGTCTCTGCCAGCTGTTGGCCCTCAAGCTCTGTGTTCTTTCTACCCAAGGCTTCTTCCTATGACAGTCTTTTGTTGATTGCCTTCATGCCTGCATTTCTAGAGAGATGAGAGTCTTGGACACTGTTTTCTTTTCCCGATCACTTGCATTCACCTATTTCTCTTTCTAGCTCAAGACTTAATTGACCATTCTCCCGAGGTGCGTCTGAAATGTACCTTTTGGTAGATTCAGCATCCTCCCTCCACTCTCTTACCCTCCCCCATGTGCTTACGTACTCACACACAGACTCTTATAAACACTCAAATACAGACACACCATGTAACTCTTGGTTGTCTATTTTGTTTTATCATGGACTAGAAATGATAACTTTTTTCCTTTTATGTGTAGCCTAGCTGAAGGGTTGTTGGGGAATCAAGAGAGATTCATGCTGACCGTCAAGGGTTCTGAAGATAGGCTGTTTGGGAAGAAATCTGGAGTCTGATTGTAGAGCAGATCTTAAAAAAAATATTTATGTTTGGCTACACTGGGTCTTCATTGCTGTGCACGGGCTTTCTCTAGTTGTGATGAGCAGGGGCTACTCTCTAGTTGCAGTGCGTAGGGTTCTCTTTGTGGTGGCTTCTTTGGTTTCAGAGCACAGGCTCTAGGTGTGCGGGCTCAGTGGTTGTGGTGTGTGGGCTTAGTTGCTCTGCAGTTTGCGGGATCTTAATTCCCAGACCATGGATTGAACCCATGTCCCCTGTATTGGCAGGTGGATTCTTAAGCACTGGACCACCAGGGAAGTTCCTGGGTTCTGAATTTAAAGCTTTATGACCTCAGTTAATGCTTTGTGTCTTAGTTCTTTGTCTAGAAAGAGAAGATAGTGTTAGAAACCACCTCTTAGGATAATTGAAATGAGGACAATGCCTGGCACACATTGGATGCACAGCCATTGTTATCTATTATTATCTGCTATGCCTTTGCCCTCTGGCTCCTGGATCTTCCTGTGTTCATGATTTTCACTCATACCAACCTGGCAGTAGAGCTCAAGGCCTCTTCTAGTCCCCATCACTTATTTATCTGGGTGATGATGAGGATGAAATGAGATGACACATAGGATCCAGCTAAGTGGTAACTGTTACCATCATTTCCCCTCAAACAGATGTGTGTTCCACGATCCTTAGAGAACCTGCTTCACTAAAGCAGGGGTTGGCAAATGACAGCCTGGAGGCCAAATCCTGCCCCCAAACTGTATCTGTGAATGAAGTTTCATCGGAACGCGGCCCCGTCCCCTTTGCTTAGGTGTGGCCTATGGCTGCTTCCATGCTGGAGTGGCAGACTTGAGCCATTTCAACAAAGATCCTGTGTCCCACAAAGCCTAATCCATTTTCTATCTGACCGTCTACAAAAAATGTTGATTCCTGCACTAGAATAAAGGATGAAGACAGATTAAATTTAGTTTGAGGTAGAGGTGAGGGCAGAAGATTAGCTGTTACAGGTCACATCTGGCTGAGCTGAGTTGAGGATGTAGTGACTGGAGGCTGTGATCATCTGGGAGGTTAAGGTTGGGGAAGCTGGGGAGACCAGACAAAGGAGGCTTTCAATAGCATTCTGAGTGTGCTTTATTTGCAGTCCAGCTTGACCTTGCAGATAAAACCTAGAACCAGGGGGAACCACCAGAAAGAAAATTATGCTCAACAACAGGAGAAGTCAGTGAAGTGTATGTTCGAGAAGGGGCCTGCCTTGAGTGGACAACAATAACAGGAAATCTGACTTCTTGTGAGGCAGAAAGTAGTTGCCCCCTCTCCCTGGGTAAAGTGATGGGAGATTCATTCCTTGTGGATGAAAACTCTGAGATGAGAATAGTGGGATAATTAAGCAAGGAGGCCAGGCCCTGCCCAGACTATGTATTTCTCATTGTTGAAGTCAGGAGCCCTCCCAACCACACGTGTGCAGAAAGGCTCCTAGCAGGTTAAAGACAAGCGATGTCAAGGAATGCTACCCATATGCCTCTTCAGTAGGAGCCACCTTGGCTAAGAGATGTATGGGCACGCACGGGAGGATCCAGACATACCACGTGTGGACTGTGAACCAGGCAGATCGGAATGATTGGCTAGGAAACCTGGAAGAAATGCCCCATATGGGAATTCAAACGGCCATGATGGTGTGACCCAGTGACCCTTTCTCTGGGTCTGCCCGTGTGTCTATCTACACATACTGTATTCTTTCTTAGTCAGTACTTTGTTTCACTGCTTTCTGTCTCTATGGAAATCCTTTTCTGCAAAGCCGAAAGGCCAAGGCCCTTGTCACTGACCACTGGTGTAGTGGTCAGGTTTGGTGCTCTTACTGCCAGCTGGGAACCCAAGCCCTGCCTCAAGCCATTGCAGGCCGAGGACACTTGGATGATAGGCAAAGGGACAGAAGGCCTAAGCTGTCAACAGAATCTAAGATCAGGCTCACAGCACAGAAAGCACAGAGCCATTCAATCCCTGAGTGGAAGATATGTGGAGGCTCCATGGTCCAAAGCCCTCCTTTTTTTTTATTATTAAAGTTTTTAATCCTCTCTTTCTTTTTTCTTTTTTCAGTTTTATTTTATTTATTTTTTTTACTTTACAATATTGTATTGGTTTTTCCACACATCAACATGAATCCGCCACGGGTGTACATGTGTTCCCCATCCTAAATCCCCCTCTCACCTCCCTCCCCATCCCATCCCTCGGGGTCATCCCAGTGCACCAGCCCGAGCACCTTGTATCATGCATCGAACATTGAACCTGGACTGGCGATTCATTTCACATGTGATAATTTACATGTTTCAATGCCATTCTCCCAAATCATCCCACCCTCACCCTCTCCCACAGAGTCCAAAGGACTGTTCTATACATCTGTGTCTCTTTTGCTGTCTCACATACAGGGGTATCGTTACCATCTTTCTAAATTCCATATATATGCATTAGTATACTGTATTGGTGTTTTTCTTTCTGGCTTACATCACTCTGTATAATAGGCTCCAGTTTTTCCACCTCATTAGAACTGATTCAAATGTATTCTCTTTATAGCTGAGTAATACTCCATTGTGTATATGTACCACAGCTTTCTTATCCATTCGTCTGCTGATGGACATCTAGGTTGCTTCCATATCCTGGCTATTGTAAACAGTGCTGCGATGAACATTGGGGTACACGTGTCTCTTTCAAGTCTGGTTTCCTCAGTGTATATGCCCAGCAGTGGGATTGCTGGGTCATAACGCAGCTCTATTTCCAGTTTTTTAAGGAATCTCCACACTGTGCTCCACAGTGGATCTACTAGTTTGCAGACCCCTGTTTCTATGGAAGGTAATGCTGATGCCAAAGAGAGAAGGGGTGAACCCAAGTTTACACAAAGCGTTTATGTACGAGGGGCCAATATTTGACCTTTTTTCCTTTAATTGAAGTACGGTAGAATTAATGTACAATTTGCTGCTGCTGCTGCTAAGTCGCTTCAGTCGTGTCCAACTCTGTGTGGCCCCATAGATGGCAGCCCACCAGGCTCCCTCGTCCCTAGGATTCTCCAGGCAAGAACACTGGGGTGGGCTGCCATTTCCTCCTCCAATGCACAAAAGTGAAAAATGAAAGTGAAGTCTCTCAGTCGTGTCCGACTCTTCGCGACCCCGTGGACTGCAGCCCACTAGGCTCCTCTATCCATGGGATTCTCCAGGCAAGAGTACTGGAGTAGGGTGCCATTGTAATGTACAATATAGCGACTTACAATTTTTACAGGTTTTATAGTTATTATAAAATATTGGCTATATTTCCCAGGTTTTACAATATATCCTTGTAGCTTATTTTATATGTAAAAGAATTTGTTGTTCCTCTTAATCCCCTACCCTTATAGCCAATATTTGATCTTAGTGTGTTTTCACTGAGCTAACCTTGAACCCTGCTCCTACTTTACTTTCAAGATGCTATTCTGGGGCTGGGCGGAGATCTTCTCCCCAGAATTTAAAGAAAGAGGCTTTCAGTTGTTCCAGCATAAACAGACAGCTGCAGTTCTCCATTGAGAATTTTTTTTTTTTTTTCTGATTTGTACTTTGGTCTGGTCCTAATAGTCTAGATTGAGAGCTGTTGTTAGAAGTAACCAGTGAGTCAGTGAAAGTTGCTTAGTCATGTCTGGCTCTTTGTGACCCCATAGACTATACAGTCCATTTAATTCTCTGGGCCAGAATACTAGAGTGAGTAGCTATTCCCTTCTCCAGGAGATCTTCCCAATCCAGGGCTCGAACCCAGGTATCCCACATTGCAGGCAGATTCCTTAAAAGCTGAGCCACCAGGGAAGCCCAAGAATACTGGGAAACTTCCCAACCCAGGGGAACTTCTCCAGGGGAACTTCCCAACCCAGGAATAGAACTGGGGCCTTTTGCATTGCAGGTGGATTCTTAACCAGCTGAGTTATCACAGAAGCCCCAAGTAACCAGTGAGAGGTGTAAAAAAGAATCTGACTGGCCTTTGCCTTTGGTTCCTGGGAGGCAGCATTTAAATGCTTGGAATTTCCAGTGTGATGAGAATGAATTTACTATTCATGGTGGGTCTTTCAGACTAAACTTGAGAGTTTATGGTAATGAGGTGATTCATGGTGAGCCCTGGATAATTTATGCTAATTTGATGACTCAGGATGGGGCTGGCCAAGCTGGAAAGACCAACCATGTTATTAGAGGGTTAGGGTTTTGAGTCCTGGGGAGTGGGAGGGGTCTGGGGATTGAGTTCAACAACATGGCCAATGAGTCAGTTGTTGTTGTTTAGTCCCTAGTCATATCTGACTCTTTGCAATCACATGGACTGCAGCACACCAGACTTCCCCGCCCTTCACGATTTCCTGGAGTTTGCTCAAACTCATGTCCATTGAGTCAGTGATGCCATCCAACCATCTCATCCTCTGTCACCCCCTTCTCCTCTTGCTCACAATCTTTCCCAGCATCAGGGGCTTTTCCAGTAAGTTGGCTCTTTGCATCAGGTAGCCAAAGTATTGGAGCTTCAGCTTTGTATCAGTCCTTCCAGTGAATATTCAGAGTTGATTTCCTTTAGGATGGACTGGTTTGATTTCCTTGTTGTCCAAGGGACTCTCAAGAGTCTTCTCCAGCACCACAGTTCAAAAGCATCAGTTCTTCAGTGCTCAGTTTTCTTTATGGTCCAACTCTCACATCTGTACATGACTACTAGGTTGACTATTCGGACCTTTGTTGGCAAAGTGATATCTCTGCTCTTTAGTATGCCATTTAGGTTTGTCATAGCTTTTCTTTCAAGGAGCAAGCATCTTTTAATTTCATGCCTGCCGTCACTGTCCACAGTGGTTGTGGAGCCCAAGAAAATAAAATTAATCCTGCCTACATAGTGTAGCTCCAGTTAACAACTCTGCATACTGGAGCTCATGTGAGTTTTCCTAGTTGGCAACACTCTGCATATTACCATCCATTGAGTGCCAGGATGGTGACGCATTCTTGAGGGGAATGGAAGCTCTATGTTTGAAAATGTCCCAAATGTCTTGCTATGTGCTTCTCCTTTTGGCAGATTCTGATTAGTTCATTTGCTATAAAATTGGTTCATTTGCTATAAAAAATACAGTCATAAACATAGTACTTTGCTGAGTTTTGTGAATTATTCCAGAGAATTATCGAAGCTGAAGGGATAGTCCAAACCACTGAATTTCTAGCCAGCTGCCCAGAAGTGAGGGTGGCCAGGGGTCCCCTGAACTTGTGGCTGGTGTCAGAAGTGAGGGCAGTCTTGTGAGGATTGTGCCCTTCACCTGTGGGGTCTAGCCTACCTCCAGATAGTTGGTGTCAGAAGTCATTGCAGAAGTTCATGTGTGTGTGTCTTTTGTCAAGATGTGGTTGAGAATGTTCAGTTAGGAGAGTGTCCTCGGGGCTGAGTACATCTGATCTTGATACTAAGTACAATTGCAGTTCCCCTGGAATGATGACCTATATTATATCATGAATGTGTGACTGACTGACGATCACACATCCCCAGGGGATTTGCATGATCGGCACTTCAGCCTCATTTCTGGCGTCACTTTGTTCCCAACTCTGAATGTCTTTTTCCCCCCACACATTTCATTCATACTGCCGTGGATGAATCAGATATCATCTTGGGTCTTAAAAACCTGTTTCCAGATCTGGTTTATAGCTGATCTCTTTTTTCTCTAGTGTGTCTTCTTAGACACAGAGGGAGGTTCATCTAACTTGATTTACACACTCTCACACACACATACACACACACAATTCCCCTCTCCACCTGCAACCCTACCCACATTTCTATTTGTAAGTGTGGTATAGACATCGTTGAAGATTTGAGGTCATGGAAAGAGGCCATATGTTATTAATATATTACATAAATAAATCATCTATGTGTAACTATTAAAGTATCCTTTTAGCCCTCCACACTAGAGGTTTCTCACTGGTGTTTTATGCTTCCAGGCACCCAGCCAGGCATCTGCCATCTTTGTAGCTCTCCTCACCTTTCTTTTCTTTTTCTTTCCTTCTTTCTCATAAGCAAAAATAAATTCTTCACATTTTCTCAGTTGCCTGATGTGTAGGAGTCACTCAACTCATCTCTGAATTTCTCTCAGAGGGAACAGATCCTCTGTGGGAGGAGCCAAAGTCAGGGGCCTCCCATCCAGCCATTTTGCTATCAGTGGTATTTATGTATTCTAGCAGTGAAATCAAAGATGAAGTTAAAAAATGGCATATGTAATAGCATCAGGAATCATAAACTACTAATTTGACAAAAGGTATGCAAGACTTGTATGGTAGAAAGTACAAAAAGTTGGTGAGAAAAATGAAGAAAGATACATCGATATACTTGTTTATGAATTTACATAATATGTACCATGTTTATGAATTCAATGACTCTTTATTCTAAGATATCATTTACATCCAAATTAATTAATAGACTAAACACAATCAAAAGCCCATCAGGATTTTTATAGCAATTGAGAAGTTTATTCTAAAATTTATATGCAAATGCAAGGGCTAAAATAACCATCCCCCAACTTAGAGGACATACACCACCTGATATTAAGACTTACTACAAAGCTACAGTCATCAGAACAGTGGATGTTGGTTTGAAAATAGACCAGAGATCAGCAAATTTACTTTGGGAAGGACTAGATAGTAAATATTTTAGTCTTGAAGCCATATATAGTCTCTGTTACAATTATTCAGCCCTGCTGTGATAGCACAAAAGCAGCCACAAGAAATATACAAATGAATAGGCATAGTTATGTTCCAATGAAACTTTGTTTACAAGGAACAGAACTCAGTTGGGTTTGGCACATAGGCTGTAGTTTGCTGACTGCTGGAATAGACTAACAGAATAGATCAGAACATCCAGAGATAGACCCATACTTATAGTTTTTGACAGAGGGGCTAAATAATTCAGTGGGGTGGGAGGAAGGTCTTTTCAACAAATAAGTTATAATACCCGGATAACTGATGGGAAAAATGAACCTTGACCCCTTCCTCAAACTCTGCCCAGAAATTAGTATATGGAAGAGCAAAAATTATAATACTGTTAGAAGAAAACAGAGTATGTGAAGAATACTTTTGTTTCCTTCAGAGAAGGCAAAGATGTCTTAGAAAGCATAAAGCACTAAACATAAAAGGTAAAAACTGATAACTTAGATTTCATGAAAAAATCCACTGCCTAACAAAAGATATTTAAACAATAAATAGGCAAATCCCAGACTGAGGAAAAATATTTGTGAGATATAAATTCAACAAAGAAGTTTATTTAGAATATGTGAAGAACTTGAGCAAATCAATATAAAGAGCTAAACAACCTAATAAAAATGGATAGAAAAGATACTTCGAAAGAAAAGAGAATAAATGATTGACAGTCCATGAAAAGATGTATCCTCTTTTGGAGAAAAAGTTAGTATATTTCAGGTATTATGGGATAGGTCTGTCGTGTTGAAGCTTGGTTTTGCTTTATTGTCTTTATTTGGAATTAACTATAGGTTATGGAGGTGGTTATGGGTGCCACACTGATAGCAGGTGGACCGTGATGGGTTTGAAATTGAAGTGTCATCTAGGCTAAGCTGAACTACATTTCCCAGAACTCCTTTCCCTTTATGCTTCCCGTTAAAGTGGGCATCAAGAGCCAGTTTGCACGAGATGCGGTGCTTGGAAAGGAAGCCGCAGTCCTACTGTGTCTATGTGTGGAAGGTCGGTGCTCGGGGACCCGGACGTTCTGAGCGTTGTGGCTGCTGTCTTGGTTCGTCTCGTTGGCGCAAGGCAGCAGCTGGGCCTGCAGCGGCTCCACCTTCCCCCGACGCTCCTGCAGCTTCTCTGAGTCCCGGACCAGGTGTGTGGTTAGCTCCACAGGAAGGGAGCCAACCTTTGCAGACTTCAGCAAAACCGCAGGCGCTGAGAGAGACTGACACGAGTTCTGGTTGGTTCTCACGGGCTTGACCTCATGCTCCCGAGTTCCAGCTGGTCCTGTGGGCTTCAAGCTCTAGCATCAGACAGTCAGCAACAGCCTTACAGAGACAGTCTAACCAGAACCTAGAGCTGTGTAGGGTCAAATATACACACGTGTATGTGCATTTCTTCCTCCAGGGGACATTCCCCACCCAGGATCAAACCCACGTCTCCTGCGCCCTCCTGCAATGGCAGGTGGATTCTTTACCCCCAGTATATATACATATAGATATTTACACAATGACATAGAGAATCTCCTGTAAGTGCTACTTCTCTGAACCCTGGTTAATACAGAATCACTACGTGAAACTACCGACGCCTCCCTGGTTTCCCGAGGAAGTCTTCCTCCGCTTCTCTTCACCTCAGCTGTGTCGTCCAAAACCTTCACAAGAGCCAACTTGAGGGCCAGGTGCCCCTGCCTCTGACGCGTAAAGGAGCCAACAAAAAAGCAAATGATGGGGCTGGCACTGCTCTATAGGACCAACCCCACCCGAAAACAAGGACATCCTGAAATCCTCCTGAAGCCAGTACAGCGGAAAGCTTTGGATGCCTGAGGGGAGGCTGCCGAGGAGGAAGGCCAGCACCGTGAGCAGGATGCAGAGCCTGGTCAGCCGCCCCTGCTGGGACTCGCAGAGGACCTTGGCCAGCAGGACCAGGCTGGAGCTAGCAAGAACCACCAGTAAGAACATCCGTCACCCAGCGACGATGAAATCAAACATCCAACACCAAACACGGTCAAAATCCCTAACCAGGAAGCCACACGAATTCCCTGCCAGGATCCTCAGCAGCAGGGACAGGGCCCAGAGCAGGGCACCCGTGAGAGCTGACATGTGTTTGGGGCAGTGGCAGCAGTGCCAAATGGGGGTACAGGGCAGACAAGCAGCACTTGGTGCTAACAGCACTGAGAAAGCTCGTCTGTGTGTGTGTGTGTGAGTGTGTGTGAGTGAGTCTTTGCGACCCCATGGACTATAGCCCGCCAGGCTCCTCTGTCCATGGGATTCTCCAGGCAAGAATACTGGAGTAGGTTGCCATTTCCTTCTCCAGAAAGCTTCTGAGAGATAGGCAAAGACAGGCACAAAGTTGAGAACAGTGGGTTGTGGCTGTGGCAGGAAGTGATGAGTGTCTCCAGGGGTCTTGTAATCTGGCAGCAGAGGAAGAGAAAGCTGGCTTTCCACCAGGTTTAAGATGTAGATGGTGAAGTTGTATCATTGCCCATATGGAAGCCCAGGAGCCAGAGCACAACCGCGTTTCCTGCCAGGCCTCCCATGGCAGAGAGGATATTCAGCAAGAGGGGCGTCAGGGTCAGTATGTCACATTCAGAAAGGGTCTTGTCACTTCAACTCACGAGTATGAGTTCAGTCTCCCTGGCTGGGGTGGTCGGATCCAAGCTCAAAACCCTCTGCTGGTGCTCCTGGGCACACAAACAAAACGTGAGTGCCTGGCCATTCTCACAGCCAACCTGCTAAGCGGGAGTTACTGTCCCCACATTACAGAGGAGGGAAGGAGGCTTGCAGAGATTAAGATACTTACTGAGGTCCACATGGCTCAGAATCTGCCTTAAATGCAGGAGACTCAGGTTCCATCCCTGTGTTAGGAAAATGCCTTGGAGAAAGGAATGGCCACCCACTCCAGTATTCTTGCCTGGGAATCCCATGGACAAAGGACCCTGGTGGGCTACAGTCCATGGGGTCACAAAGAGTCAGACATGACTAAGCGACTAAGTGTGCACACACAAATACAAATACATCTTCTGAAAAGAGTACAGAGGGCGATTGAAACATCATATTAATACAAAACTTGAATGAGGACAACATTGTCGTACTGATCCATACATAGAACAACTTACAGTGGAAAAGTCTCGGAATTGGACACATGCATATGGAAATTTACTGTGTGACAAGGGTGTATGTTAAAGTAGTGAGTAAAACATATACTATTCAATGAATGGGACAGAGGCAATTGATAATCATCTAAAACAAAATAAAGTTGAAAACATACTTTGCATACCATGTTAGGATAAATCCAAGGATACTAAATACTTAAAAATAAATAAAATATAAAAACAATAGAATGGGAAAGACTAGAGATCTCTTCAAGAAAATTAGAGATACCAAGGGAACTTTTCATGCAAAATGGGCAGAATAAGGACAGAAATGGTATGGACCTAACAGAAGCAGAAGATATTAAGAAGAGGTGGCAAGAATACACAGCAGAACTGTACAAAAACGATTTTCATGACCAAGTTAATCATGGTGGTGTGATCACTCATCTAGAGCCAGACATCCTGGAATGTGAAGTCAAGTGGGCCTTAGGAAGCATCACTACGAACAAAGCTAGTGGAGGTGATGGAATTCCAGCTGAGCTATTTCAAATCCTGAAAGATGGTGCTGTGAAAGTGCTGCACTCAGTATGCCAGCAAATTTGGAAAACTCAGCAGTGGCCCCAAGACTGGAAAAGGTCAGTTTTCATTCCAATCCCAAAGAAAGGCAATGCCAAAGAATGCTCAAACTACCACACAATTGCGCTCATCTCACACGCTTGTAAAGTAATGCTCAAAATTCTGCAAGCCAGGCTTCAACAGTACATGAACCAAGAACTTCCACATGTTTAAGCTGAATTTAGAAAAGGCAGAGGAACCAGAGATCAAATTGGCAACAAATGATGGATCATTGAAAAAGCAAGAGAGTTCCAAAAAAAATCTACTTTTGATTTATTATTGACTATGCCAAAGCCTTTGACTGTGTGGATCACAACAAACTGTGGAAAATTCTTTAAGAGATGGGAATACCAGACCGCCTGACCTGCCTCCTGAGAAATCTGTGTGCAGGTCATGAAGCAACAGTTAGAACTGGACATGGCAGAGTATATCATGAGAAATGCTGGATTGGATGAAGCACAAACTGGAATCAAGATCGCCGGGAGAAATATCAATAACCTCAGATATGCAGATGACATCACCCTTATGGCATAAAGCAAAGAGGAACTAAAGAGCTTCTTGATGAAAGTGAAAGAGGAGAGTGAAAAAGTTGGCTTAAAACTCAGCATTCAGAAAACTAAGATCATNAAGCTGGAATTAAGATTGCCAGGAGAAATATCAATAACCTCAGATATGCAGATGACATCACCCTTATGGCATAAAGCAAAGAGGAACTAAAGAGCTTCTTGATGAAAGTGAAAGAGGAGAGTGAAAAAGTTGGCTTAAAACTCAGCATTCAGAAAACTAAGATCATGGCATCCAGTCCCATCACTTCTTGGCAAATAGATGGGAAACAGTGGAAACAGTGACAGACTTTATTTTCTTGGGTTCCAAAATCACTGCAGATGGTGACTCCATGAAATTAAAAGATGCTTGCTCCTTGGAAGAAAAGTTATGACCAATCTAGACAGCATATTAAAAAGCAGAGACATTTCCTTGCCAACAATGGTCTGTCTAGTCAAAGCTATTGTTTTTCCAGTAGTCATGTATGGATTTGAGAGTTGGACTGTGAAGAAAGCTGAGAGCTGAAGAATTGATGCTTTTGAACTGAGGTGCAGGAAAAGACTCTTGACAGTAAGGAGATCCAAGCAGTCCATCCTAAGGGAAACTGGTTCTGAATATTCATTGGAAAGACTGATGCTGAAGCTGAAACTCCAGTACTTTGGCCACCTGATGCAAAGAACTGACTCATTTGAAAAGACCCTGATGCTGGGAAAGATTGAAGGCAGGAGGAAAAGGGGATGACAGAGGATAAGATGGTTAGATGGCATCACTGACTCAATGGACATGAGTTTGAGTAAACTCCAGGAGTTGGTAATGGACAGGGAAGCCTGATGTGCTGCAGTCTATGGGGTTGTGGAGAGTCAGACACAGCTGAGTGACTGAACTGAACTAAATAGTATCTGGATAAACTCTAGGTGGAGAAGATTTTCAAAGTATGGCACAAAATTCAGAAGATATTAAAGAAAAGATTAATGAAGACAACATAATGAAAAATTTTGGCATGGCATAAACCACCATAATCAAGAGATAAGTAATAAGTTGAGAAATATTAGTTACTCATATCAAAGATGAAGAACTAATTTGTCCTAATTGCAAAGGTTTCCATAAAATTATAATTCTAGGTCTAATAAGCCAATAATAAAATGACTATGGGACACAAATTCATAATTTCTAGAAAATAAAAATGGCTCTTAAACATACAGAAGAATGAGAAGCCAAACATGTAATGAAGCATGCAAATTAAAATCACACAGTTATATTTTACTCATTGAAGTATGAAAGACCCCACAGTTTGGTAGTGTGGGGACAAGGCACTCTCACCTGTTTCTGGTGGGAGTGAAGACTGATAGAGTCCCCAGGAAGGGCAACTTGCAATATAGATCAACATATATAAAGTGTCTAAGTATTTCTACCTGTAATTGCTCATCTGGCAACTTATCCTAGAGATATTTGTCTCTTGCACATGTACAAATGTAAGTTCATAAATGCAGAACTATTTGCAATAAAAAAGATTGGCAACAGCCAAAATGGCCATCAATACTGTGTAAATTAGTGGTTACTAGTCCCTCCATACAATGGAACACTGTGTAACTATATTAAGAGAACAACAAACCTGATATGGAAGGACCTCCAAGATATATCAAGTTAAAAAAAAAAAAGACAGTGTGCAGAACAATATGTGTATGTATGAAAAGAAATGCATATATTATACATATATGTACATATAGTATAATACATCTATTATATATACTATTCCTTCTCATAAAAATATATCTATATACACTTGTTTTAGCATTTAAATATCTCTGGAAAGATTAAAAAAAACTAATAACCATAATAACTGTATTTGTCTTTGTGGAGAAGACACAGATGCCTGAAGGCCTGGAACGGAATGACTGTTTTCAATGAATGATTTAAAATTGTTTTAAGCTACAAATGTATTGCTATTTCAAAAATAAAATTTTAGAACAAGGAAAATAAATTTAATGATGTAGCCAAGAGGGTGAGACAGAGATGTGAAGAGGGAGGTGAAAAGTAAATGGAGGAGGAGAAGGAGGAGAGAGAGGAGGAGAGAGATTGAGAAATAGATTGAGAAGAGAGATGCGCCATAAAGGCAAGCAGAGAGAGCAGGCTGTGGATGGAGGAGAATGGAGACCTGGTGGTCTTGAAGTTAGCAGATGGAAGATCATGTTTGTGGTTGCGGAGATGATCCAGCGGAGAAGGGTCATTGCAGAGGCAGGTGGAGAGGTAATCACTGTCTACACTGTTTCTGTGTAGGACAGGGGTGGGAGCTGGCAGGCAGGTAGAAAAGATGGCTTCAGATAGCAATGTGTAGAACTATTCCCTGGCATGGCAGGAAAGGCAGAGAAATGAGCTCAGAGACAGACTGGTAGATTTGGTGTGAGGAGATGGAGAAGTTTTCGGCAGAGCATCATCTGTGAGTGTGAGAAGAGTGAAGAGGAGGTTTCAGGGGAGAGATGGTGTGAAATGTTTCCCTTGGAGAAGGGTAATTATGGAAGCGTTACATAATCACTCAGCAGAGCCGAGTGGATACCTGAGGTGTGTGGGCCTACATTGAAAGTGAAATCTCTGGGTGTGGTTGGATGTTGTTCTTCAAATCCACACTTAGCTCCCTGGCGACAGGCATGGCATTAGTGGGAGTCAGATTCAACCAGGGCAGAAGACTTGGCACACCATGTGGAAGGCAGGTAGACACATGATAAGATGTTCAGCATCCTCACCATTCAGAAATGCAAAGCAAAACCATGATGCCACCACACACTACACACTTCTTAGAATGGCTAAAATTAAAAAAAATGATAGTTTCAAATACTGATAAAGATTTGAAAAACTGAATCTTTCATATCATATGCTGCTGATGGGAATGTAAAATGGTACAGTCTCATTGGAAAACTCTTTTGCATTTTCTTAAAAGTTGAACATACACTTAACCATATAACCCAGCAATCTATTCCTGGCACTTATCCTGGAAAATGGAAAACTTATGTTCACATAGAAACCTATATAGAAATGTTCATGACAGGTTTATTTATAATAGGAAACTGAAAACAAACTAGATATCCTTCCACTTGTGAATATTGAAACCGAATGTAGTACATGCATGCCATGGAATACTATTTAAAAATGAAAAAAACACAACATCAAACTGTTGAAACATACAACCACTTGGGTTGAGGACATATGCTCAGTGAAAAAAAACCCAAATCAAAAGGTTTGACATTGTACAGTTCCACTTATATAACATTTCTGAAATGACAGAACTCTCGAGATGGGGAACAGATCAGTGGTTACTGGTTGCTAGGGGCTTGAGAAGGGGGATGGAGTGGGTTTGACTATAAATACAGAGCTGAAGGGAGTGTTTTGGTGGTGAAGACTTTCATATCATGAAAGTGTTGGTGGTTATACAATAGCAGATGTGATAAAATGCCCTAGAATTATATATAATGGCATGAAAAATGGTTGCATGGAAAAGTGGGTGAAATCTAAGTGAGATCTGTAATGTTGATAGTTGTGTCAAACTATGATCAATTTCTTGGTTTTGATAATGTACTTTATGAGGAAGTCACTGTTGGCAGAGGCTTGGTGATGGATGAAAAGGACTCTTTGTACTATTTTTTGCAACTCATTAGTCGATAATTAATTCATAAACGTGAAAAAAAACTAAAAGGTTAGTTTGTTGGATTGACTCCCTAGGTGGATACTGAAGACATTGGGTGGACAAGGTTATGCTCCAGAGAAGTCTATAAGCCAAGTGTACAGCTAGAAGATAATGTAATAAGCATTCACATACCTAGGTAAAATTAAGCATATATTTAAAATTTTGTCATGTTTTTCCAGTCTCTCCTTAAAAATGAACAAAATGTTACAGATACAACTAGAGGTTCAAACCTGTTTCTCTTCTTTGATCGATTTCTTCAGAACTTCTGAAGATGATATACGTTATTCTTTCATGTGTGTAACAGGATATTAAAACAGAAGTTTTGCTCTAAATATCAAGATGCTATGTTGTTCAGTCACCCAGTCATGTCCAACTCTGTGAGCCCATGGACTGCAGCACGCCAGGCCTCCTTGTTCCTCACCATCTCCTGGAGTTTGCCCAAGTTCATGTCCATTGCATTGGTGATGCCATCCAGTCATCTCATCCTCTGATGCCCTCTTCTCCTTCTACCCTCAATCTTTTCTGGCATCAGGATCTTTTCCAATGAATTGGCTGTTCACATCAGGTGGCCAAAATACTGAAGCTTCAGGTTCAGCATCAGTCTTTCTGATGAGTATTCAGGGTTGATTTCCCGTAAGATTGACTGGTTTGATCTCCTTGCAATCCAAGGGACTCTCAGGAGTCTTCTCCAACACCACAGTTCAAAGGAATCAATTCTTTGATGCTCTGCCTTCTTTATGGCCCAGCTCTCACAACTGTACATGACCACTGGGAAGACCATAGTGTTGACTAGACAGACCTTTGTTGACAGTAATGTCTCTGCTTTTCAACACACTGTCTAGGTTTGTCATAGCTTTCTTGCCCAAAAGCAATCATCTTCTGATTTCATAGTTGCAGTCACCATCCACAGTGATTTTAGAGCCTGAGGAGAGGAAGTCCCTTCACAGATCACTGCCTTGTCGTGGCGAGGGGGCTGCGTAACTCAGTGAAGCTATGAACCATGATATGTAGGGCCACCCAAGACAAGTCACAGTGGAGAATTCTGGCAAAACATGATCCACTGGAGGAGGGAATGGCAAGCCACCCCAGGATACTTGCTGTGAGAACCTCATGAACTGTATAAAAAGACAGGATACTATAGATACTGCATTTTGAAAAATGGGGCTTCCCTATGGCTCAGATGGTAAAGCATCTGCCTGCAATGCAGGAGACCTGGGTTTGATCCCTGGGTCAGGAAGATCCCCTGGAGAAGGAAATGGCAAACCACTCCAGTATTCTTGCCTAGAAAATTCCATGGATGGAGTAGCCTGGTATGTTACAGTCCATGGGGTTGCCAAGAGTTGGACATGACTAAGCAACTTCACTTGCTTGCACAGGACAATATGCAGAATTTAGGTAGAAAATTTCTGATAATTTCTTACTGAGTCTTACATCATCATCCATGTCAAAGTTGTTAAAATTTTTAGAGTTGAATTTTTATGTGAGGAATAAAACATCAAATTCAATTTAAGATGAACCACCTCCCCTGCTCCCAGTTCGACTCTTGCAGGTGAGAAGACTGCAGCAGGGAAAGGGGCACTCTCTGTTGCTTCTCTTTCTCTCCCCCACTTTCTCCTTGTTCTACCTTTCTACTGTTTCTAGTTGTGATTTCTGACCCTAGAGGGTTGGGCATATTCCAGGGAGGAAGATCAGGAGAGGAGGACTTGCTTTTTATGGTTTATCCTGTTGGGGTAACTTTGCTGGCTCTCTCTGGACTTAACAATATTGTAGAGTTGACTCCAACTAATTGTGAAAAATTTATGCCCACATTTATCCCTTCAGGATCATGAGAAGCATTGCTCATTGCTCATGGCATTCTGGTCTTAAGAGGGATCTAGCAACCAAGACCAAATACTTGGAGTGTCACAGAGAATAAAACTTGTTTGCACACTGATCACCATTCTCTAAACCAACCTCTGTGCTTTTATTAGCAATGCCACTATGAACTGCTTTTTCTCCCGTTTTCATTTGTCCAGATCCTACTGATCTTCCCTTCCCTATCTTAAAAGATTGGTGTGGTTGGCAAAAGTGACACAGGTTACTTGCTTGGTAAATTGTAGAATCATCAACTCTAACCCCAAGTATTTTAGGAAGCCTTCCCTGATCCGCTTACCACCATGTACCTCCTTATTAATGAGATCACTTCCCTCTCAGTATTCGTATCCTGGAAGAATTCAGAGCCAGTCATAACAGTATGTTACATATGTATAAGAGCCCTTCTTCCACATTCTAGTATAAGCTCCTGGAGAACAAGAATCAAATCTCATCTATTTGTATAGCTAGCATTGGTAAACATTGACAATAATGGTGTCTAATACATACCCTACCATCATACAGAAAGAGCACCAAGCAACCTTCCTGAATTCCAAAAAGTGAAATTGCTCCGTCGTCTCTGACTCTGTGACCCCATGGGCTATAGCCTACCAGTCTCCTCTGTCCATGGGATTTTCCAGGCAAGAGTACTGGAGTGGGTTGCATTTCTTTATCCAGGGGATCTTCCCAACTCAGGGATCAAACCCAGGTCTCCCTCATTGCAGGCAGTCAGATGCTTTACTGTCTGGGCCACCAAGGAAGCCCACCAGGTAGCTGCCAAATACAGCTTCAGATGAGAATATATGTGCTCATGATTATAGTCAGAGTATAGAGATGTGAACTTCTGAGGCCACCTGACTTGTAACTGAAGTTACCTTCTGGTCTATGGTGAAGTCAAACCTTACTGCCTTATTCTGAAAACAGGTGCCCAACAACAAATGGCATAAAACTCAGACTGGTGCAATCCTGTTAACCTCACTATCTGCTTGAGTTGCCTGTGACCCAAGTTGCTCATGAGAATCTGGATTCCCTGACTCCAGGTCCAGTGCTCTTCCCAGCCTAGCACTTGCAGGTTCTATATTCCTGCATTTTCTTTGTTGTTTAGTTACTAAGTCATGTCTGACTCTTTTGCAATCCCATGGACTGTAGTCTGCCAGGCTTCTCTGTCCATAGATTTCCCAGGCAAGAGTACTGGAGTGGGTTGCCATTTCGATCTTCCCAACCCAGGGATGGAATCCCTTGGCAGGAGGATTCTTTACCACTGAAGCCCCTATTCCTGTGTATCCCAGGATATTTGGATGCTGAGGTGGGCTTGGCTGGAGGCAAGGACTTTCTCTGCTGCAATATAGGGTAATGAGAATAAGTAGAGATGCAATGCCTCTGCCTTAGCACCTGCAGGGACCCTTCTTAAAAATGCTTTCTTGAATTGTGCCTGGGTGTGATGTCACAGTGTGGACTCAAGACTGCTAGAAGATTCAGCATAGTGAATCTAGAGATTTAATCAATTGTAGACCTTTGCCTGAGGATGTTGTCAATCATGGGAGCCACCTGGATTCATATTGCCATGCTTTTCCTGGGTGGTTGGGTATGACATTCTTCTTCAGGATTGAAGCAATTTATACTGTTTTGCTATTGTATTTGCATAGTATATTTTGAAGTTAGAAAGTGTGTTGCCTCCAGATTTGTTCTACTTTCTAAATATTGCTTTGATTATTCAGAGTCTTTTTGGACCTACACGGATTTAAGAAGATTGTTTTCCTATTTCTGCAAAAAAATGCTATTTGCATTTTGCTGGAGAGTGAATCAAATCTATAGATCTCCTTGAATACCATGGACATTTTAACAATATTAACATTTCCAATTCCTGAACATAAAATGTCTTTCCTTTTATTGGGGTACTTCTAAATTTCTTCATCAATGCTTTGTAGTTTTAAGTGTATACCTCTTTTACTGTCTTAAGTTCATTCCTAAGTATTTTATTATTTTTGATAATAAATTGTAAATGAGAAAAAATGGAATTTTTAAGTGATCCTTTCTCTGGGGACCCTTGACTCCCAAACAACTCTGTGATCTCATGGATCACACTATGTGGCAGTCTGTCCCACACTAGGCTCCTTCCTTCCACAGACTGTGAGTTCCTTGAAGATGAATATATTGTCTTTGAACCTCTAGTGCCTGGCACAGGGACTGGAACATTGAAGATGTTCAGTTATTATTTATGGAAAGAACAGAAGAATACTGAGTGACTCTGCTATGAGAAGCCTGTTCAGTGATATCGTTAAGAGTAGTAGAAGCAGATAGGTTAATTGCAACAGTCTGTTAAAGGGCAATTATAAAAAAGGATACATTTGTAATAGAAATATTTTATTTTAACCCAGAATTCATTCACCAAAATAAAGGAGCAAGAAGGACTTTCCTTTGACTATGGTCATAAAATGTTGTTCTAGTCTTTTTTGCAGAAAGCACATCCATTCAGCCTTGTCTATGATTTGCAGTTGTATTTATTAGAAATCTTAATATCATGTGTATAGCATTCTGCTTGATGATGTTTTTCAATATTGCTAATTTTTTTTTCAGTTTTGTGTAGTTGTCAGGCTCATTCCTAATTAAATTACAATAATCTTGAGACTAGCTTTTATTACCCTTTTAAGCACTCAATAATTTTCATCAAAAATTCTCTTTCTATATTCATATTTCATTGATTTATAATGTGTTTTGATAAACTTGATGAATCAGGTGATTACATGAAAAAATCTAACTGGCATAAGAAAGGTTGGAAATAGACCCAATTGTTTCCTGCAAACCAGCTAACTCAGGCCTGTAGTGTCCAGGTGTACTAGGTAGTCAGTGAATGGTCCTAAGGACTCAGTGTTTACTGGACATCAATCAATCTGTTTTCTTAGTGGAATGGACAGGCTTGGTTAAACAGATAAGAGTCTGTTAACCAGAGATTTAACTAAAAAGTGTTTGCTCCATAAAGAAATAGCATAGTGCTTTATCAAGTAGGTTTAGATAATGTTTGTCAAATTCATGCATGAATAAATGGTCATAGGTGACAGCTCCCAAAAGCTGCCACGAGAGACTTTCATATCTTTTTTCTCTTCCTGAAGAAAACTCCTGAATATCAAGCATGATCCACCCTAAGGTGAAGCTAGATGGAAAAACCATTGCTGGTTTTGGAAAGAAGGCAGCTCATGAGCAAACCCTTTCCTTTCCTTCCGTTCTTCTCCCCAGAGGCAGCAAGCACACCTGCAATGAAAGGGAAGCACTTTCTTCAGACTGACCAGCTCCAGGGGACTCCCTCCATCCTCTTGAGTGGGAGGTGCCTGAAGGATACCTGGTGACCGAGCCAGTCTTTTCAAGATGCTAGACAACCATGAGTTAGATGGGGAGATATTAATAACTGAGAATAGTCATTGGTCCAGCCCTATACATTATGGATTCAAAGGCATACTTTTTTCCTTGAAGACCTCACAGTGTGATGAAGAAGGGACACATGAATCATTACAGTATAGTATTATAAGTGCTATAATAGAGGAATGTTTTTCCTGAGTGAATTCTGTGAGTTCAGAGCTGTGGGAACTGAGCTTAAGCATCCATCTCTAAGTTATCTTGCAGCCAACATGAATAAGAAAGGCAATGACTTCAAAATAACCAGTTGCCCACATGAAACCCAACAGTCTTGGTTTAAACACTACATGACATTTCTCTACAGGATTCCTCATAATAGACATTTTTAGCCAAAACTGTACATTTGATGAAATCACAGCTCACAGAGTTAAGAAATCTAACTCTCCTAAGAACCCTTGGTCTAAATTTGTCTCATCACATCAAAGCATCCTGCTTGGTGCTTAGGCTACAAGTGCTGTCTTTCTGCTGCTTCCATCACCCTGCATCCTAGCTTGATTAAGACCTCACATACAACCTAACCCTACTACAGCATTTGGAAATCAAGGGGCAGGCACATCTGGGATGTAGAATCAGCAGAGTGCTAGATTGGGAGACCACTGGATCTGGAGTTAGGGTATCTGAGTTCTGAGTACTGAACTGTGAAGAATGAATCTATAAGTAAACTTGGGGGAGAACTGACATCTTAATATTAAGTCATGAACAGGGACTATCTCTCCATTTATTTAGTTCTTTGATTTCTTTCATTAGAGCTGTATAGTTTTTCTTATATAGATTTTATAGATAAAATAATAAAGCATATTTTATTAGATTTATACTTAGATATTTCATTTTAAGGGATGCTAATATAAATGTGTGTGTCGCTCAGTTGTGTCCAACTCTTTGCAACCCCATGGACTGTAGCCCACCAAGATCCTCTCTCCGTGGGGATTCTCCAGGCAAGAATACTGGAGTGGATTGCTATGCCCTCCTCCAGGGGATCTTCCCAACCCAGGGATCAAACCCAGGTCTCCAGCATTGCAGGCAGATTCTTTACCATCTGAGCCACCAGGGAATATAAATAAATACTGTGTTTTTAATTTCAAGTTCTACTTGTTCTTTGTTGGTAAATAGGAAAACAATTGACATTTGTATATTAACTTTGTATCCTGTAACCTTGCTATAATTGCTTCTAGGTTCCAGAGGATTTTTTTAAAAAATTCTTTTAGATTTTCTGTGTAGACATGTCAATCTGCAAACAAAGACAATTTTATATCTTCCTTCCTGATCTATATACATTTTACTTACTTTTCTTACTAGATTAGCAAGAACTTCAAGTGTAATGTTGAAAAGAAATGGTGAGAGGGGACATTCTTGCCTCATACCTGATTTTAGTGGGACAGCTTCAAGTATCTTTGTGGGAAAGTTTCAAGTATGCTGTTAGTTGTAGAATTATTGTACATCTTAACAAGTTGAGAAAGCTCTCTGTTTTTAGTTAACTGAATTTTTATCATGAATGGCTGTTGTTTCATCAAATGCTTTTTCTGCGTCTACAGAAATGATCGTGACTTTTCTTATTACTCTGTTCATGTTATGAATTACATTAACTGATTTTTAAATGCCGAACCAGTCTTGCATATCTGGAATAAATTCTACATGGACATGGTACATAATTTTTAATGCCTTCTTAAGATTCTATTGCTAACATTTTGTTGAGGGTTTTTCATCTAGCTTATGAGAGATACTGGTCTGTAGTTTCCTTTTCTTGTAACATCTTTGTCTGGTTTTGGTATTAGAGCAATGCTGACATCATAGAATGAGTTAGGAAGTAGTCCCTCTTCTATCCTCTGAATAAGATTGTAGAGAATTGGTATAATTTCTTCCTTAAATGTTGGGTAGAATTCACCAGTTAACTCATTGGAGCCTGGTGCTTTCTGTTTTGAAAGGTTATTATTACTGATATAATTTTGTTAAGAATACATATTCAGTATATATATTCATATTGTCTCTTTCTTCTGTGAGTTTTGGTAGATTGTGTTTTTCTTTTTTTTATTTTTTATTTTACTTTACAATACTGTATTGGTTTTGCCATACATCAACATGAATCCACCATGGGTGTACACATGTTCCCAATCCTAAACCCCAGGAATCCACCCATTTCAGATAGGCTATCAAATTTGTGGGCATAGGGTTGTATAGTATTCCTTTATTGTCAGGTTAATGTCCATGGAGTCTGTAGTGATGTCCTTTGCTTTATTTTTGATATTAGTAATTTGTGTCCTTCTTTTGTTTCTAGTTGGCTTGACTGGAGACTTATTGATTTTATGAATCTTTTTGAAAAAGTATCTTTTTAAAAATTATTTTATTCAAGAATAGTTGATTTACAATGTTGTTATTTTCTGCTGTACAGCAAAGTGATTTAGCTATACATATATATATATTTTTTCATATTCTTTTCCATTTTGGTTTATCACAGGGTATTGAATATAGTTCCCTGTGCTACACAGTAGGACCTTGTTGTTTATCCATTCTCTATGTGAGAGTTTGTATCTGCTAATCCCATGCTCCTGGTCCATCTCTCTCTCTTCCTCTCTAAACCTGGCAACCGTAAGTTTGTTCTCTATGTCTGTGAGTCTGAGAATCAGCTTTTGGCTTCATTGATTTTCTCTATTGATTCTCTATTTTCAATTTTATTGATATGTACTTTAATTTTCATTACTCCTTTTCTTCTGCTTACTTTATTTTGCTTTTTTTTCTTTTCTAATATATGCATTCAGCATTTTAAGTTTCCCTTTAAGCACTGCTCTTACTGAATCCTGCAAATTTTGATAAATTCTATTTTAATTGAAAATACTTCAGACGTTATCTTGAGTTCTTTGATGCATGTGTTATTTAGAAGTGTATTATTTAATCTCTATGTATTTTGGAATTTTCTAGTTATCTTTTTGTTAATTGATTTCTAGCTGAATTCCACTGTGGTCTGAGAACAGACACTGAATGGCCCAGTATGTGACCTGTCTTGATGAATATTCCATGTGAGCATGAAAAGAAGATGTATTCTGTTATTGTTGGATGAAGTAGTCTATAGATGTCCATAATAACAAGTTGATTTATGATGTTGTTGAGTTCAGCTATGTCTTTACTGATTTTCTGCCCACTGAGTCTTTCCATTTCTGATAGAGGGGTGTGAAAATATCCAACTGTAGTAATGGATTCTGCTATTTATCCTTGAAGTTCTATCAGTTTTTGCCTCATGTAGTTTGATGCTGTTTTTAGGCATATAGATATTAATAATTTGTATGTATTCTTGGAGAAGTCACCCCTTTATAATAATTATTTAATGCCCTTCTTTATCTCTGAAACTTTCCTTGCTTTAAAGTCTGCTTGATCTGAAATTATATAACTACTCCTGCTTTTAAAAATTTGTGTTATGCTGCTGGATAACCAACAAACCACAGAAGAAATCAAAAAAGAAATCAAAATATGCATAGAAATGAATGAAAATGAAGNAGGGAACCCTCTTACACTGTTGGTGGGAATGCAAACTAGTACAGCCACTATGGAGAACAGAGTGGAGATTCCTTAAAAAACTGAAATTGAACTGCCTTATGACCCAGCAATCCCACTGCTGGGCATACACACTGAGGAAACCAGAACTGAAAGAGGCACATGTACCCCAGTGTTCATCGCAGCACTGTTTATAGTAGCCAGGACATGGAAGCAAAACACTCTCTGACATAAATCACAGAAGGATTAGATGTCCATCAGCAGATAAATGGATAAGAAAGCTGTGGTACATATACACAATCGTGTATTACTTGGCCATTAAAAGAATACATTTGAATGAATTCTAATGAGGTGGATGAAACTGAAGCCAATTATAAATTGGCTTACAGAAGTAAGCCAGAAAGAAAAACACCAATCCAGTATACTAACGCATATATATGGAATTTAGAAAGATGGTAACGATGACCCTGTATGCAAGACAGCGAAAGAAACACAGATGTATAGAACAGTCTTTTGGACTCTGTGGGAGAGGGAGAGGGTGGGATGATTTGGGGAAATGGCATTGAAACATGTATAATGTCATATAAGAAATGGATCACCAGTCCAGGTTCAATACAGGATGCTTGGGGCTGGTGCATTGGGATGACCCAGAGGGATGGTACAGGGAGGGAGGTGGGAGGGGGGTTCAGGATGGGGAACACGTGTACACTCGTGGCAGATTCATGTTGATGTGTGGCAGAACCTGTGCAATATTGTAAAGTAACTAGCCTCCAATTAAAATAAATAAATTTAAATTTAAAAAAATTTGTTAACATGGTATATTTTCTGTTTCTTTCCTTTGAATCTGCATGTGTCTGTATATTTAAAATGGATTTCTATGGACAACAGATAGTTGGGTCTTGTTTTTGATACAATATGAAAATCTTTTAATTGTGCGTTTGGATCATTGACATTCAGGGTAATTATCAATGTAGTTGGATTAATATCTACCATATTTGTTACTATTTTCTATTTGTTGCCCTTATTCTTTGTTCCTATTTTTGTTAACTGCTTTTTCAAACTTTTGTGGTTTCAGTCAAGCATTTATGTGATTCTGCTTTCTTACCATGTCAGTTAACAAGCCTTTCTTAGCTTTTTCTCTCCTTTCTTAGCATAGCAGTTATACTTTTTTTTCTTTCCTTTTTTAAAAAACCTTTTTAGCAGTTGCTACAGAGTTTGCAATATACATTCCCAACTAATCCAAGTGCACTTTAAAAAAACACTATATCACTTCATGGCCAGTTTGAATAGCTTATAATAACAAAATAATTCCAGCTCTTCAGTCCTGTCCCTTGTTATCATTGCTGCCATTCACTTCACTTATTTATAAGCATATATAAACATGTATGCATGATGACATATACCTATGAATACAAAATTGAACATAATATTGTATTATTGTTTTGAATAAACTGTGATGTGTTAGAGCAATCCAGAAAAAAAAAATAAAAGATTTTATTTTGCCTTCACTTACTCCTCTTAAATGCTCTCCCTTTCTCTATGAAGATCCAAGTTTCTGACCTATATTGTTTTTCTCCTCTCCCAATAATTTCTGTTAATAAGTTAGATTTATGGGTAAGAAATTTCTTCGGGCTCTGTTTGTCTGAGAGTCTATTTCTCCTTCACTTTTAAAAGATAATTTCACAGGATTCAGAGTTCTAAGCTTGTGGTTTTGAGGAGAAGTCAGATGTGATTCTTATCCTTGTTCCTCTGCAGTAAAGTTCTTTATTCCTCTAGCTTCTGTCAAGATATTTATCTTTGCCTTCAATTTATTATTAAATCGAATATTAATATTCGATTAATATTAATAATAATTATTTAATGTTAATATTTAATATTAAATAATATTCCTACATGTACATTTTGGGGACATTTGTCCTGCTTGGTGCTCTCTGATCTTCCTGGATCTTTGGTTTGGTGTCTGACACTAATTTGGGGGAAATTTTCGTTATTGTTTCAATGATTTCTTCCATTCAATTCTCTCCTTCTTCTCCTTCAGGTATTCTCATTATGTGTATGTTACAATTTTGTAGTTGTCCCAAAGTCTTTGGATATTCCGTATGTGTGTGTGTTTTGTCTTAGTTCTCTTTGCTTTTCAGGAGGTTCTATTGCTACATCAAGGGAGCACTTCATGCAGGGATAGGCATGATAAAGGACAGAAAGAGTAAGCACCTAACAGAAGCAGAAGATATTAAGAAGAGGTGGCAAGAATACACAGAAGAACTATACAAAAAAAAGGTCTTAATTAACTGGATAACCTTGATGATGTGATCACTCACCTAGAGCCAGACATCCTGGAATGTGAAGTCAAGTGGGCCTTAGGAAGCATCACTATGAACAAAGCTAATGGAGGTGATGGAATTCCAGCTGAGCTATTTCAAATCCTAAAAGATGATGCTGTTAAAGTGGTATACTCAATATGTCAGGAAACTTGGAAAGCTCAGCAGTGGCCATAGGACTGGAAGAGGTCAGTTTTCATTCTAATCCCAAAGGGCAAAGCCAAAGAATGTTCAAACTGCATTACAGTTGTTCTCATTTCATATATTAGTAAGTTTATGCTCAAAATCCTTCAAGCTAGGTTTAAGCAGTATGTAAATTGAGATCTTCCAAATGTACAATCTGGGTTTGGAGAAGGCAGAGGACCTAGAGATCCAATTGCCAGCATCTGTTGGATCATAGAGAAAGCAAGGGAATTCCAGAAAAACATGCACTTCTGCTTCATTGACTATGCTAAAGCCTGTGACTATGAGGATCACAACAAACTGCAGAAAATTCTTAAAGAGATGGGAATACCAGACCACCTTATCTGTCTCCTGAAAAACCTGTATGCAGGTCAAGAAGCAACAGTTAGAACTGGACATGGAACAGGTGACTGGTTCAAATGGGGAAAGGAGTATGACATCTTGTCATCTTGCTTATTTAACTTCTATGCAGAGTACATCATGTGAAATGCTGAGCTGGATGAAGCACAAGCTGGAATCAAGATTGCTGGGAGAAATAGCAACAATTTCAGATATGCAAATGATACCGCTCTAATGATGAAAAGTGAAGAGGAACTAAAGAGTCTCTTGATAAGGGTGAAAGAGGAAAGTGAAAAAGTTGGCTTAAAACTCAACATTTGAAAAACTAAGATCATGACATCTGATCCCATCACTTCATGACAAACAGAAGGGGAAAAAGTGGAAGCAGTGACAGATTTTCTTTTCTTGGGTTCCAAAATCTCTGTGGATGGTGACTGCAGCCATGAAATTAAAAGACACTTGCTTCTCGGAAGGAAAGCTATGACAAACCTAGAGAGCATACTAAAAAGCAGAGCTATCACTTTGCTGACAAAGGTCAAAGCTATGGTTTCTCCGGTAGTTGTGAATGTATGTGATAACTGGGCCATAAAGAAGGCAGAGTGCTGAAGAGCTGATGCTTTCAAATTGTGCTGTTGGAGAAGACTCTTGAGGGTCCTTTGGACTGCAAGGAGGGAGATCACACCAGTCAATCCTAAAGGAAATAAACCCTGAATATTCATTGGAAGGATTGATGCCAAAGCTCCAATACTTTGGCCATCTGATGCGAAGAGCCAACTCATTGGAAAAACCCCTGATGCTGGGAAGGATTGAAGACAAAAGGAGAAAAGGATGACAGTGGATGAGATGGTTAGATACAATACCATCCCTGACTCAATAAACATGAATTCAAGCAAACTTCAGGAGATAGCGAAGGACAAGGAAGCCTAGTATGTTGCAGTCCATCAGGTTGCAAAGAGTCAGACATGACTTAGTGACTGAGCAACAAGAACAAATTGATATATTCTCAAGAATCAGAGAATCTTTTTCCCTCAACCATGCTCAGTGTACTAATAAACTTCTTCATTTCTGTTACAGTGTTTTTGATCTCTAGCACTTCTTTTTAATTCCTTCTTAGAACTTCTACCTCTCTGCTTACATTGTCCATCTGTTCTTATATACTGTCTACTTTATCCATTAGAGCCCTTAGCATATGAATCATTGTTGTTTTAAATGCCCAGTTTGATAATGCCAACATCCCTGCCATGTCTGGTTCTGACACTTGCTTTGTCTTTTCAATTGTGTGTATATGTGTGTGTTTTCCTTTTAGTATGCATTATAACTCGTTTACTTTTTGGTTGCCAGACATGTGCGGTAGTTCAGGTTTTTCTACCTCGGCACTGGATCTTGTGGTGTTTTTTACCCATTATTCTCTGCTCCAGTAATTTGTGACTTCCTGTATTTGCCTATCTGTCTCTTTAATCTGGGGGGCGACTCTTTGCCCTGTGTCTTCCTCCATCTTACTGATCAAAATGGTTGTTGATTTTTCAATTTGTTCAATGTTTACTTGTTTTTAGGATGGAGTGGTGGCTTCCAAGCTCCTTATAGCCAAAACTGGAAAGTGTTGGCTGTTTTTCATCTTTTTTCATCCTTTTACTCTCAACCTATTTGTGTCTTTTGATCTAAAATGAGTTTCTTATAGAAAGTGTAAAATTGGATAATAGCTTTTTAAAAATCCACTCTGCTGATCTCCGTCTTTTGGTTGGGAGGGTTTAATTCATTTAAATTTAATATAGTTACTGATAAGGAAGGGCTTATTTCTGTCATTTTGCATCTCTTGCCAGCTGGAATGCAGATGTGGCAATAAAGATTGAGGCCATTAAGGACTTTTAAGATGAGAGAACCTCTTGAGGGATGCAGGAGCAACAAATTGGAAGGGGCCCTCATGGCTAAAACTGCCAAACCACCATTTATAAACTATTTCAGGGCAAATAAACTTCTCTTTTCACTGTTTTAATGAGTTTCTGTTAGAGCAGCCAAAATCAAAAATTAGCTCATAAGCCAAAAAATACCTAGAAGAACATATCTCTCTTTTCTTAATTGTTCGTTTTTAAAGGTATGTGTATTGATAGTGTGATCATTCCAATAAAATTACACTAAAGAGAGAAGGTGCAAAGAGATATAAATAAGACACAGAAGAGATAAAATTAGAGATTGAACACTGAGATAGAGAAAGTCCCAGGAAATACAGGCTGTGTGTAAGAAGGTGAGGGGTGTTCTCCTCTTGCCATCAGGGTCTACTTTCCATCCTTCTCTACCCTAGTTTGCACTCCAGTAGGATACATCTCTGTTCCTTAACAATGAGTGCTTTTTCCTGTGACTCCTTGTAGAAATCAGTCAAAGGTCAACACTGACAAGAAACTGGAGAAAAGCCTTTCAGGGATAAGGGATTTTTTAATCTATCCCAGCTCTCTGCCTGCTAGGCTGTGAGTTGGCAATAGCAGTCTTATTCTACTTAAGGACGTAGTCCGTTTGGAGGCCCATTCCTACAGTCATAGCTACAACTAGTTATTAATATAATTTCAGCCCTCTCTGAGTTATGGTAACTCATCCTTCCCCTTGTCCTTTCAGCCTAGGGTTAGTAAAAGTTCCTTTTAGTTGATCACTTTCGGAGGTCTCATCATTCCCTTTAAAATTCCCTTAACTTACCCATCCTCATAAATAGTTCTTTAATTAAGCTCTCCTCATTTCTTCCATCTAGTTGGGCCATTTATTTTCTGCGAGGACACTGCCAGATACACAAAGGGGCAAACTTTTGAAAAGCAAAGAAATGAGTGAAATCTGGATTGTTACCAGCACTTTAGCACTGAGATGCCTAAGCATCCCTGTCTTGCTCCTTAAATTGAGGAGAGCAGGAGATTCCTCACGATGGTAGCAAAAGTGACTGGTTGGGATGGAGAGGAGAACAGGGAGAGGACCCAGGAAGGGGGAACAGCGTTATTTTCCCAATTCAGATCTTTCCCAGTGGAGGCTGCCAGGACTCAGAATTGCCAGGAGGGATCTTATGTCTCTTTTCCCTGTTTCTTCTTGCTGGAGCCCTTATGGTTCCCTGAATACCTCACCACTAGGTGGAGTTGCATGAATGGATAACAAAGAAAAAAACTCATTAGTGGCTTTGGAAATAAATACTTGATAAATGTACATTTCCTTCATTCTTCTTGCTGGAATTGACAAACTGATCTGTGATGAAGGGAAGAGCTTTTTGGGACTGATGGTCACTAGAGGGCACTTCTTTGTACCCAGGAGGAGGGGTGAAGCCTGGTGCCCAAGCAAGTCTTATTGAGATGCTGCACAGGCCCCGTAATTTCTTGTACAGTGACCTGTTAACAAACAAGTATGTGGAGTTCTCTGAGGCATGACCCCTCCTAAGATGTTCCTCAACGTTTGATCCAGCTCTTCTCCTGTGTCTCAACTTCTGTCCATCCCCACCCCACTCAGTTCCAGTCCCTGCAAAGTATTGTTCTTGTGGAGCCTTATGCTGCCTGCCTGGGCAGCAAAGCCAAGCAAAATAAACATGCACTGGAAGGCTTTATAACTAAGAATAAAGCACACCCTCCTTACTTATCATTCAAGGCCCTCCATGGCCTGTCCTCCCATTTTTCTTTATCATAGTTGTAATGCTTGTACGTTTACAATTTCTTTCCAAACGGCACAGAAGTATATCAAATAAAAAATGAAAATCTTTCTGTATCCAGTTCTCCAAAAACAGTACTTTGTTAGAGCTTTTGTTCTTTAATCTTTTTTTAGTAAGGATGATAGCTTTGAATAATAAACTTTGGTTTCTATTTTTTAAATTGATCTGTGCTCAGTCAGTTCAGTTCAGTCACTCAGTTATGTCCAACTCTTTGCGACCCCATGGACTGCAGCATGCCAGGCTTCCCTGTCCATCACCAGCTCCTGGAGCTTGCTCAAACTCATGTCCATTGAATCGGTGATTCTATCCAACCATCTCGTCCTCTGTCATCCCCTTCTTCTGCCTTCAATCTTTCCCAGCATCAGAGTCTTTTCCAATGAGTCAGTTCTTCACATCAGGTAGCCAAAGTGTTGGAGCTTCAGCTTCAGCATCAGTTCTTCCATTGAATATTCAGGATTGATTTCCTTTCGGATTGACTGGTTTGATCTTGCTGTCCAAGAGTCTTCTCCAGCACCACAGTTCAAAATCATCAGTTCTTTGGTGCTCAGTTTTCTTTAAGATTCAACTATTATATCCATGCAATACTACTGGAAAAACCATAGCTTTGACTAGATAGACCTTTTTTGGCAAAGTAATATCTCTGATTTTTAATATGCAGTCTGGGTTTGTCATAGTTTTTCTTCTAAGGAGCAAGCATCTTTTAATTTCAAGGCTGCTGTCACCATCTGCAGTGATTTTGGAGCCCAAGAAAATAAAGTCTGTTATTGTTTCCATTGTTTCCTCATCTGTTTGCCATGAAGTGATGGGACCGGATTCCATGGTTTTCGTTTTTTGAATGTTGAGTTTTAAGCCAGCTTTTTCACTCTCCTCTTTCACTTTCATCAAGAGGCTCTTTACTTCTTCTTCTCTTTCTACCATAAGGGTGGTGTCATCTGCATATCTGAGGTTATTGATATTTCTCCTGGCAATCTTGATTCCAACTTGTGCTTCATCCAGCCTGGGATCTCACATGATGTGCTCTGCATATAAGTTAAATAAGCAGGGTGACAATATATAGCCTTGACGTACTTCTATCCCAGTTTAGAACCAGTACATTGTTCCATGTCTGGTTCTAATTGTTGCTTCTTGATCTACATACAGATTTCTCAGGAGGCAGGTCAGGTGGTCTGGTATTCCCATCTCTTTAAGAATAATCCAGTTTGTTGTGATCCACATAGTCAAAGGCTTTGGCCTTAGTCAATAAAGCAGAAGTAGATGCTTTTTTGGAACTTTCTTGCTTTTTTGATGATCCAACAGATGTTTGCAATTTGATCTTTGGTTCCTGCCTTTTCTAAATCCAGCTTAAACATATGGAAGTTCTTGGTTCACGCGCTGTTGAAGCTTGGCTTGAAGAATTTTGGGCATTACTTTGCTAGTGTGTGAGATGAGTGCAGTTGTGCAGTAGTTTGAACATTCTTTGACATTGTCTTTCTTTGAGATTGATCTGTGCTAAGTTGGATAAATTAAATTCCCTTTCAGATGCAAAGAAGTTAGCACATATACCAACCGTAATTAGGTCCTTAGGAGAAGATCTCTATAGAGTGAGTGAGAGATGGATTTAACCAGAATCGGGTTTTGTCTGACAAGTGTGGCCGAGGGAAGTGTGACAAGGACCAGGAGGGTTTGTGCAAAGTAGTGATTACAGCAACAGGTCATGGAATCTAAACATGGCAAGAATGGAAGTGAGGGCATGAGGAAATGGTGGGCAATGATATGCGCTGAGTCAACCAATGGAAGGTCAGGGTAGTATCTGCCAGTCATTGGATTTGGGGTGTTAGGGAAAATAAAGAGTGTAGATCAAAAGTGAGGGGTAAGCAGTGCAAAATCGAGACGTTACTTTGGAGGTGATGTTATTGTGGGTGATGGCAAGATCCAGGACTGGATGATTAAAAAGCGTGGGAGACAAGGTTAAAGGAAGGATGTGTTTAGAAAACTGAGAGGTTATGATGGATTGACCATATTCAAGTCTCCAGGAGTGAGGATGAAGTGGTACTGAAGATGGCTATAAACCAGGCACTTAAACCAGAAAATAATAAACATTCATATACCCACCTCAACAATCAAGCATTTACTGAAATTTTATTATATTTGCCAAACTCTTTAAAAATGAATAAATAAAACTAAAGATACAACTGTGGCTCAATCCTGCAGCTCACTTTGACCTGTCACTCTTCCGTTCTTCTGAAATTGATGTGTATTATTCTCTCATATGCATAATAGGATGTCAACATTGAAGGCTATATCTAAATATTCAGATACTGCACAAAATACATTTTAAAAGGGATGCATGATTTATAGAATTTGAAAGTGGTTACTTTCAAATTCTATAAATTTAATAGAACTTATCAAATTACCAGCTCTTAAGCTGTCATCCATGTCAGGGTGTATAAAAATGTTTAATATGGACATTTTATGTAAGGCTTAAAATGTGGAATTTAGAGGTGAGCCATCTTTCCCTCTCCCATCTTTGGCTCTCTCCATAGGGCTCTTCATGATGTATGGAATCCTTAGCCAAGGCTGTACAGTTGATAAAATCTCAGGACTCACAGAGCTGACTCTCATAAGAGCCCCGGTTTAAGCTATTGACATGGCATCAAGGCACCCTGCCTGGTGCGTAGGGTGCCAGTGGGGTCTCCCCATCTCTTCCCACCACCCTGTGCCCCAGCCCAGGAAGCCCTCACCTACAGCCAAACCTTAATCCAGCACTTGGAAATCAAGGATTGCCTGTAGAATATAGAATCATTTGGATCTGAGTTCCTAGTATTGAACTGTACTCTAGGAATGGTCAATATATTTGATTGGAAAAACTGAAAACTATGAATGGTGTTATCTTCATAGTGACTTTGTATTGTCTCCTGAGTATCAAGAGTTTGTCAATCCTCCTCCCGGGGGATAAGTCAGTCTGAGGGGGAGCCTGTAGTGTTGCCACGCCGTCTGTTGGCAGCCCCTTCCTGTCTGTCTGAGTGTCATGGGGAACGAGTAACCACTGACAGAATAGCTGAGAATTCTGTGCTGAACCTAAAGATTTTATCAGTATGATTGACATGAATATAGAAGGTTCAGATGTTTTAAATCCTGCTCTTCCTGGGGACTGACCATGAAACTGACTGAAAGTCACAGCCAGAACAATCGGCACCAAATCTTGAGGCTACAGAGTGTTCCAAAAATGAATATCTGTCAGCTAACAATAAATGGTTTCCAAGGTAATTTCTGTTTTGAAGTTGATACTGAAGTTGCGGTGACCAAATTGCAACTGGTGGGCATATTTTTTTGACTCTACATTGATTGGAACAAAATTTAAATAACTACTCATAAGTTCTCAAAAGTGAAGGTCGTGTTTTTCATTCCTAGAAACCATGGCAAACTTGTCACCGTGTCAGGGACAAATTCCTCCAGAGGGCCTTTCCTAAACCTGATTTTCTGGACTGTTCTTATGCAGGCAGAGTCGAACTCTAAGGATGTTATTTTCCCAAAGACCAAAGAACCCAGGGAGCTCTAGACACTCATTTGTGTTTTAGCCGCTCAGTCATGTCCAACTCTTTGCAACCCTGTGGTCTGTCCATGGAATTGTCTAGGCAAGAATACTGGAGTGGGTACCCATTCCCTTCTCCAGGGGATCTTCCTGACCCAGGGATTGAACCTGGATCTCCTGCATTACAGGCGGATACTTCACCATCTGCATTAAATCATTTCATGTGTAGAAGGCTTCCAAATGCAGGCCTAAACATGAATCTTAGGGGAACAGAGTCTCAGAGAAAAATAAGGATTCTTCTTTTTCTATACCATCAGGTAGAAAATGATTATGAACAGGGTTTTATGATTTTAGGCAAATATTTTTTCCTATTGAAAAGAAACTAGAAGTACAAAGCATAGAAATGATTCAAAGAAGATAACATGAGAAATTTTATTTATAATGTACAGAGAGACACAGATATTCTGCTTTCAGCTGAGATAAACAGAAAAGCCAGATTAAAAAAAACTTCATTTGAAAACACTGAGGAGTCACTGAGACATTTCATAGGCATGAGGCTGAGAGAAGAGTGGGTGATGGCCAGGTCTGGCAGGGCAGCACCGCTTCTCAGAGTCGCTTCTGACTGACCAGGGAAGAGGTTCTTCCTCACTGCCCCAGTCTGCTTCTGGACCTCTCCAGGGTTTCCCGGGGAAAGCTTCCTCCGTGTTCATCCATCTCAGAAATATCCTGGAGAGCCCTTGGTAGAACTAACTTGAGGGTTTCTCATTCTACCTAAAGAAGCCAGTGAGGAAGCAGACGATGAGACTGGCACAGCCATTAGTGCAGGGCAGCACGATGCCATGGAGGCAACAAGAGAAGGAATTGTAACCAGTTTCAATCCCCCACCCAAGGAATGAGTGGATGCCAGCAAGCACGCCACCAAAAGGTGGTGACCACTGTGCTCAGGATGGTCATATACAGCCCTACCTGTGCATCCAGTGGGAACCACACAGGAATATGATTAGCAGGGTCAGCCTGGCCCTGGAGAGAGCCACAGATAAGGATATCAGAGTGATGTCAGCACCTGCTGGCAGAGGTGTGCCTCTATGTGCCTCTCTCTTTTCTTAAAGTCTTTACCATTTTTATGTCTGTCAATCTACAGTTCACTTCACAGTGGATGGTGTATCATATTTCATGGCAGCATCTTTTCTTTCTGTTTTTTAAATTTTTATAAAAAATTTAAAGGTTACTTTCCATTTACAGTTTCTGCAAGATATTTGCTATAGTCCTCATGTTTACAATTCATCCTTGAGCCTGTCTTAGACCCATCACTTTGTACCTCTTATTTCCCCACGCCTATACTGCTTCTCCCAACCTCCCTGTTGGTAACCACTAGTTGGTTCTGGTCCTTTTATATTTACTAGTTTGTTGTACTTTTTAGATTCCACATCTAAGCGATATCATATAGTATTTCTCTTTCTCTGTCTGACTTCTTTCTCCTAGCATAATGCTCTCCAAGTCTATCCATGTTGCTGAAAATGGCAAAATTTTCATTCCTTTTTATGGGCTGAGTAGTATTCCAATATCCCGACCCAGGGATGAAACCCGGGTTTCCCACATTCCAGGCAGATGCTTTAACCTCTGAGCCACCAGGGAAGCCCAGTATTCCCATATACATATGCCTAAACACACACCACATCTTTATCAGTTCATCTGCTGATGGACACATACACCATTTCCACACCTTGGCAATTATAAATAACACTATGAATACTGAGTTGCACATATCTTTTTTGACTTAGTGCTTTTGGGTTTTTTGTTTTGTTTTTTCAGATGCATACCCAGGAGTGACATTTTTTGGATATATATGCAGGAGTGGGTCATATGGTAGTTCTAGTCTTAGTTTTTGAGAAACCTCCATACTGTTTTTCACAGTGGCTGCACCAATTTATATTCCCACCACCAACATTTGAGGGTTCGCTCTTCTCCATATCTTTGCCAACATTTGTTACTTGTAGACTTTTTGATTGATAGTCATTCTGACAGGTGTGAGGTGAAATCTCATTTTGGTTTTGATTTGGCTGTCTGCATTTTCTGCTGGAAAAATATCTATTCATTCTTGTGGCAGTTTTAAAAATCAAGTTTTTTTCATGTTCAATTGTATGAGATGTTTATGTATGTTGGATATTAACCCCTTTTTGGTCATATCATTTACAAATATTTCTCCTATTCAATAGGTTTATTTTCATTTTTTTCAACATTTTCCTTTGGTATGCAGAAACTTTTATGCTTAATTAGGTCCAATTTGCTTATGTTTGCTTTTATTTCCTTTGCTTTAGGAGGTGGGTCAAAAAATATTACTTTTATATTATGTATTTATGTCAAAGAGTGTTCTGCCTGTGTTTTCCTCTAGAAGTTTGATAGTATCCAGTCTTACTTACTTTAGGTCTTAGGTCTTTTAGTATGTTTTGAGTTTATTTTTGTATATGGTATTAGAGAATATACTAATTTTATTTTTTGTCTGTAGCTGTCCAGTTTTGCCAGCACCACTGTCAAAGAGACAGTTTTTGTGTTGTTGTTGTAGATTAATTGATCATAAATGCATGGGTTTATTTCTGGGCTTTCTGTCCTGTCCCACTGATCTGTGTGTCAGCTTTTATGACATTACCATTCTGTTTTGATGACTGGAGCCTTGTAGTATAGTCTGAAGTCAGGGAGTGTGATTCCTCTTTCTCTGTTCTTTTCCCCCCCCCCCCCAAGGTTATTTTGGCTATTCAGGATCTCTTGTATTTCCATACAAATTTAAAACTTTTTGTTCTAGTTCTGTGGAAAATGCCATTGGTGTTTTGATAGGAATTGCACTGACTCTATAGATTGCCTTGGGTAGTATGGTAATTTTAACAATATTAATTCTTTTAATTCAAGATCATGATATATCTTTCTATCTATTTGTGTCATCTTCAGTTTCTTTCATCAGTGTTTTCAGAGTACATGTGTTTTGCCTTCTTGGGTAAGTTTATTCCTAGGTATTTTTTTCTTCTTTTTGATGTGATGGTAAATGGGATTGCTCCTGAGTTTCTCTAATGATTTGTTATTATTGTATATAAATGCAATAGATTTCTGTACATTAATTTTGTATCATACAGCTTTACCAAATTAATTGACCAACTCTAATAGTTTTCTGATGGAATCTTTAGGATTTTCTATGTAAAGCATCATGTCATTTGCAAACAGTAGCAGTTTTATTTCTTCGTTTCCAAATTGGATTTCTTTTATTTTTCTTCTCTGATTGCTGCGGCTAGAGTGGTGAGAGTGGAAATTCCTGTTTTGTTCCTGATCTTAGAGGAAATGCTTTCAGCTTTTCAACAGTGAGTATGATGTTAGCAGTGGATTTATTATAAATGGCCTTTATTATTTTGAGGTAGATTCCTTCCATACCAACTTTCTGGAGAGTTTTTTGTTGTAAATGGATGTTGAACTTTATTAAAAGCTTTTTTCTGCATCTATTGAGATGATCATATGATTTTTTTTGTTCAATTTGTATCATTTTTCAGATTCAGTATATGAGTGATATTATATGATACTTGTCTTTCTCTATCTGACTTACTTCCCTTAGTATGATAATCTCAAAGTCCCTCCATGTTGCTGTAGATGGCATTAGTTCATTCTTTTTAATGGGCAAGTAATATTCTATTGTATATATATCCTTTATCTTCTTAATCCACTCATCTATCAATGGACATTTAGGTTGCTTCCATGTCTTGACTATTGAAAACAGTTAAGCCTGCAATTAAGCCCTGATGGCCGTCCAAGCCAAAGACTCCAAAGACCTGTCTTCCCAATGCCAGACCCCCAGTCTGGGGAGCCTGACATGGGCTCAGAACTCTCCCTCCTGTGCGAGAACTTCTGCAGTATAATTATTCTTCAGTTTGCGGGTCAGTCACCATGGGATTAGGTTAGATCGTGAGTCTACCCATCCTACCCATCTCATTGAGGCTGCTTCTTTATGTCTTTAGCGGTAGATCTTTTCTGGTAGGTTCCAGTCGTTTTCTCTGATGGTTGTTCTGCAGACAGTTGTACTTTGGGTGTACTTGTGAGAGGAAGTGAACTCAGGGTCTTTCTACTTTGCCCTCTTGTCTGCTCTTCACCATGTGCTTTTTATTCATGGCACTGAACAGGTAAGTTGCAGTTCTAACTTTTAAGTATATGTCTTTTGGTTTCTTTTGTCCCTGTTATCAAAGCTAAATAACGCTTAGACGTGCCTGGGCTTTTTTGGTTGTTATTGTTCACTATTGTATCCCCAGCATGTAGGACATGTCCCTTAGAGACTACGTATTGTAATGCCCCTGTTTAACACAGGACGAAGAGTCAAAGGGTTTCCCTGAGATGACATCCTGAATAGCAGGCTCAGTACCAGTTCTGGGCTCCTCAAGCCCTGCCTGAGGCTTTCCCACTGTTCTCCACCACATCTTCTATTATGGGATGAGCCCCCAAGAAAAATCTTCATGTGAGCTTGCAATGTAAGAGATTCAGAGGTGCAGAAACTGATAGTTGCTCCAAAGATCCATTACTTCTATCACATAATTCTGAGAGTTTTAGGCAAGAAAAAGGATCCTTGTCCCAGCCTCCCTTAATGCTGTATAGCAGGATGTGATTAGACACTGGTCAATGGGAGATGAGCAGAAGTGATGTAACCAACTCCTGGGTTATGCATTTCCTTCTCTGCTTCTCTGGATGGAATGCTCATGTGTCTGGGAGCCATTCAGAAGCTCAAGGATGAAGTCATCTCTCTAGGGATGGGGAGCAGCAATTTAAAGATATCTGATGCCTTGAAGGCATCAGTCCAGTCCTATTAATAGTAACTTCTTTCTTGTTTAAGTCACTTTTTTTTTCCCTGCAATGTGTGGCATGCAGTATCTTAATTCCCAGACCAGGGCTTGAACCCATGTCCCTGAATTGGAAGCTCAGAGTCTTAACCACTGGACCACCAGGGAAGTCCCTGAGTCAATTTTATAAAGAATTTCTTTCTAGAGAAGCCCAAATAGCAAACTTAAAATACTTTAAAAATCCTTTTAAAAAGTCTGCATTTCATCCTTAAGGAGTTCATGATGATAATGAGAGATTAATCTAAAGAAATGATACCAGATATGGGTGCAAACAGGCAAGCAGTCAAAGAAACAAAGTATGAGATACAATGAGATTGATCTAATCATTCTGAGATAGAGAAGGTTCCAGGAAATAGCAACTGTGAGGAGGCTGTAAGACTTGTCATCAAATCTCATTTCCATCTTTTCCCTTCTCTCTGTCCTGGGAGAAGACGTTTCTGCGTCTCCCTCTCCTTCTGGCTCCTGGATGCTCTCAGTGAAAGGGAGACATTGACAGGTGATTGGAGGGAAGAAGGAAAACAATCTGGGGATTTTTTTTTTTTTAGCATCCTGGCTTTCTCCTGCCAGGCTGAGTTGGCAGTGGTGATGTAACTCTACTTTCAGGGATGGAGCCCCTTCTGGTGGCCCTTTCAGACAGTCACAGTGACAGCTATAGCTAGAGTGCTCCCTGAGTTCTGATAACTTCTTCCCTTATCTATCAAGCCTAGTGATGTTAAGTCTCTTTTATTACTTTCCCCAGTGGAAAGAGGTCATCGTCTCATGTAACTTTCCCTAACCTGCTCAGATTAGTAAACTATCCCTTAATTAAACTCTTTTTAACCATCACATATTAGGCCATCTATTGTCTACTGGAAGCCTGGGAGCTACAGAAAGGAGAAGCACATTTGAAAAGGAAGTAAAACAAATGCCTGGGTTTTTCTCATAACTTTAGTTTTGGGATGGTTGCATGTGCTCTATCTTGCTCTCTGAATTAAGGACAGAAGCAAATTTCTCACGGTGATAGGACATTTGAGTGGTTGAGAAGGAGAGGAGAATGGGGATAAGGTCTTGATTCATCAAGGGGAACCATATTAATTCATCAGTTCAGATCTTCAAGGTCAAGGCTGACAGTCTCCAAAGCTGCCAGGCGGAGGCTTCCTTTTCTGTTAACCCCACCCCTGCCACCGTGGCTTCCTGACTATTCCATCCCAGGTAGAGTTATGTGATTAGGCAGTAAGAGGAAAAACCCAACAGCGGCTTTGGAAATAAATACTCGATAAATGTACCTTTCCTCCTTTCTTCTTGCTGGAATTGCCAAGCTGGCCTGTGCTGAAGGGAAAAGTCTCATGGGATTGACAGTCTCTAGAGGATACTTCTCTGCCTTGGAGAGGTGCCAGCAGGAGGAAGGGTGAAGCCTGGTACCCAAATGAGACTTATCAAGGATGCTGTACCATCCCATGATTTCCTGTATAGGGACCTGCTGGCAAATGAGAGTGTGGAGTTTTCTGAGTCATGACCTCTCATGAGATGTTACTCACCATTTGGTTCAGTCCTTCTCCTGTCTCTCAGTAATGGTTATACATTTGAAGAGTAAACGTATATTTCTAATTTTTAATTTATCAGTATTAACAATAGACTTGATTCTACATATGATACCCCATATAAGATTCTCTATATAAGAATTTAGAATCTGACTGAGATATGAGGAATTGTCAGAGTGAGAATTTAAAATATCTGTGATAAATGTTCTGTGTATTCATATTGGAGACCGAGAAGGTATTCTGTATGATACTAAAATGGTAGATGCGTGATATTCTGCATTTGTCAAACCCATTGAACTTTATAACACAAAGATTGAACCCTGATACTTTGGCCACCTCATGCGAAGAGTTGACTCATGGGAAAAGACCCTGATGGGAGTGATTGGGGGCAGGGGGAGAAGGGGATGATAGAGGATGAGATGGCTGGATGGCATCACCGACTCCATGCACATGAGTTTGGGTGAACTCCAGGAGTTGGTGATGGACAGGGAGGCCTGACGTGCTGTGATTCATGGGGTCACAAAGAGTCAGATACGACTGAGCGACTGAACTGGACTGAACTGAATGTAAACTATGGAATTCAGTTAATACTATTGGCTCATCAGTTTCAATAAATGTGCCTCATTAATGGAAAATGTTGGTTAAAGGAGAAACTTTGTGGGGGAGTGGGGTGGGGAGAGGGAGGATGTGGGAACCCCCTTTACTTTCTGCAAAATTCTTCTATAAACTTAAATGTGCTTTGAAATATAAAATCTATTATAGGCAAAACCACCAACTGGATAAATATTTATAATATGCACAACTCACAAAGGACTCATATTTGGCACATAGAAATTTCTATAAATATTGAAAAAGAGAAACACTTAATGAAAATGGGCAAAAGGTAAACAGACACTTCAAAGAAAAACAAGTAGTCAATAAGCACATGAAAAGATGTTCAATTTCTTAAGTCATTTGGGAAATGCAAATTAAAACATAATGAGATACTACGTCATACTCATCCGAATGGCTGAAACTCCAAAGACTGGTAGCACCATGCTTGTCAGGAAGCGTGCACAAGAATGGGAACTTCTGCACGTCTCTGGTGGGGAGGGGAAATAGCACAACCACTTGAGAAGAGTTCTACAGTTTCTCTTAAAGTTGCTCCATGAGACCCAGCAATTTCAGTTCAGGTTATTTTCTCAAGAAAAATGAAAACTTATGTCCCAAAAAAGATTTGAATAAGGACGTTCACAGCGGCTTTATTCACAATAGTCAAAAGTGTAATACTCCACATATATCTATGACTGGTGTGTGCAATGCAATGTCATAAGGAAATCCCCCAAATATTATGCTGAGTGAAGGAAGGCGGGAACAAGAAAGTACATTGTATGAGTCAAAGTTCAGGTTGAAGTAGTCTTTGGTGACAGAAATAGACATGATGATTGCCTCTGGGGCAGGAGAAATGACTGGGAGGGACATGAAGGATCTTTCAGAGGTGATGGAAATGTGTTATATTTTGACGGGAGCTTTTTGTTACATGGGTGCATATTTATTTATTAAAAAAAATTTTATTGGAGTATATTTTATTTACAATATTGTATTGGTTTCTGCTGTACAGAAAAGTGAATCAGTTATGCATGTATGTATAGCCCCTCTTTTTTAGATTCTTTTCCCATATAGATCATTGCAGAGTATTGAGTAGAGTTCCCTATACTTATTAATCTATTTTGTATATATTGAAGTGTATCTGTGTCAATCACATGGGTGTGTATTATTGCCAAAACTCATTGAACTGTATCTACTAGTGATCTGTGCAATCACTCTGCCTTAATTATACTTCATTTAATAATTATTGAAAGATGCAACGTTTAAGCTTAATGTTTTATTTTTGTAGAACAGGTAACAAAAATATTTTGTGTGTAACTAGATTACTAAAATCAATGCTGTGAGCTCTTTGAAATAGAAGGTAAATCTGACACAGATCCTGTTCTTGGAGAGCAGAGTCTAGTTAAGACACACTGGAAACATGCAGGAAGGATTAGTGAGCTCCAGGGCAAAGATGAAGAAGTAGGAGTGAGAAGGCGTTGGATTCTACCGGATGGTATGAAGGAAACCGCAGGAAGATGACCCACCTCAAACCTCAGATATGCTTTATTATGGATTTATCTGATTGTAAAACCTCATGCTTGGAAAAGTTGAAAATGGTGAAAGCAACAACAAACTTAGAGATGAGATGCAAATCTGGTAAATGGAGATGTAGCGTGGGCTGGACTTAAAAATTCATTTTTTTTCATTCGTTAAGTCATTTATTCATTAAACATGTATTCAGTTTGGGAGTCATTCTGAGGCCTAGCAAAATCAAAGACTACTCCGGGGCTGGATGGAAATTGAATTATTTTCATTGTATAAAAACTCACTGTAAGAAAGTAACAGATTGTAAGCAACTGGTCAAAAATGTCATGTTTAATCCCTACCAAGTGCAGTGACCAAAGAAATTTAAGACCTTTCATGCACTGCGTTCAACTTCTGATGAAGGTGGGATTCTTCATAAGTGGAAATAGTCCCGGAACCCAGAGCTGGCAAAAGGTCCCATGGGGTGGGGTGAAGACCCCTGGGTAAGACAGTCCAGAAGACACACAGGCAGTGCTTGTGCAACGGGCCCCGTCTCCCTTAATCCTCACCACTCAGATGACTTGTTTAACCATTTTACAGTCAGGGTGGGTCCAGAGGCTGAGAGAACCTAAGAGATCCTCCCGAAGTAATAGAGAGAAAGTTGTCGCTCAAAGCCACAGTGTGTCTGACCAAGGCAGAGACTCTGAATCAGGACACCAGACTGCGTCCCAACTCCAGGGTTGCCTGAGGAAGGGAGCTTTGGCTTTCATCCCCTTCTGATGCATCCTCCAAGGCCCGCTGGAGCACCGCCTTGAGGGTCCGCTGCTCTCGCTTCTTCGTCTGCCTTTGCCTGAAGGAGCCCACGAAGAAGTAAATGATGGGGTTGATGGAGCTGTTGATGCAGGACAAACCAAAGACAACCAGGCAGTTGTGACAGGGGATGGCAAACAAATCATCCTTAATCCAGATTAAGAGGAACCAGAGGATGCCGTAGGGCAGGCCGCAGAGCAGGAAGGCCAGCACTGTGAGCACGACGGTCACGTAGAGCCTGGTCAGCTGCACGCGCTGGGACTTACACAGGATCCTGAACAGCAGGGCCAGGCTGGACCCAGCGAGGAGCCCGAATAAGAGCATCAGCCACCCGGCAGCGATGAAATCAAACACCTGACACCAAAGATGGCTAGCATCCGTTAAGAGGAAGCCACAGGACTTCCCCTCCAGGATGCTCAGCAGCAGGGCCAGGGCCCAGACCACGAAGCACACGATGGCTGATAAGTGTGTGGGGCGGTGGCAGCGGTACCAGACGGGCCACAGGACGGACACGCAGCGCTCAGTGCTAATGGCGCTGAGCAAGCTCAGGCCTGCCAGGTAAGCGAAGGTCATCACAGTGGCGAAGAAGCTGGGGATGGAGCTGGCGCTGCAGCAGGCGATGAGGGCCTCCAGGGAATCTACAACTTGGCAGCAGAGGCACAGGAAGTCGGCTGCCGCCAGGTTGAGGATATAGACGGTGAAGCCGTTCCTGCGCAGGTGAAAGCCCAGGAGCCAGAGCACAACGGCGTTTCCTGCCAGTCCTCCCAGGGCAATGACAGCCGTCAGCAGGAACAGGGTCTTGGTCGTCGTGCTGAGAGTTGGAGGATGGGCCTCGTCAGTGTGATTCATGGGTGTGGATTCTATCTCCCAGGCTGCGATGGTTGGATCCAAGCTCAGAAACCCTCCACTGGTGGTCCTGGGAACACAAAGATGTGAAAGCACCCACTGTGTGATCATCCAGTCTCACAGCCACCCTGCTAGGTGGGAGTTACTGTCCCTGTGTCACAGAGGAGGGAACTGGAGGCTTGCCGAGATTCAGATACTTACTGCAGTCCACACAGCCCTGGAGACTTGGAATATTTAAACCCAGTTCTCTCTGACTCAGAAACAATACCTGGAGCTGATCATAAGCTCTTCATTGCAAAATTCAGGCTTAAACTAAACAAAGTAAGGCAAACCACTAGACCATTCAGGTATGACCTAAATCAAATCTCTTATGATTATACAGTGGAAGTCATGAACAGATTCAAGGGATCAGATCTGATAGAATGCCTGAAGAACTATGGACGAAGGTTTGTAACAATGTACAGGAATCAGTGACCCAAACCATCCCAAAGAAAAAGAAATGCAAGAAGGCAATATGGTTGTCTGAGGAGGCCTTACAAGTGTCTGAGGAAAGGACAGAAGTGAAAGGCAAGAGAGAAAGGGAGAGATATACCCAACTGAATGCAGAATTCCAGAGAATAGAAAGGAGGCCTTCTTAAATGAAAAATGCAAAGAAATAGAGAAAAACAACAGAATGGTAAAGATCACAGATCTCTTCAAGAAAATTAGAGACATCAAGGGAACATTTCATGCAGGGATGGGCATGATGAAGAAAAGAAACGGTGAGGACCTAACAGAAGCAGAGGAGGCTACGAAGACATGACAGGAATACACAGAAGAGCTGTACAAAAGTCAGCTTCATGACCCAGACAACCATGCTGGCGCGGTCACTCACCTAGAGCCAGACATCCTGGAGTACGAAGGCAAGTGAGCCTCAGGAGGCATCACTATGAACAAAGCTAGTGGAGGTGATGGAATTCCAGCTGAGCTATTTCAAATCCTAAAAGATGATGCTGTTAAAGTGCTACACTTAATATGCTAGCAAATTTGGAAAACTCAGCAGTGGCCACAGGACTGGAAAATGTCTGTTTTGATTCCAATCCCAAAGAAGGGCAGTGCCAAAGAATGCTCAAACTACCACACAATTGTGCTCACTTCACATGCTAGTAAGGGTTATGCTCAAAATCCTTCAAGCTAGCCTTCCACAGTACATAACTGAGAACTTCCAGATGTACAAGGTTTAGAAAACACAGAAGAACCAGAGACCAAATTACCAACATTGGCTGGATCATAGAGAAAGCAAGGGAATTTGAGAAAAACATCTACTTCTGCTTCATTGACTACATGAAAGCCTTTGACTGTGTGGATCACAACAAACTGTGGAAAATTCTTAGAGATGGGAATACCAGACCACCTTACCTGCCTCCTGAGAAACCTGTATGCAGATCAAGAAGCAACGGTTAGAACCAGACATGGAACAGGTGATTGGTTTAAAATTGAGAAAGGAGTACAACAAGGCTGTATATTGTCACCTTGCTTATTTAACTTAAGCAAAGTACATCATGTGAAATGCTGGGCTGGATGAAGCACCAGCTGGAATCAAGATTGTCAGGAGAAATAGCCACAACCTCAAATATGCACATGATACCACTCTAGTGGCAGAAAGTGAAGAGGATCTAAAGAACCTCTTGATGAGGGTAAAGAAGGAGAGTGAAAAAGCTGACTTAAAACTCAGCATTCAAAAAACTAAGATAATAGCACCTGACCCCATCACTTCATGGCAAACAGAAGGGGAGAAAGTGGAAACTGTGACAGATGTTCCTTTTCTTGGGCTCCAAAGTCACTGCAGATGGTGGCTTCAGCCATCAAACTAAAAGACATTTGTTCCTTGGAAAAAAGCTATGACCAACCTAGACAGCATATTAAAAAACAGAGACCTCAATTTGCTGACGGAGGTCCAAATACTCAAAGCTATGGTCTTCCCAATAGTCGCATATGGATGTGAGAGTTGGACCATAAAGAAGGCTGAGAGCCAAAGAATTGATGCTTTTGAACTATGGTGTTGGAGAAGACTCTTGAGAGCCTCTTGGACAGCAAGGAGATCAAACCAGTCAATCCTAAAGGAAATCAACCCTGAATATTCATTGCAAGGACTGATGTTGAAGCTGAAACTCCAATACTTTGGCCCCCTCGTGCGAAAAACTGACTCATTGGAAAGACCCTGATGCTGGGAAAGGTAAAGGCAAAAAAAGAAAGGGGTGGCAGAGGATGAGCTGGTTAGACAGCAGTCACCAACTCATAGACATGAGTTTGAGCAAACTCAGGGAGATAGCAGGGAAGCCTGATATACTGCAGTCCATGGGGTCACAAAGAGTTGGACACAGCTTAGTGACTGAACAACAGCAACTCTCTGACTCTATTGCCTGGGCTCTCTCTACTGCAACACGACTCTGTAATGACATGAGAATGTCCCCTGCAGTCAGCCTTCCAGGCCATGTCATGTCCACAGAGAGGCAGGAAGAGAAAAGTATGGACAAATTATGTCAGGGTGACCAAAGGATGCTGAGCTCAGTGTTCCTTCTGCCTGGGACTGAGATAACCTTCTAGGGCCAGGAAGTCATGCTCTGGGGGCCATCTCTGTGACTAAGAGGAATGCACCCTTAGGAAGAAAGGAGGTCGTGATTTAGGGTCATGAAGAGCTCTTGCTATGACAGGTGTGAGTGGGTCAGGAAGCCTCTTGAGCTAGAAATGGCCCCAAGTGTGAGCTTTATAAGGACACACAATGCTTTTCTCCATGCATTGGTGTGTGTCCAGTGCCTAGCTCTGTGTGGTGGACACAGGTGATTCACTCTTATTATGGATTGTTCTCTAGAGAAACCGAAATCGCAAACTGAAAATATTGGGTTGGCCAAAAGGTTCATTAGAGTTTTTCCATAAGATGGTATGGAAAACCTGAATGAATGTTTTGGCCATTTCAATACTTATAAGTACCTGTGTACCCCTACCTCAAAATAAAAACCCAGTGAATACATTCTCAAGGCTTTTCTGATGATGTGTGCATGGTAAGTCACTTCAGTCGTGTCCAACGATTTGTGACCCCATGGACTGTAACCTGCCAGGCTCCTCTGTCCGTGGAATTTTCCAGGCAAGAATACTGGAGTGGGCTGCTGTGCCCTCCTTCCTGGCCCAGGGATCAAACCCGTGTCTCTTGTGTCTCCTGCACTGGCAGGTGAATTCCTTACCGAATGATAGGTAGCACCAGCTGGGAAGCTGATCTCTGATGATGGTGAGAGATTATTCCAAAGAAGTGACACTAGATAGAGGTGCAAGCCAACAGTCAAAGAAACTGAGAAGACACAGTGAGAAGCTGACCCAGCCCCAGGACTGTGAGGAGGCCTTGGGAAGGGAGAGCTTTTCACCCTCGGCCATCGTCTCCCTTCCTTCCTCTGTACCCATCTCTGCATTCCGGGAGGAGACGGATCAGTGCCTAGCTGATGGCCTCCCCTCTCCCTCTGCCTCCCGTTTGCTTCTAGGGCCATGCTGACAGGAGGCTGGAGAGTGAGGAGGCGGAAGAGAGTGATTGGGGTTTTGAGCTCCCTGGCTGCCTCCCTGCCAGGCTGTGAGTTGGCAGTTGGCAGTGTTATGCTACTTGAGGACATAGCCCCTGTCTGGTGGCCCTTTCCTAAAACCACAGTGACAACTACAGCTCCAGCCAGAGCCAGCCCCTGGGTTCTAGTAGCTTCTTCCTTTTCCCCATCAGGCCCAGCAATAGTAACAGCTCCCTATGAAGACTTGGTCTTGGTTAGGGGTGGGGGGTGGGGCTCAGCGTCCTTTGGAAATAGCCCTTAGCTGTGCCCACTTGCGTTAAATTCTCCTAAATTACCATCTTAGATTATGCCCTGTATTTTCTGCTAGATACAAGAAACAAAACAAACAGAATAGAATAACATTGACTAGCAAGCAAATCAGTGATGCCTGAGGTTATCAGCAGCAATTTAGCTTTTCAATGCCCACATGCCACCTCCCTCCCTAAATTAGAATTCACAAAATATTTCTCTTCATAAGCAGATTTGAATGTTTGGAGAGAAGAGGAGCGTATAGGGAAGTGGAACAGAAGCAGAAAGAACCTGCTTGACCCTGTTGGGCTCTCCCATAGTTCAAGCCACCAGCAGCCAAAGTTTCCATTGGGAGCTTCCTGTCTCCTGACTGTTGCTGACAGGTGGGTGCCGTGCCCCCTGCCTGCTCTACCCCAACATAAACTCATGACAGTGTGGACTTAAGAGGAGACAAATCTGCCTTTGATCGGAGATAGTTCTTGAGCACATTCTTACCTTGACACCATTCTTCTTGCTGGAGGTAGTGAGTAGAGAAGAAATAGCTTTGCTGGGATTGACAAACGGCAGAGAATGCTTTTCCACCCTCTGGATGTGTGGCTGCCTGCAGGAGCAGGAGAGAAGCCTCGTGGCCCAGGGAGACTTATCAAGATGCCGAAAGGCCCTGCGATTTCCTGCAGGAGGGGAACTGGCAAATGAGAGGTCCTGGAGATGAGAGAGACAAGAAAGCTCACGAGATGTTTTTTATTTGCCCTGACTCCAATCACTCTGCCTCTGTACCCATCCTGCCCTCTTTGGTCCCCCTCCCTGTGAGGGTGAGACTGTGCAAGACACCGACCTATCAAGTAACATGAGCGTCTGTAGCTAAAGAACGGTTTGAAACGTATAATATCATATAAGAAACTAATCGCCTGTCCAGGTTCGATGCAGGATACAGGATGCTTGGGGCTGGCGCACTGGTATGACCCAGAGGGATGGTACAGGGAGGGAGGTGGGAGGGGGGTTCAGGATGGGGAACACGTGTATATCAGTGGCAGATTCATGTGGATGTATGGCAAAACCAATACAATATTGTAATTAGCCTACAATTAAAATAAATAAATTTAAATTAAAAAAAAAAGAGAAAAAACGGTTTGCTTGGCATTCAAGGCCCTGCATGGCATTCAAGGCCCTGCATGGCCTGGCTCACTTGATCTTTTAAAATTTCATCACAGAAGTAGTGAATGCACAGTAATTTTATTTCAAATGATACCAAGGTGCATAGAATTACTAGATTGGGCACATTTAGGGTTGTGTGGCCATAGACTAAGGTGCAGAAATGAAAAGTAACATCCCTTCTAATCTCATTTCCCAGTAGCAACCAAGGTCCAGTTTCCATTCTTAATTCTTTTAGATGTTAATGTTACAGCTTTATATAGTAAAAAAAAAAAAAAAAAAAAACCCCTACATTTATATTTTTTATTTATGAATATCAACAACAGGGTATACTGAGTTCCCTTATAAAAGATAAGGAATTTAGCATACCGCCTGTACTCTGTGTCAGCTTTCTCCCTCTACATCCTGATATTTTTTAGCTAGATTGTATTTCTTTTTTTATTAAAGGCTTTTTAAAAAAAGTTTTTCTTATCTTTTTAGTTCTATACAGCTTATTTATTTAAAATAAATAATTTACTTATTTAATTTTGGCTGTGCTAGGGCTTCATTGCTGTGCTGGCTTTTCTCTAGTTGCAGTGAGCAGGGGCTACTCTCTAGTTGCAGTGTGGAGGCTTCCCATCGTGGTGGTTTCTTTTGTTGCAGAGCATGGGTTCTAGGGCATGTGGGCGTCAGCAGTTGCAGCTCCCAGGCTCTGGAGCGCAGGCTCAATAGTTGTGGCATATGGGCTTAGCTGCTCCATGGCATGCAAGATCTTCCCGGACCAGGGGTCGAACTCATGTCCCCAGGTTAGCAGGCAGATTCTTATCTACCGCACCACCAAGGAAATCCAGCTAGATTTTTTTAGATTGTCTAGAGCCCAACCTGGAGAAGGCAATGGCCACTCCAGTACTCTTGCCTGGAAAACCCCATGGGTGGAGGAGCCTGGAAGGCTGCAGTCCATGGGGTCACAAAGAGGTGGACACAACTGAGCGACTTCACTTTCACTTTTCACTTTCATGCATTGGAGAAGGAAATGGCAACCTACTCCAGTGTTCTTGCCTGGAGAATCCCAGGGACGGGGGAGCCTGGTGGACTGCTGTCTATGGGGTCGCACAGAGTCTAACACAACTGAAGAGACTTAGCAGCAGCAGCAGCAGCAGCAGAGCCCAGCTGGTATTTTCAGTGTTAGCTCCCATGACTTCCTTCCATGTGCCCATCCTGCCTCCACGTTGAGTTACTGTGGTTTCCTTTGAAAACTTACCTGTGAAGCATGTAAAGCAACCAGAGGCGTGTATTCACTCATCCATTCATTTACCCTGCACTGTTGTGTGCCTACGCTGCGCCGGGGCACTGTTTCAGGCATGAAGATGTGATGACGGTGATATACAAGACTGTGCCCCTTACATTCCAGAGGAGCTGGGGAGCTCATCCTTGGGAGTGACTATTCATGGAGAAGAGGTTTGAGACTCAACCCTGGGCCCTCCAACCTCCAGAGTCCCAGAAGAAGAGGAGACCCGGCCAACGCAGTAGTGAAAAGCAGCTACGGAAGGAGTAGTAAGCTAGGAAAGTATCCCAGAGACAGAACAGGGAAGCTATTCTGGAAGACGCGAGTGAGCCACAGCTTCAATCCTACCCAAGAGGTTGACTAAGATGAAGACTAGGAAATGACAGTGAGTCCTGGCTGATCCTGACAGGCACGGTTCCAGTGGACGTTGAGGCTGGAAAATTGGAAAAACGTGGGTTTTAGAGAGAATGGTGTGATAGGAGGCCTGGACAACCTCAGAGAGTCATCTTGAGACGCTACCGTAAAGACAGGTGGCTCAGAAAGGTGACTGGGGACAAAATCACTCTACAGAAAACAGTGGCTTTCCTAGGTGTGAAAAAAAGTGAGGGAAAAAAAAAAGAAAATAAAATAAAACCTCAACTACTTCTGGAGAGAAAAAGAAAGAAATGAGGACTGGGCCGCCCTACCAGATATTAGAACATACTCGAAAGCCTCGGTGAATACAGTGAGGTGCTAACATGAAAACAGGCAGAGAGATTGAGGCAGCAGGACCAGAGTTTCAGGAATCAAACATACATGCATGTGGAATCCAGTATATGATAAAGGGGCCATTTCAAATGAGAGTGGGTAGAGATAAAATAATAAAAATAATAAGTCAGTAATGGTTACTGGGCAACTGAGAAGCCATCTAGAGTAAAATGCCTAGGGATCATAGCTCGTATCACTTGTTAACATTTTTTTTAATTGATGGATAATTGCTTTAAAGAATTTTGCTGTTTTCTATCAAACCTCAACATAAGTCAGCCATAGGTATACATATATGCCCTCCCTTTTGAACCTCTCTCCCATCTCCCTCCCCATCCCACCCCTCTAGGTTGATACAGAGCCCCTGTTTGAGTTCCCTGAGTTAACTTTAAAATGGATTGTGTATTTAAATATAAATAAGAGAAGCAAAAAGAATCAGAAGAAAACATGAGAAGATTCTTTCTGTGTGTGTGTTCAAAGAATTTTGTTTTAACTATAAATACTTTGGTATTCTCTGATTGGTAGGGAGGAATAGTAATCCTTTTAAAAAAANTCCCTGAGTTAACTTTAAAATGGATTGTGTATTTAAATATAAATAAGAGAAGCAAAAAGAATCAGAAGAAAACATGAGAAGATTCTTTCTGTGTGTGTGTTCAAAGAATTTTGTTTTAACTATAAATACTTTGGTATTCTCTGATTGGTAGGGAGGAATAGTAATCCTTTTAAAAAAAAACGTGAATTATAGTTGACTTACAATGTTGTGCCAATCTCTTCTGTACAGCAAAATGACTCAGTTTATTTTCTTTTCCATTATGGTTTTAAACAAGGTATCGAATATAGTTCCCTGTGCTGTACATTAAGACCTTGTTGTTTATCCATTCTAAATGTAATAGTTGGCATCTATCAATCCCAAATTCCCGGTCCATCCCTCTCACTTCTCCTCTCCCGCTTGGTAACCACAAAGAAATTCTTTTATAATTCTGCATTGGGGAAGATTTTCCTAAACATGACATAAAACTCAGAAATCTTGAATAAAAAATAATTGAAAATTAAAAATAATTTTTCTTCATGGAAAAGGTCACTGTAAGCAAGTCAAACAGCAAACTGGGGGAAAGTATTTATAATGCATATTTTGGGCAAAATTATCTATTGTGTATGTCTGTATTTCTGACACATTACTGAGAGGATTTTCACAGCCTAGTAAGAAAATGACCAACTCAGTTCCTACAAAACCCATGTTCCTTAATCAAGCATGAGAAAAAATGTCATACTCGTGATGATGAAGGCTCACTGAAACTCTACCAAGATAGCTTCACCTTCAGATTTTCAGAGAGTGAGTAAGGAAAGTGGACTCTTGTGTGCTTGGCACTCCCAGGCAAAACGGCCCCCAAAGGGAAGCTGCTTATCAGTTCAGTTCAGTCATTCAGTCGTGTCCAACTCTTTGCGACCCCATGAATTGCAGCATGCCAGNAAAATCATAGCTTTGACTAGATGGACCTTTGTTGGCAAAGTAATATCCCTGGTTTTTAATATGCTGTCTAGGTTGGTCATCGCTTTTCTTCCAAGGAGCAAGTGTCTTTTAATTTCATGGCTGCAATAACCATCTGCAGTGATTTTGGAGCCCCCCAAAATAAAGTCTGTCACGGTTTCCATTGTTTCCCTGTCTATTTGCCATGAATTGATGGGACCAGATGCCATGATCTTCGTTTTCTGAATGTTGAGTCTTAAGCCAACTTTTTAACTCTCCTCTTTCACTTTCATCAAGAGACTCTTTAGTTCTTCACCTTCTGCCATAAGGGTGGTATCATCAGCATATTTGAGGTTATTGATATTTCTTCTGGCAATCTTGATTCCAGCTTGTGCTTCATCCAGCCCAGTATTTCTCATGATGTACTCTGCATACAAGTTAAATAGGCAGGGTGACAATATACAGCCTTGTCGTACTCCTTTCAGGATTTGGAACCAGTCTGTTGTTCCACGTCCAGTTCTAATTGTTGCTTTCTGACTTGCATACAGATTTCTCAAGAGGCAGGTCAGTGGTCTGGTATTCCCATCTCTTTCAGAATTTTCCAGAGTTTGTTGTGGTTAGTCAAAGGCTTTGGCATGGTTGATAAAGCAAATGTTTTTCTGGGACTCTCTTGCTTTTTCCATGATCCAGCGGATGTTGGCAATTTGATCTCTGGTTCCTCTGCCTTTTCTAAAACCAGCTTGAACATCTGGAATTTTGTGGTTCATGTACTGTTGAAGGCTGGCTTGGAGAATTTTGAGCACTACTTTGCTAGTGTGTGAGGTGAGTGCAATTGTGCAGTAGTTTGAACATTCTTTGGCATTGTCTTTCTTTGGGATTGGAATAAAAACTGACCTTTTCCAGTCCTGTGGCCACTGCTGAGTTTTCCAAATTTGCTGGCATCTTGAGTGCAGCACTTTCACAACATCATCTTTCAGGATTTGAAATAGCTCAACTGGAATTCCATCACCTCTACTAGCTGTGTTCATAGTGATGCTGCCTAAGGCCCACTTGACTTCACATTCCAGGATGTCTGGCTCTAGGTGAGTGATCACACCATCGTGATTATCTGGGTCGTGAAGATCTTTTTTGTGTAGTTCTTCTGTGTGTTCTTGCCACCTCTTCTTAATATCTTCTGCTTCTGTTAGGGCCATACCATTTCTGTCCTTTATCGAGCCCATCTTTGCATGAAATGTTCCCTTGGTATCTCTCATTTTCTTGAAGAGATCTCTAGTCTTTCCCATTCTGTTGTCCTAGTGTTTGTTATATTATGGAGACACTTGCATGGGTAGTTAGTACATAGATTAATTCAGTGCTACTCTGGTTGATTTTTCCCGTTTGATCTGACTGTATTCAATCAGTGACAAGAAGATTCCAATGCATTTGCACATTTTTGTGTGTGTTCTAAAAAAGGTCCCTGACTGTGAATCCAGCCACTCTGGGCTGCTTGAGTACTCTGGCCCTAGAGGAGTTCTCTGATGGCTTCTGCTCTAGCCCCAGGGGAGCTCTATAGCGAGGACCCCTTCTGATGCCTTTGCAGGGGGCCCGAGCCTGGGCTCTGCTGACTAGCTCGTCGTCTTGGTGGTCGAGTGGCAGATGCAGTGGGCTTCTCCTGCACTGTCCTCTCCCGACGGCCTCCTCCTTTCCCATAACCTCTCCGAGCCTTTACCCGTGAAATCTGGGATGAAAACTGTGTTCCTAGAGCTTCGCCTCGTCGTCCAGGCCACCTTCTTCTGCACTGTGGCCCCCGTCAGCCTCAAGTGCTGCCTCTCTGAGGTCCTCCTCTTCTGGTTACCCTGTCACTTAAGCCTGGGACTCGTTACTGTTGCGTGTCCTGAGTGTCTGTTTCTGCGGGTGGCTGTTTTCAGAGCGGGGCAGCTGTAATCTGCACAGCTCCCTCGCTTCTAGGTGCCCAGAGCCAGAGCTTGTGTGTGTGTGTGCGTCCAGCCCCAGCCTGATCTCTGGGGTACAGCCCAGCTCCCAGCTGTGGCTGCCTGGCAAGCTCTCTGTGGCCCTGTGGCTCTGTCCCCATCTTACCTCTGTGGCCCCCCCCCCCCCCAAGCATGGCTGTGTTCCTTGTGTGGTGGACAGATATTTACTGTGCTGAGAGCAGAATCTATCTTGTCTTGGGATCTTCTGTCCTGAGTAAACGGCAGTGCCCCCTACCTCTTCACATGCTATCCTACATCATCAATGCAGTCTATGAGATCCAATAATATGCTGTTTATGAGATATTAATTTAAAACCTAGGGATAGAAAGAGATTAAAAGTAAAGAAATGGAAAAAGATTCACCAGGTAAACAAAAACTGAAAGATAATGTAGCTATATTAGTCTTTATGGTTATAAGGAGCTTTTTTACCATAAAATGATTATTTTTATATTAGTAGAAAAATATTTAAAACATAACTTTTACGGGGTTCAGGATGGGAAACACATGTAAACCCATGGCTGATTCATATCAATGTATGGCAAAAACCACTACAATATTGTAAAGTAATTAGCCTCCAACTAAAATAAATAAATAAAAAAAAATAATACATTGATTAAATGGAAAAGACATAACTTTTTAAAAGAACCATTTAAAATATCAAAAATGTTATTAGGAATAAATCTAAAGCAAAGCATATACAAGCCTATATGTAGAAACAAAAAAAAATTTTTGAATGACATTAAAGATTATCCAAGTAAATACAGTTCATGTTCATGGACAGGAAAATCCAACATAAAGATGAATTCTCTTTATTTTCTCTATTATATATTCAATACAACTCCNAAAAAATAATACATTGATTAAATGGAAAAGACATAACTTTTTAAAAGAACCATTTAAAATATCAAAAATGTTATTAGGAATAAATCTAAAGCAAAGCATATACAAGCCTATATGTAGAAACAAAAAAAAATTTTTGAATGACATTAAAGATTATCCAAGTAAATACAGTTCATGTTCATGGACAGGAAAATCCAACATAAAGATGAATTCTCTTTATTTTCTCTATTATATATTCAATACAACTCCAAGAAAAATCTCAATAGAATTATGTGAAGCTTGATAAACTGATTTTTTAATTTAAAAAGAAACATCAAAAACAGATAATACGCTTCTGAAAAAGAAGCTTAAAGAGAGGGGACCTGCACTTTAGTATGAAGCTGTACCAGTTAAGACTATATGGCACAGACCTAGAGAGACAGATTGATCAGTAGATTGCGAAAGATAGCCCAGAAAGATTAACTCAAATACCAAACTGAAATATAGTAGAACTAGAAGGCAGTGGCACCCCACTCCAGTACTCTTGCCTGGAAAATCCCATGGACGGAGGAGCCTGGTGGGCTGCAGTCCATGGGGTCGCGAAGAGTCGGACACGACTGAGTGACTTCACTTTCACTTTTCACTTTCATGCATTGGAGAAGGCAATGGTAACCCACTCCAGTGTTCTTGCCTGGAGAACCCCGGGGACAGGGGAGCCTGGTGGGCTGCTGTCTATGGGGTCGCACAGAGTTGGACACGACTGAAGTGACTTAGCAGCAGCAGTAGCAGCACGAGAACTAAATGGGTAAAGGAGGAACTTTTTATTAAATAAAGCCAATAAAAATTGTTATTGTAGCAGAAGTTTTTTGGTGTCCATCAAAAATAAATAATAAACTGTCTTACTCAAGGTCACACTTTAAATAAATGATTCTGACCTTTACTACTGAATAATCCTCATCACGTGATATTCAAGAAACTACTTAACTCCCTTGGGTCTGTATCTTATCATTCATAAAATCGGAACAACATCTGCCTACAGTTATTCTTAGGAATGTCGAAGCAGGGAGAAGCAAAAAGCAAGTTTTTAACATTTTGGTTTTTGAAATATCACATCTGATGAAGTGAAAGAAAAGAAATGTAACATTTCTCAGGGCGCCACTAGGTGGCAGTCGATGATTACTGTGGGGCTCGTGTTACCCTTGACCGGCCAGCAGGGGGCTCACGTCCATGAAGTCTGGAAGGAGGTACAGATTAAATAGGATGGCAAAGGGACTCATGTTGGTTCTGGACGGTTATTCATGGGTAATAAATAGCAGTGAGCTATTTCTGCCAGTTTAGGGCAGTGTCTATGAAATCAACCTCTGGAATGGTTATTCCCGGTCTCCAATCCTGGATCTAAGGATTACTAACTTAAATTTGCTACCAGGTAAGTTTCTTAACCTCCCTGACCCTCAGTTTCCTCACTTGTGAGATGGTTGTGTCCCCTTATAGGGTTGTTGCAAGATCCTCAAACACAAGAGAGTGCTCAGCACAGGAGAAAAGCCTTAGGAATGTCAGGAACGTACTCATCTTCATCCCTAGCATCTTTATTATCGCATTCCTTTCCCACAACTTCAAAGCCTCTGAAGCTTGGCCTGAAATCCAATCCCCCAAGGCCAGCAGAGTCTGGAGCTGCTCAGGCCATGTCTGCCCCTGTAAGTCTTTGGGGCAAAGCAGTGAGCCAGACCCGGATCTTCAGGCAGAGTGTGTTTCCACTGCTGTTGCTGCGTCTCTGTTAGAGTAGATACATTGTGTAAACATGGGCTGTAAAGACATAAAGGATTGTTATGTGCTGTGCTGTGCTTGGCCTCTCAGTCATGTCCGACTCTGCGATCCCACAGACTAGACTGCAGGGCTCATCAGTCCATGGGGATTCTCCAGCAAGAATACAGGAGTGGGTTGCCATGCCCTCCTCCAGGGGATCTTCCCTACCCAGGGATCCAACCCAGGTCTTCTGCATTGCAGGAAAATTCTTTACCATCTGAGCCACCAGGGAATCCCCCAAAAGGACTGTTATAGCTGATGAAATTATCTTAGCTCTCACAGGGTCATTGGATGAGGCACATGGCCCTTGGGTCCCCACAGAGACCAGCTCCCTTCCACAGCTTTCTAGCTCCACTCATTCACTCACTTCAGTCACTCAGTCGTGTCCAACTCTTTGCGACCCCATGAACCACACCACACCAGGCCTCCATGTCGATCACCCACTCCTGGAGTCCACCCAAACCCATATCCATTGAATCGGTAATGCCATCCAGCCTCTGTCGTCCCCTTCTCCTTCTGCTCTTAATCTTTCCCAGCATCAGGGTCTTTTCAAATGAATCAGCTTTTCCCATCAGGTGGCCAAAGTATTGGAGTTTCAGCTTCAACATCAGTCCTTCCAAAGAAAAGCCAGGACTTATCTCCTTTAGGATGGACTGCTTGGATCTCCTTGCAGTCCAAGGGAATCTCAAGAGTCTTCTCCAACACCACAGTTCAAAAGCATCAATTCTTCGGCGCTCAGCTTTCTTTATAGTCCAACTCTCACATCCGTACATGACCACTGGAAAAACCATAGCCTTGACTAGACAGACCTTTGTTGACAAAGTAATGTCTCTGCTTTTGAATATGCTGTCTAGGTTGGTCATAACTTTTCTTCCAAGGAACAAGTGTCTTTTAATTTCATGGCTGCGATCACCATCTACAGTAATTTTGGGACCCAGAAAAATAAAGTCAGCCACTGTTTCCCCATCTATTTTCCATGAAGTGATGGGACCAGAGGTCATGATCTTAGTTTTCTGAATGTTGAGNGTCTTTCCCATTCTATTGTTTTCCTCTATTTCTTGCATTGATCACTGAGGAAGGCTTTCTTATCTCTCCTTGCTATTTGGAACTCTGCATTCAAATGGGTATATGTTTCCTTTTCTCCTTTGCTTTTCGCTTCCCTTCTTTTCACAGCTATGTGTAAGGCCTCCTCAGACAGCCATTTTGCTTTTTTGCATTTCTTTTTCTTGGGGATGGTCTTGATTCCTGTCTCCTGTACAATGTCACAAACCTCTGTCCATAGTTCATCAGGCACTCTGTCTACCAGATCTAGTCTCTTAAATCTATTTCTCACTTCCACTGTATAGTCATGAGATTTGATTTAGATCATACCTGAATGGTCAAGTGGTTTTCTCCACTTTCTTCAATTTCACTCAGATTTTGGCAATAAGGAGTTCATGATCTGAGCCACAGTCAGCTCCTGGTCTTGTTTTTGCTGACTCTATAGAGCTTATCCATTTTCGGCTGCAAAGAATATAAACAATTTTATTTCAATGTCGACCATCTGGTGATGTCCATGTGTAGAGTCCTGTGTTGTTGGAAGAGGGTGTTTGCTATGACTAGTGTGTTCTCTTGGCAAAATTCTATTAGCCTTTGCCTTGCTTCATTCTGTACTCCAAGGCCAAATTTGCCTGTTACTCTAGGTGTTTCTTGACTTCCTACTTTTGCATTCCAGTCCCCTATAATGAAAAGGACATCTTTTTTGGGTGTTGTTCTAGAAAATCTTGTAGGTCTTCATAGAACTGTTCAGCTTCTTCAGTGTTACTGGTTGGGGCATAGACTTGGATTACCATGATATTGAATGGTTTGCCTTGGAAACGAACAGAGATCATCCTGTCATTTTTGAGATTGCATCCAAGTACTGCATTTTGGACTCTTCTGTTGACCATGATGGTTATTCCATTTCTTGTGAGGGATTCCTGCTCACAGTAGTAGATATAATGGTCATCTGAGTTAAATTCACCCATTCCAGTCCATTTTAGTTTGCTGATTCCTAGAATGTCGACGTTCACTCTTGCCATCTCTTGTTTGACCACTTCAAATTTGCCTTGATTCATGGACCTAACATTCCAAGTCCCTATGCAATACTGCTCTTTACAGCATCAGACCTTACTTCTATCACCAGTCACATCCACAGCTGGATTTTGTTTTTGGTTTGGCTCCATCCCTTCATTCTTTCTGCAGTTATTTCTCCACTGCTCTCCTGTAGCATATTGGGCACCTACCAACCTGGGGAGTTCCTTCCGTATCCTATCATTTTGCCTTTTCATACTATTCATGGCGTTCTCAAGGCAAGAATACTGAAGTTGTTTCCCATTCCCTTCTTAGTGGACCGCATTCTGTCAGACCTCTCCACCATGACCCATCCGTCTTGGGTGGCCCCACATGGCATGGCTTAGTTTCATTGAGTTAGACAAGGCTGTGGTCCGTGTGATCAGATTGGCTAATTGTCTATGATTGTGGTTTCAGTCTGTCTGCCCTCTGATGCTCTCTTGCAACACCTTCTGTCTTACTTGGATTTCTCTTACCTTGGATGTGGGGTATCTCTTCACAGCTGCTCCAGCAAAGCGCAGCCGCTGCTCCTTACCTTGGACGTGGGGTAGCTCCTCTCCACTGCCGCCTCTGACCTTGGAGGTGGGGTAGCTCCTCTCGGGCTCCTCTCTGCCGCCGCCCCGACCTTGGGCTTGGGGCAGCTACTTCCTGCTGTGCTTCTGCGCCGTCGCAGCCGCCGCAGCCGCCAAGCGCGCTTCTGCGCCGTCGCAGCCGCCAAGCGCGCTTCTGCGCCGTCGCAGCCGCCAAGCGCGCTTCTGCGCCGTCGCAGCCGCCAAGCGCGCTTCTGCGCCGTCGCAGCCGCCAAGCGCGCTTCTGCGCCGCCATGTGCTTCTGTGCTGTTGCAGCCGCCGCGCTTCTGCGCCAGAGAACTTTCTAGCTCCAGTGAACCCAGATGACTCCCCGGTCACCCTGTCCTCCCCAAATTGGTGTTGAGGCCTGGCTGCCTGCCAGTCTGGTTTTCTCTGGCTTTCCTCTGCCAGTGCTTGGCCAGGGCAGGGCAGGGAGAGGTTCACAATGGGATTTGTCCAGGGCAGGGTAGGTAGGGTGTGTTTGAACCCCGTGGTAACAGTTTGGGCAGCCGGCCAAGGAGGAGGAGAAGGGCAAGGTGCAGGCACGGTCTGGGTTCAGCCTCAGCCTGCAGCTCCCTGAGGGGTGGGGTTGTTGGATGGAGGACACCTGTGAGCCCTGAAACTACAGTTCTCTGTGCTCAGCCAGCTCCTTGTATGGGGCTGGAGTTGAGAAAACCAGGGCTGTGGAGCTGGGCTCACGCCGTTTCCAGATAACCGTGCCCTTTGGGAAGATGGCGGGCAGAGCCTTGCTGGAGCAGAGTGTGTTCCAAAACACAGAGGTGTATGCAGTAGCGAAGCCCCTCCTCGCGAGCCTTTCCAGCAGCGCTGGCGGTGCCTCTGAGATGCTCAGCGCGCAGGCCGCCCAGTGCTGTGCGCTCAGCACTCTTCTCTGCCTCCTGGAGTCGCCTTTATCCTTGAGGACCATCAGGCTCCCTTCTTGGAGTGTATCCCGGCTCATGGCGCACTTCCCTTGGCTGACTCCTGCAGCCCCTGAGCACTGCCCCTAGACTGGACAGAGCACACCCTGCTCTGCAGGAACATTTGTGGGTCTGTCCTCCAGGCTGGAAACCCCCTGAGAGCAGGGACCATGTCATGCAGCCATGGGTTCATCCATCTGTTTGTTCAGCAAATGCGGGACTGAGCACCTGTTACTCGGAGGGACTTGTTCTTCGTGCTGCGGGTTAGCACAGGGAGCCAGGCCTGAAATCCGCCTCCCGACTCCCGCCTGGCCTGGTGCTCTTTCCAACAGACCCTGCCCCTTCCCACCTCTCCCGAGCCCAGCCCCCCAGGGTGCATTTCGGGTTGGGATAGGGGTGGGTAGTGTTCAGGACCCACCATCCTCTCAGCCCCAACGGGCAAGCGCCTGTGTTGGGGGGCTCTGGGAGGCCCCCCTCCACCTTCTCTGGACAGTCCTAATCAGGGAGCAATAAGGCTATATCTTTTCCTTTAAAAAAAAAAACAACTGTGATTTAATGTCCATTTATTCTTAACATGCAGAACATGTAGCACAAAGATTTCCTACTGAATAAGTGATGCTCATTAAGCCAAAAAAAGGAAATAAAAGGAATTTTTAAATCGAGTTTTAGCTGGATTGTTTGAAATACAAATATGCAGATTTTAATCAGTGAAAAAAATCTCAGTTCTGTTTTTTCACCAGGAACTTCAGCTGAACCTAGAACTTTTTCACACCTCAGGTAGTAAGAAAATAAAACAGACTCAGAAAAAAAAAAGACAACTATAAAATTGGCTGCTGAGAGAGCAAAGGTTTTTACAGAGACCTGTACAGCATCATGCCAAGAGGGGCAGTGTCTGGCAAGAGCTGAAATAGCAGTCTTGCTTTGCGCAGGTCAAGCACTGGTATGAGCACTTCATGTGTATTAACTCAGGTACTCTTCACTGCTACTGTATGAAGTGAGTACCTTTATCACTCCCCTTTTCCAGATGATAAATGTGAGAGAGGTTAAGCAACTTGCCCAAGACCACACAGCTAACAAGGAGCCAGCAAAGCAAAAGATATTCCGTGCAGCTGTTATACCCAGATCATCTCAGCAATGGCCAAGGTGAAAAGATGAGCCTAGAATATGTGAAGCGGAGCATAAAAGATGTCTAACACGCCCAGGCACCTTCCCAGGACGCCCAGCCACCCTGTGAGCCAGGCCTGTGCTGTCTCATGGTCCATTTGGGCCATAAGGTTTCAGAAGGGGGTGGTCCATGACCCCCCTTTTGCATACACAGGGCTGCTGGGGAATTCTCCCAATTTGCCTGAGCCCACCATCACTTGCTGTTCTTTGACGTAAAAACCACAGCACTCTCACACACACCCGATGTGTGCATCATCAGATTCCCAAATATGTTTCCATATGTAAATTTCCTCCAAAACATTTAACTCTAACCTCTTCCTAAACTGCTGATGACCATTCAGAATGCCATGTCCCATCCTGCTTCTGTTCTGAGGGTCAAAACAGAGGCAAGCATCCAGAGAAATGGTGGGGCTTGAGGACAACTCAGCCACCTGGGGGGATTTCTCAAGAGCCCACAGCATCACTCAGGACTCTTGGTGGTACAAAGACAGAACCAGAAGGGCAGGGCTCACGTCTGCTTTCTCACCTCTGAGATTCTGCTAGGGTTCCATTTGGAAGGAGGTTCCATGTTCTAAAAATAAAATTTGAAAGATACTGGGCTAGGTTATTGCTAAGATCTTCATGGACTCCTATCTCCTGGGGCTCATTTGTTCATTCCGCAAACATCACTTAAATGCCAGGAGTTNTCTCACCTCTGAGATTCTGCTAGGGTTCCATTTGGAAGGAGGTTCCATGTTCTAAAAATAAAATTTGAAAGATACTGGGCTAGGTTATTGCTAAGATCTTCATGGACTCCTATCTCCTGGGGCTCATTTGTTCATTCCGCAAACATCACTTAAATGCCAGGAGTTCAGAGGCACAGAAGATCCAGTGGTAGATAAAAATGTTATGGTCTCTTCCCTCGTGGAGGTCCAAACCCACTTGGAGAAAGACAGCAAGAAAACAATGACTAAATAAAATAATTATACAGGGTGGTGGGTACCATGAAGGAAATCTATATGCTGCTGGGATCTGGAGTAAACTGGGGGCTTCTTTAGGAAGTTTAAGCTGAACCCTGGAGGATGAAAGGGAACCAGACCTGATAAGAAGAGGGGGAAAGCATTCCTGGTGTAGGGGACCACAAGTGCCAAGGTCCTGTGGCAGAAAAGGTTAGCTTCTACTATGGCTGCAGCTGAGGGTGGGAGAAAGATGGCCTGAGCGGGGTTTATTCTAAGTGCACAGTCATTGAAGAGCTTAAGCAAGGGGGAGGCCCTAACCATTTTCTGCTGAGAAAAGAATGCCTTGCAGGAGGCAAGGAGATCCATTAGGAACCTGCCGTAGGAGTAGAGGTGGATGGTCTTCATCAGAGCTGGCTGGGTCTGCTGAAGGACCTGGCATGGGGGCAGGTACGGGGGTGAGAATCATATTCTGAATGTGTATGAGAGACCTCGTTTTCCTACCTGCAGGATATGGGTGTTCCCAGAGGTGTCTTCCCTGGTGGCTCAGACGGTAAAGAACCCACCTGCAGTGCGGGAGACCTGGATTCGATTTCTGCGTTGGGAAGATCCCCTGGAAGAGGGAATGGCAGCCCACTCCGATGTTCTTGCCTGGAGAATCCCCATGGACAGAGGAGCCTGGAGGGCTACAGTCCATGGGTTGACAAAGAGCTGGACATGGCTGAGCGACTGAGCACAGAGGTGGCTACGCCTTTACTCTCACCTGGAGTTCTCTCTGCTCTGCGTGACCTGCCACACTAGTTTCTCTGTGCTCTGTGCTCAGGTCTGCCTGCAGACCTTTGCAGTGCAAGGGACACTGGCCCCTGATCTCCTTCTTTTCATGTGGGCTTAGCTCAGCCATCCCATCCCCTATTGTACCCCTACCCAGACCCCTTCCCCCCCAGACAGCATCACCTCACCCTATTTTATGTTCTTTACTTTCACTCTCTGAGAGGAGCTTGCCCATTTATCTGCTCATTCCTTGCCTAGCCCGCCTCCCCTGGAATGTAAACTTCATGAAGGCAGCGGTCTTCCCCAAGGTGCCCAGGTGTCTGTGGGCAACCCGTCAGTGCTAGATCTACCCACAAGAGGGCGCCTGTAAATTTCCTTTTCTGTTTCTGGCTGGAAAACTCTCCCAGGAGTGAAACTAACAGAACCTTGACTCAAATTTCGCAGTTTGCCTGGGATTTGTCGCATTTGTGCATACTGTCTTGTATCATGGTCTTTCGTGTCTCTGTAGGTAAAAAAAAAAAAAGTTTTTCTGTGGAATTTTGAGATATTGCCTTGAGGCGGGGAAGGGAAGTGGCATGGGACCCGGGGAAGGGAAGTGGCATGGGACCCTGTCTCCCTCCCACCCCTCTCCTTGTCTGCTAAGCTTACACCGACTCTTGCTTGGGGTGACTTGTTCATATGTCTCTGCTGACTGAAGCCAGAGACAGATTATCTTTAGACAGATGGGATATAAATTAACATTTTCTTGATCATAAATCTGTACTTGGCCATTCCCCAGAGATTTCCTAACCGACTGGGTGAGACTAAGGAGATGTCTGTTCAGGTCGATGAAGGCTGGGAAGGGTCTGACGTAACGAGGGAACGGAGAGCGTTGCCTGGTAACCGATCACTGCTGTAGTTAGAGGCAGCCGAGGAGTAGTAGAGCTAGAACGTATGCTGGGGCCAAGGCAGGGTCATGGGGTGAGCCCTGTTTAGAATCCTGGTTCTGTTGGCTTCTAGCCACCTTGTGGTGGCTCTGAGCCTACTCTGTCTCTGAGAATGACAGTGCTTTGGCAGACGACAAGAGGCGCTTTGTAAACACACATGCAGGTGGTGATGGTAGAGGGGGGCGGGATTATTAACTGCTGCTAGTGCAGCCACGTTTGAGACCCCTCCCCTGGGACAGGGGGTCCCACTATGAAAGAAGGGCTCCTGTGGAGCTGAGAAGGGATGTGAGGGATGTCTGGATATGTCACTTAAAAAAGGAGGAGGGCCCAAAATAGGAACTGGGAGCTGGGGAAGGAAGGTGGCGAATCCCAGAGCCAGGAGGAGTAGCCCAAGACAGGATGGGCCAGGTAGAGAGATGATTCTGGAAAAATATTTTCAATAACATTCCTTGCTGCTGACACAGGGCGGGTGTGAGCAGGCTGCATTTAATGGCCAGGGAGGGGGTGGACACGTTTCAAACGTTTTTCTGTTGGAAAACATGTTGTTGGCTTCACTACAGGAAGCTGGGGAAACTTGTTCATCATTAGCAGCACTTAAAAAAAAAAAAATCTGCCTGGTCGTTTTTATAGTGTCTTATTCTTTACTCACTTTTTGTTTTCTTTTTATTTCTTTAAGCATGTTCAGCATGATTGTTCATTTGTCTCTGTCCCAATATCTGAAGTCTTTGTGGGCCGGACTCTGCAGTGCACTGTTCCCGCTGTCTCTCGCTCATGGTGGTCTGTCTCCTTGGATGCACTGAGATTTGGACTGTGAGGCCCTTTTGGAGGTGATTTGGCTCGAGATACATTCCTGCAGGAGGACTTGGGACTGTTTCCAGGCATCTGGACATGCAGTAGACCACGGTCTGCTTGAAATGTAAAGGATCATTGGAGAGGTTTTAAGGGCAGGCTGCCTTGTCATTTCAGACTCCTACATCAAGCAAGGGTCATCCTGTAGCTCTCAAATCTCAGAGGACAATTGTTTTTCTCCAGCTCCCCCAAATCAGGACTGACCCAGACACTCTTCTGGTTTTTGTTTCTTTTTGTTGTTGCTGCAATTCTTATCTCTCCCCAGTGTTCCTCAGGGTAGCCCTTCCTGAATCCTGGCTTTCTGTGGAAGGGTCTCCAGTGTGACTCCCCAGCCTGCACGGGTACAGAATGACTGCTGTGTGTCGTCCTTCTCTCTTCCTAGCACAGTTCTGTGTGTGGCAGTTCTAGGCCACGAGGCCGTGCCTAGCCCACCTGAGAATGAGACCATTCCTTCANGGAAGGGTCTCCAGTGTGACTCCCCAGCCTGCACGGGTACAGAATGACTGCTGTGTGTCGTCCTTCTCTCTTCCTAGCACAGTTCTGTGTGTGGCAGTTCTAGGCCACGAGGCCGTGCCTAGCCCACCTGAGAATGAGACCATTCCTTCACATGCATCCGCTCCAATTTGGCTCTGGGTTCACTCCTGGCCTTAGGTTCCCCTTTCTTGACTTAAAGATGTGTTTTAAAATATTTTCTCTAACATTTTGACATGGTTCGTGGGCAGGGAGTTTCAGGGAGGCCTCAGCATTACCTGGGAACTCATTAGAGGTGCAGAATTTCAGCCTCCACGTGGACCCACAGACTCAGAATCTGCATTTTTATATAACTCCGGGAAACTGGGTTGAGAAGCATGACTTTCCTCTACTCTATTACCTGAAACAGAGGGAGGTCAGGCACTTAGCATGGATATTCCAGGATAGGGAGAAAATGAAACTATTCTTTCCCTCCGCCCCCCAGCTTCTCCCTGGATCAGTGGCTCAGATGAGGAAAGNGAATGAGACCATTCCTTCACATGCATCCGCTCCAATTTGGCTCTGGGTTCACTCCTGGCCTTAGGTTCCCCTTTCTTGACTTAAAGATGTGTTTTAAAATATTTTCTCTAACATTTTGACATGGTTCGTGGGCAGGGAGTTTCAGGGAGGCCTCAGCATTACCTGGGAACTCATTAGAGGTGCAGAATTTCAGCCTCCACGTGGACCCACAGACTCAGAATCTGCATTTTTATATAACTCCGGGAAACTGGGTTGAGAAGCATGACTTTCCTCTACTCTATTACCTGAAACAGAGGGAGGTCAGGCACTTAGCATGGATATTCCAGGATAGGGAGAAAATGAAACTATTCTTTCCCTCCGCCCCCCAGCTTCTCCCTGGATCAGTGGCTCAGATGAGGAAAGGCTATGGTTAGTGTGATGTCTCTTTCAGCAGCTGCCTTTCTCAGGCCTGCAGAAACCCTGGGTGGAGGGACTCAGCCCTGGGCAGTTCCTGAGCTGGGCGGGACTCCTGGGGGTGTGGTTAAGAGGTCCCAGAGCTGTCCCTGCCCCGTATCTGCAGGGCCAGGCAGCCCTCATGCCTACTGAGTTTTCTCCATCTGCCCCCGAAACCACGCCCCCCAGCTCGCCTCCCGGATGTCCCATCTATACCACCAATCTTCTGCCTTAGTTTCCACACTCAAGAGCTGGCCCTGCACCCCAGCCTTGACCTCCTTCTACTCTTAAAGACAACACAGTGAATCTAAAGGGACAGGACTTTTCCCCTCTATGTTCAGGGGTCTATTTCCCTGGGAAAATAAGTGGACAAAGGAAGTAGCCCATGGAGTCCAGAGTGAGAAACCATGGCCTTAAATAAGATTACTTGAAATTCTACATAATAAAATGTTCACTGAACTGCCTGGCACTAACTTCTTCACATAGTCAGCATCCCTAACTCTTGCAGTGTGGCTCCCCCTTCCTTAGAACTCATGCTGAGTGGGGCCCTGGCTCAGCACGTGGTGTGCATCTCATGTAACCCCCACAGCATCCCTGTGCAGAGATGGGATGAGATGCCCCCACACCATCCCCATGCAGAGATGAGATGAGCTGAGGGAGGCTCAGTCCACCCACTGTCCAGGGACACCAGGTTGGTAAACGTTTGGATTAGAACCCAGATCTCTGAGACCAAAGCCTACTCTCTCTCTTTTTTAAAAAAATACTTATTTTTATTCGTGTGTTTATCTAGCGGCACCTGGTCTTAGCTGCAGCACACGGGATTGTCACTGCAGTGCACGGAATCGTTCACTGTGGCATATGGAATCTTTAAGTTGGAGCATGTGGGATCTAGTTCCCCAGCCAGGGATTGAACCCAAACCCGCTGCACTGGAAATGCCGTCTTAGCCACTGGACCACCAGGAAAGCCCCCCCATGCTCCTTCTGTTGCTCTATTCTGCTCTCCTATGTGTAGCACCCAGCAGAGCAACTACCCAAAGAGAGCCCTCAATACATGTTTCTAAAATGACTGACTCTTGCCACGTAGAGGCTGCTGGTATTGAATGCCTGCTCTGTGTGAGCACGTCCTCAGTGTTAGTTTGGATCTTTACAACAACCCAGAAAGGTACTGATGATTATGATTTGTTTTAAAAATCGTGCACAGAGGTTCAGAGAGGTCAATTACATTTCCCAAAGTCACACAGCTGATGAGTGTTTGATCCAGTTTTTGTTTGAGTTTTTGATCTTGAATTTTGGAAATCAAGCCTTTCCTTCTGATGCCTAAAGCCATGTCCTTTTGCTTATATCATTTCACCCCCCTAATCGGGGGGATTTAGTCTTGGGAAGACGTGTCTTAGAGTTGACATGATACCAATGCTGCTGGAGACCCTTGAGCAGTCAGTGAGAAGCACCTGGAGGCAGACAGTGCTTCGAGGGTGTCTAACCATGTGAGGGAGTGAGTACCCCATATCTGGGGTCTTAGGTGTCTCTCCCTCCACGGGGCCCAGAGGTTGACAGGGGACAACCTAGCTGTTCCCTTATCTCCAACAGTCTGAGGCACAGTCATCCTCTCCGTTAGCCCTGGAAATCCCTGGAGAGGATGACTCTGAGCCAGCCATCCGGAGCAGGGTAATTCAGGGCACAGTCCTGGTTATTCTAGTTTCTGGGAGGTATTTGGGAAAGTCTTGGTTGATGAGGAAATCACCCAGAGTAATTAATGACGCTTGGGTCATCTTTCCTCCTTTGCCGGCCTCACCCAGTGAGTGGCCTTTCACAGGGGCTGTTTCTTCCCCACATATGGAAGCAAAGAATGTGATACAACAGGTTCTGACCTTGGGTCTCAGCTGGGAAAAAGTTGAAACCCGAAGTAAATGGAACCCATTATGTTTACAGTTGAATTTCAAAGGGCTGCTCCCCTAAAGTGCCCTCTTCTAACCAAATAATGTGAGCTCAGAGCTCTGAATGTACTGAACCATCCTTCAAAGGCAGGTAATATATATTGTCCCCTGCCTGCCAGGGTGCTAAGTCAGTCTTCCTGAAGTCCACCACTAGCCTGGGACTTCCAGCCACTTCCTTTATCACACTGAAAAATCTTCAAGCTATCAGTAGGAACAGTCATGATTTGTATTTGTACAGAAAGTGGTAGTGACAAAGTGCTTCCATGTTCATTCCCATTTGAATCTCCAAAGACCCCTCTTGCAGTAAAGGGGTAATGTGAGAAGTGTCATCTCTGTTATCCAGACCAGGAACACGGGGCCCTGAAGGCAGAGAGCTTCAGGGACTTGAGCAAAGGTACTTGGATTCTAAGAAGCAGATCCAGGACCCCAATCTAGATTTCTTGATTCGAGATTCAGCTACAGCTGCTAACCTTGCATTCTTTGGGGAGATCATGTGCTTTGCACCAGTATAGCCCCTCAGAATAAATAATCTTACACAGGAGAAGAGTGTAACCTTCATGACCTCGAAGGCAAAAGTCCTTCAGTGCGTCATCTTAGGCTATGACTGTCCCCACACCCTCCGTCACTCCTTTCTTGTATCACAGCAAAGACTCCACTGTGGTTATAACAATGTCTACGTCTCTTTTCACAAGAGAAAGCAGTGTCTCATAGTGACTGGGAGCATGGGGTTCAAGTCTCACCTCCTCTTCAGCTGTGTGACCTTGGACAAGTTAGCTAACCTCTCTGAAACTTGATTCCTCATGGCTGACCTCATGGGCATGGTGATGATGATTAAGTGAGATAAATCCTGGTGAGCTTAGCGTAGTGTTTAGCACATAATAGGTGCTCATTAAAGACAGATTGAAGATACCAATATAAAGCAAGGACTGTCGGCCAATCCCTGGCACTGCCAGGCTCATTCTTGGATCATGTCTTCCAGTAGCATTGACTGAACACATGCTCCATGCCAGGCGCTTCTGTGTGCATTGCTCACTGGCTCCTTTTAGCACTTCTGTGAAGCAGGCATCATTATTCCCATTTTACGCATCAGGAAACTGAGGCTTACTTGCCAGCTACTGTCTTTCATATGCGTCAGAGCTAAGATTTGTACTCAGCTCTCTCTGACTCATTCCACGGCTCTTCTGTGCAATAGAAAGTGATCGGTATACAGAGATGAGAAAAGGTGCTTTACTGATTAGGAGTAGGGTGACAGGAATCCCCTAATTGTATACAGGGACTGGGTCTCCTGGGCCGTGGCTCTCGCATGCGCTGTGCAACTTTGAGGTGGTCATCCTGCCACCCTGGCCTCCCCGTCTTCATCCGCATACCAAGGGGGTTGGACAGATCATCTCAAAGATACTTTCCAGTTCTGGACAGCTACGATGTGCCCCAGATTTCAGAAAAATTCTAGTCTACGATCCTAGAACGGAGGAAGCGTAACAATGGCCCCTGAAATCTCAGCTCAGTTTAGCCTTGTGAACCCGTGTGTTTCTGCGTGAATTCAGAATCTGCCCGAGGAAAACTCTCTAATTATCCCACAGGGACTAGGCCAGCTGGTAATTATCCCTATTATTTTTAATTGTATTTTATAAGGTGCCTTTCATCCAAGATCTCAAAGGGCTTCTCAAACATTCATTAGTGGAGCCCCGCCCCGTTCTCTGTGTATATGAAAGGCAGAGACAGATCTTAATGTCAGAAAGAAGAGGTGGAGGAGAGAGAAGCGGACTGGGGTCCCGGGAATAATTTCGCCTCTGAGTTCAATTGAGACAAGAGCAGAAATTTGCCAGAGAAAGTTCCACCTACAGAAGTTCAAGAGATACTCAGGGAAGAGCAGATGGATTAGGAAATATTCCTTATTTTAAAAAAATATCAGTTCCCGTGTGCCTAGGAGAGATCATTCCATTCGGCTCTATTCAGTTTGGCTGCTTCATTTCAGTGTAGACTTGTCCGCCAGTTGTCCTTTGAGCTGGTCTCCAGCAATCAGGGCTGTGCTGATGTGAAAGATAGAAGGGAAGCACGGGTTTCTGAGTGTATCCGCTGTAGACAAGGGCACACTGGAGTAAGCAGTAGGACACAGGAACCTGCCAGGAAAGTCCCAATGGATGCTTTAAACAAATGGCTAAGGCCAAAGCCAAGATGTCCCCAGCATGTGCCCAGTGGCTGCCCCAGCACCTCCTGGGCAGTAGGTGAGGGAGAGAGGAGTTTGGGTCCATATGCTGAGTCCAGGGACCTGATTGACGAATGACAGATGACCATTGTGAGAAGTGCATCGTGAGGCCACTCTGTCCCTTTCCTCTCCACTCCCCTGCCCCATAACCGAGACACTCGGGTGCTTGTACCAAGTTTATCCCCATCCCATTGACTGGACAGCAGGGAACACGAGGGAGCGTGAAAAACTCCCCCAGGGTTGGGGGAGGGGCCAATGGGCTTTCCTGCTGGTGTGAGAGCTCCCGGAGGACTGACTGCCTAGACTGCCATTCACCACTTTCCCCAGTACATGTTCTGCGCACCGAGTGGTGGATGCTCAGAACATACTTGTTGACCGCAGGCGTAGATCATGAAGCTGCCACTCCGTTTCTGGCCTTGCAAGATGGTCTGATACAGAACAGAGAAGGAGCCTTCCTCTCTTTGTCTTGGAAATGGTTGAATCCAAGGGACAGCCAGGGTCACACCGTTCTAGTGACTTCAGAATGAAAGACGTAAGTCACCGATGAGCTAGGGGAGAAGGTGCATATGGTGTGGTGTGACCACGGGCCCAGGGTGAGGTGTGTGGGAAGCAGGGCCCGCATTGCGAGGTGACAAAGAGGAGGGCTGTCCTGCCTGCTGGGAGCTTGGGCATCCTTTAACAAGAAGGCTGGGACCCATGAGGTAAGGCTACCAACGCTTCTGCTGATGGGGGCTCCCAGGCCCCGAGACTGGTCCACTGGAGACAGTGCAGCTTGGAAGGATGCCGAGATGGGGGAAAGGATGAGGCCTGGCATCGCCCACAGGGAACCAGTAGTTCTGTTTCGGAGATTAGAGTTACACACAGAGCGGTTCAGAGAGTAATGCAGGGTTCGTCACTGACTAGATTGCGAGTTTCCTGTGTGGGAAGAAAGGGTCTTACTCAGGGCAGTCTTTCTTGTTGGGCCAGACAAAGGTCCAGGTACTCTTTCTGCTCCAGATACGCCTATGATTGGCTGTCACGTCGGATGACAGGAACGTTATGTGGCTGAGGTCAGAAACAGGGAGGAGTCTGGAGGCCAGGATGTTGGGGAAAGCTTCAAGAGGGAGGAGGAGCCATGGTGGTTACTATTAAGTGACCAGTGAAAAGAACTACCATCCCCCACCTTGTTAGAGGGCAAAGTCTGTGGTGAGGGTGATGGGGAGAAAAGTGAGAGGTTCTAAGAGGCAGAAGCACTGCCTTAGAGCTCCCCAAAAGTGAAGCTGCTCAGTCGCGTCCGACCCTTGGTGACCCCACGGACTGTAGCTTACCAGGCTCCTCCATCCGTGGGATTTTCCAGGCAAGAGTACTAGAATGGGCTGCCACTCCCTTCTCCAGGGGATCTTCCCGACCCAGGGATCAAATCCCTGTCTCCAGCACTGTAGGCAGCTGCTTTACCATCTGAGCCACCAGGGAAGTCGCAGAGCTTCCCAGTGAGAGGGCATTTGAGGACATGCCTGCTGGGGATCCGTTCCCTTTCTCCCTGTCCTCACTCTCTGTCCATGGGGATTCTCTGGGGCTGACATCACCTCTAGACTTTGTGGGTGGCCCAGAATTCAGACTCAGTGCTGGACCCTCCTGGCCACAGGATCTGTCCAGGGATGACACCTGACACCTGCTGAACCAGTGAGAATCCCCTCAAGGACTTCTAGAATTCCTGGGGATAAGGCACTCTCCTCTTTGGAGTTGCCAAGCTAGAAGAATGGAAGCCTGGAGCTGCTGGGGGGTGAGCCTGGTCACTCGATGTTGAAAGATGAAGCTAACACAGAAGAAACCAGAGGTTCAAGATAAAGAAGGACTTTTGCAAACCCTTGATAAGTTTTCAGTTTTCAATATACTTCTCTCTCTCTCTCCCTCTCTCTCTCTATTAAGCTGTCAGATTTAAGTTTCTGTCACTTGTAAGAGAGAAAATCCTGCCTCATATGCCCAGCTGATCAGTGAACCCGATCCTGGGTCTCGTGATCCATCCATTCATTCACACACGTACATCTAATAAGTAAGGCAGTTGCTCAATGCATTTTGGATGAATTAACAAATGACTAATTTGTCATGATGTAGTTGATGACAGAGATACATCCAGCTCCCTTTAATCCTGGTAGAGATTTGTTAGCAAAGGGCAAACCTAGTTCTGAACTCAGAACTTGGAAATCAGTCAGGAATTCGGTCCTCCAGGGCAGTACTGACTTCCATCGGTGTCTTCAGCAACATGGCCGGACATGATCTTTCCTTTGCTAAATGTGATTCGGTTGTGCTGGTGCCACAGCCCACGTGGGAGGGCCCAGGATGTCAGTGACAAGCACGTGGGTTTTCCTGTTGGAGCTGATGCCAGTACTGTGAGCTCCGCGGTGACATGAGTGTGACTTGCCAGGGAGGACTTCTTTGCTTTGCCTCTTGAGACCTGTTTTGCTTGTTGTACACGATGTTCACACCAAGGGCAGGACGGCCCAAGAACCTCAGAGATGGTGCCAACTCTCTCAGGACGACTCTGTTAAAAAAAACTCGAGTCAGACGATATAGAAGTAAACCGGCCCCAGATCTCAAAACTCCTGTTTCTCCAAAGAAAACTATAACTCACAGAGAAAGGAAGTAGCCAAGGGCACTAGGAGAATAAGGAGAGACTAGATCTGGACTCCAGACTCCCAGTCTGCTGCTTTTTCTACTAAACCGCTTTCCTTCCTTGGGGCTCAGCCCCAAGCAAGCCTCTGCTGTGATCAATCTCCTGGTCTCCCTGTCCTCATCCCCCTAGGAAGGGCTTCTGGAAAAATCACCTGAAGGGGAACCAAAACTAGGCCAGCCGGGCGCTCCCCTGGGCTCCCAGGATGGCCTCCTGAGAGGGTTTTCCCTCCCTAGGCGTCCTGGAGCCCCGTTCTCCTGGGCCACAGCAGGGCGCAGAGTTCATCATTGGCTTTGCCAGACCCATTCCCCAAACACTCACCACTTTAATCATCTCCATCTTCGGTTCAAGAGCCCTTGGCCCTTCCTTACCTGGAGGAGAGTCTAGCCTGATAGACTACCTTTAGAGCATTTTCTCTCCGTGTTCACATGCAGAGAGTCTCTGCTGTGGCCACAGAATCTTCTTTTCCTTCCCTGGGTCTACCTTCAGTACTCTGGAGTTCCGCATCTTTCTTTGCCCTCCTAATGCGCAGCCTTACTCCTCATCAACAGATATTCCCCTACCCTTAGAGGTCAAGCTGTATCCCTGGCTCTTCTGTGAAGGCCCCCCTCTGACCATCCAGTCTATATCCTCTCTTCCAATAAGGCTACATGGGTTCTAAAGACGGAGCCAGAGTTGCACCTCTATTTTCCACACCAAGCCACACACCCACCCCAGGCCAGTGAACAGCCCCTGGTGCTTGACTGTCACCAGAGGAAAAAAGGCAGGAGATCCAGTGCTTGACTGTCACCAGAGGAAAAAAGGCAGGAGATCCATTTGCTGGTGAAGCTGGGTCACGTGCTCCCAGACACAGCTTGTCTGCAATTGGAGACAGTCAGGAAGGGCCTCATCAAACCTGTTTCCCCAGCTGAGGCTCTGGCCCAGGCTTGTCCCTACTGCCCAGGGCACCCCAGCTGCCACTGGGGGATGTTGCCTCCAATGTTCGGGGAAGAGAGACAACTTCCTGGCCAGACAGAAGAGTACAGGCATGCTCGGAGTAGACTGTCAGGCTCCTGAAGGGGATGCTGCTGTCTTCGGGCTGATCAGACACTCTCCAGAGTTCAGGCATTGTGTGATTAAAGGTGGGAGGGGGCTGCTCTGGCGGTCCAGTAGTTAAGACTCTGAGCTCCCTCTGCAGGGTTCAATCCCTGGTTGGGGAACTAAGACCCCACATGCTGCAAAGCAGGGCCAAAATATTTTCTTAAAAATTAAGTTAAAGTTGGGAGGTGGAGGGACTACCTGAAAGAGGAACCCATGCCAAGAGGGAAGTGGTTGTAGGAACTGGGGATGAGTGAATTGAAGAAAAAGCTTGAGAGAATGTGACCTGTGTCTTTAAAATGGTCCAAGGGCTACTGAGACCAGCAGAGTTGGACCCATCCAGTGTGGTCCCTCAGGACCGAAGTGGGACCGGGCCATGGAAGTTACAGGGGAGCAGGGTTCTGCTCAGGCAGTACTGTCAATCATGGAAGGATCCCAACGGGGAAGGAATAAGCAGGCTCCTTCTCAGCAGGAGTGTCCAAGCAAAGGCTCCAACCTCAGCTGACCCCTCAGGTCACCTCTGTTTCTCTGCACAACTTCTCTCTCCATTTCTCAAAGTGATCTTTCAGACTTCATCTGCTCTCCTTGAGGGTGGGATGAATGGAGAGTAGCATTGAAGATATACACCACCATATGTAAAATAGATAGCCAATGGGCATTTTCTGTATGACACAGGGAGCTCAACCCAGTGCTCTGTGACAATCCAGAGGGGTGGGATGGGGTGGGAGGGGAGATGGAGGGCCAAGAGGGAGGGGACATATGTATACCTATGGCTGATTCGTGTTGATGTGTGGCGGAAACCAACACAGTATTGTAAAGCAATTATCCTCCGATTAAATTAATGAAAACAAACAAACGAACATCTCATCTTCTCTCCTGAAGCCTCAGCACCTACTCTGGTTTAAAAGTATCAGCCCATTTCCACTTCCCCATTCTGGTTCCAACAGCTCTTACAACAGTCTCGTAACTAGTGTCCCAGCCAGCTGCTTAGGTTCCCATCAACTGCCTCCATGTTGCCAGAGTGAGATTTCTAAAACACAGATACGAACCTCTAGTCTCCTACCCAGAGCCCTGCAGGGGATTCCTGGTGTCCTTAAGAAATGGCTGAAATGTCGAGGCCCCTTTTGGTCTGATCTTGGTAGCCTCATCCCTCGTTTTTTCCCTTAAGCACCAGTAGTTTTGGATGGTTAGATCCCTGCCCCACCACACTCACTCCCACCTCTGGGCCTTTGCACTTGCTGTTCTTCCTCACCTGGAAGCATTTTCTTTCTTATTACTTTTCTTGCCTCACCCCCTCCACGCCACCTGGCTCTCCGCAACTCATCTCCTAGGGTCTCAGGTTCAGCATCACATCTTCCAGGAAGCACTGCTTGGCTTCCGAAGTCTGGGTTAGATGTGCCTGCCATGTATTCCCTCAGCACCGTATTGGATCCTCAGCTTTTGGCACGTGGTTGGTGCATGTGCGAGCACACGTGTGCGTGTGTGTATGTATGTGTACTCCACCCCGTTCCCCAGCAGAGGGCAGAGACCATGTTTGTTTTTGTCTGTTTTGGATCAGAGACCTAGTTCCTACTCAGAATATATTGGTTGAATGAAAGAGTGTCCTTCTTTGCAAAGAGGCTGTCGAAGGGATTCTTGCTTTGGGCCCTTTCCATCTCTGGGACCACCTTTCCATAAAACACACCCTCTCTTACCCTTGAGTGGTATGTTACCGTGTCAACAGAAATTTTCAACATTCAATTCCTGTTTCAAACAGAAACTCACTCTAGGTGATGGTGCAAGGGCAACAGGAGACTCCTCAGAGATCCAACATGACCAGTATTGGGTTGCATAATATGATTGCAGAAGGAAGTCTCAGTGGTGAAGTATTTGTTTCCATAGCTTCAAGCTCATTCTCGGTAACCAGGGGAGGGTGATTAGTTTTCTGGAGGGACTGTTTAGACAGCCTACCCCCTTGGATAGTATCTTAACTTCCATGGCTCCTGTATAACTTGGTGCTGTTATTTCACTTGGCAGAAACAAACAAACAGGACATTGATAGCCAACAACACACACCTTGATCTATACCTCACACCTTATACAGAAATAAACTAAAAATGGACCATGGAGCTAAGTGTAAAATGTAAAACCGTAAAACGTTAGAGGAAAACATACGAGAAAAGCTTTGTGATCTAAAATTAGGAGAAGAATTCTTAGGCATGGCACCAAAAGCACAACCTATGAAAGGAAAGACTAAACTATTTAGACTTCATTAAAATTGAAAACTTTTGCTCTGTGGGCAACTTGGTGAAAAAGTAAAATGATAAGTACCAGTTGGGAGAAAATATTTGCAAACTACTTGACAAAAGGCTTGTTTTCAAAATGAAGAACTCTATACTTAACAGTAAGACAAACAATGCAATGAGAAAACGAGCGAAGAACTTGGACACTTTACCAAAGGAGATACACAGATGACAAATGAACATGTGGAAAGTTGTTCACTATTACTAGCTGTTAGGGTATCACAATGAGGTCCCACTACACACCTATTAGAATGGCTAAGATAAACAATACTGATGAAACAAACACTGGCAAGGAAGCAGAGAGTTTAAACTGGGTCTTGCATCTGCTCTTGGTGAGCATGTGAAATGGTAACAGCCATTCTGGAAATCTGCCTAGGAATTTCTTAAGGCTTTTAACATATGCTTATTGTGTGATCCATGAATCACAATCTTGGGCACTTTGTTCAGAGAAATAAAAACATGCTCCCATAAAAATGATCATGGCACATGCTCACATAAAGTATCCTAGATGCAAAAGTTCAGAGAAGCTTTATTTGTAGTAGCTCCAAACTGGGAAACAACTCAACTGTCCTTCAACATGTGAAGGTCAAGCAGACTGCAGTACATCCATCTCATGGAACACTACCCAGCAAGGAAAAGGAGTGAAGTACTGATAAATGCAACAGCTGAGATGTATCATGAGGCTATTACTCTGAGTGAAAAAAATGGCAGTCTTGAAAGCTTAAATACCGTATTATTTCATTTATAAAACATTCTCAAATTGACAAAGACGAGATGGAGAAGAAAGAAGTGCTTGTGGGGGCTTGGGAAGGGGAGGGGGTTTGATTATACAAAGGCAGCACTATACAGCTGCTTTGTGGTTCTGGGCAGTTCTGCGTCTTGATGTGGCAGTGATTATACAGATTAATACACATACAAGTTTTATAAAAAGAGTGAGTGCATGCAGAGACTGGTCAGACTGTTGTGCTGATCAATCAGTAATGCACTGTGGGCGTGTAAAATGTCACAGCTGCAGGTGGCTGGATGACTGGCACATGGAACATTTCTGCATTATTTTTGCATCTCCCCATGGCTCTAAACTATTTCAAACTTAGAAGTTAAAAAGTGGACTGGGAAAAAGGAGGCAAAGGAGTCTCATACTTATTAAACATCTAACTTGTGCTAGGTGCCCTTTTGAAGGAGGTCACCATTATCTTCTTTATCTCCACCATAGTTTGGCCTCAGGTCAAGCAACAGGGAGGGAACACAGCCTGCCCATCAGAACAAAACCCAGTTTCCCCCTCAGTCAGTCTCTCCCATCAGGAAGCTTCCATAAGCCCTTTATTCTTATCCATCAGAAGGCAGACAGAAGGAAAACCACAATCACAGAAAACTAGCCAAACTGATCAAATGAGCCTTGTCTAGCTCACTGAAACTATGAGCCATGCTGTGTAGGGCCACCCAAGACGGACAGGTCATGACAGAGATTTCTGGAAAAACGTGGTCCACTGGAGAAAGGAATGGCAAACCACTTCAGTATTCTTGCCTTGAGAATCCTATGAACAGTATGAAAAGGCAAAAAGGTATGACACTGAAAGATGAACTCCCGCAACATGCTCCTGGAGAAGAGTGAAAAAATAACTCCAGAAATAATGAAGAGATGGAGCCAAAGCAAAAACAACGCCCAGTTGTGGATGTGACTGGTGATGGAAGTAAAGTCTGATGCTGTAAGGAGCAATATGGCATAGGAATGTTAGGTCCATGAATCAAAGTAAATTGGAAGTGGTCAAACAGGAGATGACAAGAGTGAACATCAACGTTTTAGGAATCAGCAAATGAAAATGGACTGGAGCGGGTGAATTTAACTCAGATGACCATAGTATCTACTACTGTGGGCAAGAATCCCTTAGAAGAAATAGAGTAGCCATCATAGTCAACAAAAGAGTCCAAAATGCAGTGTTTGGATGCAACCTCAAAAACAACAGAATGATCTCTGCTCATTTCCAAGGCAAACCATTCAATATCACAGTAATCCAAGTCTATGCCCCAACCAGTAATGCTGAAGAAGCTGAGGTTGAATGGTTCTATGAAGAATTTCTAGAACTAACACCCAAAAAAGATGTCCTCTTCATTATAAGGAACTGGAATGCAAGAGTAGGAAGTCAAGAGCTACCTGAAGTAACAGGTAAATTTGGCCTTGGAGTACAAAATGAAGCAGGTCAAAGGCAAACAGAGTTTTGCCAAGAGAAAGCAGTGGTCATAGCGAACATCCTCTTTCAGCAACACAAGATAAGACTCTACACATGGACATCACCAGATGGACAATACCGAAATCAGATTGATTATATTCTTTGCAGCCAAAGATGGAGAAGTTCTATACAGTCAGCAAAAACAAGACCAGGAGCTGACTGTGGCTCAGATCATGAACTCCTTATTGCCAAGTTCAAACTGATATTGAAGAAAGTAGGGAAAAACACTAGACCATTCAGGTATGACCTAAATCAAATCTCTTATGATTATACAGTGGAAGTGACAAATAGATTCAAGGGATTAGATCTGATAGAGTTCCTGAAGAACTATGGACAGAGGTTCATGACATTGGACAGGAAGCTGTAATAAAGACCATCCTCAAGAAAAACAAATACAGAAAGGCAAAATGGATGTCTGAGGAGGCCTTACAAATAGCTGAGAAAAGAAGAGAAGTTAAAGGCAAAGGAGAAAGGGAAAGATATATATATTTCAATGCAGAGTTCCAAAGAATAGCATGGAGAGATAAAAAAAAGCCTTCCTCAGTGATCAATGCAAAGAAACAGAGGAAAACAATAGAATGGGAAAGAGTAGAGATCTCTTGAAGAAAATTAGAGATACTAGGAGAACATTTCATGCAAAGATGAGCACAATAAAGAACAAAAATGGTATAGACCTAACAGAAGTAGAAGATATTAAGAAGAGGTGGCAAGAATACACAGAAGATAGCAAAAATCAATAAAGCCAAAAGCTGGTTCTTCGAGAAGATAAATAAAATAGACAAACCATTAGCCAGACTCATCAAGAAACAATGGGAGAAAAATCAAATCAACAAAATTAGAAATGAAAATGGAGAGATCACAACAGACAACACAGAAATACAAAGGATCATAAGAGACTACTATCAGCANATGAGGTGGATGAAACTGGAGCCTATTATACAGAGTGAAGTGAGCCAGAAAGAAAAACACCAATACAGTATACTAACACATATATATGGAATATAGAAAGATGGTAATGATAACCCTGTATGTGAGACAGCAAAAGAGACAGATGTATAGAACAGTCTTTTCGACTCTGTGGGAGAGGGTGAGGGTGGGATGGTTTGGGAGAACGGGATTGAAACATGTATATTATCATATGTGAAATGAATTGCCAGTCCAGGTTTGATGGATGATACAGGGTGCTCGGGGCTGCTGCACTGGGATGACCCAGAGGGATGGGCTGGGGAGGGAGGTGGGAGAGGGGTTCAGGATGGGGAATATGTGTACACCCGTGGCAGATTCATGTCAATGTATGGCAAGACCAAAAAAAAAAAAAAGAATACACAGAACTAGACAAAAAAGATCTTCAGGATCCAGATAATCACGATGGAGTGATCACTCACCTAGGATGAGTGATCACTTCCAGGATGATCAGACTTCCTGGATTTGAAGTCAAGTGGGCCTTAGAAAACATCACTATGAACAAAGCTAGTGGAGGTGATGGAATTCCAGTTGAGCTATTTCAAATCCTAAAAGATGATTCTGTAAAAGTGCTGCACTCAATATGCCAGCAAATTTGGAAAACTCAGCAATGGCCACAGGACTGGAAAAGGTCAGTTTGCATTCCATTTCCAAAGAAAGGCAATGCCAAAGAATGCTAAAATTACTGGACAATTGCACTCATCTCACATGCTAGTAAAGGAATGCTCAAAATTCCCCAAGCCAGGCTTCAGCAGTACATGAACCGTGGACTTCCAGATGTTCAAGTTGGTTTTAGAAAAGGCAGAGCAACCAGAGATCAAATTGCCAACATCTGCTGGATCATCGAAAAAGCATGAGAATTCCAGAAAAACATCTACTTTTGCTTTATTGACTATGCCAAAGCCTTTGACTGTGTGGATCACAACAAACTGTGGAAAATTCTGAAAGAGATGGGAATACCAAATCACCTGACCTGCCTCCTGAGAAATCTGTAGGCAGGTCAAGAAGCAATGGTTAGAACTGGACATGGAACAACAGACTGGTTCCAAATTGGAAAGGAGTATATCAAGGCTATATATTGTCATCACCCTGCTTGTTTAACTTATATGCAGAATACATCATGCAAAATGCCAGGCTGGATAAAGCACAAGCTGGGATCAAGATTGCCAGGAGGTATATCAATAATTTCAGGTATTCAGATGACACTACCCTATGGCAGAAAGCAAAGAACTAAAAAGCCTCTTGATGAAAGTGAAAGAGGTGAGTGAAAAAGCTGACTTAAAACTCAACATTCCAAAAACTAAGATCATAGCATCTGGTCCCATCACTTCATGGTAAATAGATGGGGAAACAGAGGAAACAGTGCCAGATTTTATTTTTTTGAGCTCCAAAACCACTGCAGATAGTGACTGCAGTCATGAAATTAAAAGACACTTGCTCCTTGGATGAAAAGCTATGACCAACCTAGACAGTATACTAAAAAGCAGAGACATTACTTTGTCAGCAAAGGTCTATCTAGTCAAAGCTATGGTTTTCCCAGTAGGCATGTATGGATGTGAGAGTTGTCAGCTAAAGAAAGCTGAGCACCAAAGAATTGATGCTATTGAACTGTGGTGCTGGAGAAGGCTCTTGTGAGTTTCTTGGACTGCAAGGGGATCAACCTTCTGACTCAGCTCCATTTGAGATGGTGGCGGTTACACTAAGCTCTAAAAGCATTCCCTAGTGATCAGAGACACCAAAGGTGTCTGGTAGAAACAGAGCTGTCAAGGTAACTGAGGTCCTCTCCATGCCTATGGCAGGGCTAAAAACAGACCATTTCATGAATATCAATTAACAATCTCTAAACAAAACAAAAGGAACTCTTGAGAGTCCTTTGGTCTGCAAGGAGATCCAGCCAGTCCATCCTAAAGGAAATCAGTCCTGAATATTCATTGAAACGACTGATGCTGAATCTGAGACTCCAATACTTTGCCCACCTGATATGAAGAACTGACTCATTGGAAAAGACCTTGATGATAGGAAAGATTGAAGGTGGGGGTAGAAGGGGACGACAGAGGATGAGATGGTTGGATGGCATCACTCACATGATGGACATGAATTTGAGTAGGCTCTGGTAGTTGGTGATGGACAGGGAAGTCTGGCGTGCTGCAGCCCATGGGTCACAAAGAGTCAGACATGACCTAGCGACTGAACTGAGGTACCCTTAATTTGTCCATTCATTCAATATATTTATTGGATGCCTTCTGTATACCACACACTGTGCCTGAAAATTCAAGTAAACTGCCTTTCTGATAATTACAGTCTAGCTGAGAAAGATTAAATAAGTTGCCCAAGGTCACACAATGGTAATAGATGGAATTGGATTCAAAGCCAAGGCTGCCTCTAGAATTTTTTAAGTACCATGTGGCCATAATATATTTATGCTATTGCTTTTGTCACTTAAAAAAAAAAAAAAAACTATCTGCAAAGCAGTTATATTGGGAGGTGATTTTTCATCAAATCTCTAGAAAGTGTTTTTTACTCTATTAGAGGATTTACTACAGGGTTTCTTTATTTAAAAGACATTGAGTTTATGGGAAATTAATCAATGTGTCATCCTTTTTTAAAATTATGGACTCAAAAAACACAGAGAAGAAAGGAAATGAAAAAAGGAAACTTTCTCCTCTCAGTAAGTTCACTTGGGTATCCAGTTATTTTCTGGGCTCCCTTGACCCAGATAGTTATAAGATTGGCCTCCCCATTTCAACCCCAAAATGGTATTGCAAAGCCCCTATACCCACTTCTGCCCACTCCCCTGGAGGTAGCAGGGTTTCCCAAGGGGCAGTAGGGCTGTGGGGCTGCGTGGGGACTAAGCACAAAGCACCAGGCCTTTGGAGCCATGTGAAGGCCCAAGGCATGCCTGGGGTGGCGTGGGGGCCGCCAGTGGAGCCTCCTCCTTAAAATGGATCACACACATGCTGGCCTGGCCATCAGCATCTGCGGGCTCCCTGAGGATCTGTATCTCTCCTCTGAGCTCCTGGATCACACAAGATCCAAATTTATGTACCATCACAGCCGATGGGGAGCAGCCCTCAAAATGATCAAGATTGTATCTCCTGGCCTTGCCAACCAGGCAGATGGAAGCCAAGCAGGATTTGTGTCAATTTAGAAAAATGTAAAAAGTGATGCTTCTCCCATTTGAGTCTTGTGGTTTACACTGACTTTATGTGTGTAAATATGTGAGCGAGACAGAGAGAGAAAGGAAGAAATGTGCCCCTCATGCATTTAACCCAGCACTTGCTGTACATATCACCTTGCTGGGACATATCGATTATGTAAAATGAGGGAACTATTGATTGGATTTAGCACAAGTGCCCTCCTTGTCCTAAATTCTAAAATCCATACCCTCTATTTTGAATCTGTTTTTAAAATACCTGTGTTTGAGAACTTGTAGATGGTGGAGCCAGCATGTGCTTCAGGTCTGGCTGACCCCAAATCCCATCAATAAGCATTCGAGTGAAGATAATTCTCAGGGCTCTAATCCCACACTGAGAGATGCCTGCCCTTGCTCCTGATGGCAGACTGGAAGGGAAGATAGACTCTTCCTCATCCCTGCTCCATCGCACATGCCTGGGCTCCAGCCTGACTCTGCTCCTTAAGCCCAGGCGCCCTGTACCAGTCCCAGCTAGACTGCGTACAGTGGCTCCTGTTTGCTTTACCTTCCTTTTCCTTTTTTAAAGAAAGTCTTTGTTTTTATTTTGCTTATTTATTTACCCTGGAGGTGGGCATGGCAATACTCGTGCCCTGAGAAATCCCTTGTACAGAGGCTGCACTGGGTCTCCAATGCTGCACACAGGCTTTTCTCCAGTTGCAGCAAGAGGCAGCTACTCTCTAGCTGTGGTGTGCATGCTTCTCTTTGGGATGGCGTCTCTTGTTGTGGAGCAGGGACCCTTGAGTTTAGGCTCAATAGTTGTGGTGCACGAACTTAGTTGCCCTCTGATGTGTGAAATCTTCCCAGACCAGGGATCGAAACTGTGATAAGGGATTCTTATCCACTGGACCACCAGGAAGTCCCCTATGCTTTCATACATGACCACCTCCCTTGACAATCATTCCAAAAGGCCTTAAGTCTTTGCCCTTTGAAATGATGTTAAACTCCATCTCCCCAGAACATCCTGGCACAATTATTAATGCTATTGCCAAAGGCAGGATTTCAACACTGTCAGATTTGCCTTTTCTCTGACCAACTGTCCCAGCCTTTCTAGCACTGAAATAGAGTGTATTGTGGAAAGATGTTGGAATAAGAACAGATTTTTGTTTCCATTTTTTAATGCAGGACTTTGAACCACTTTATTATAATTTTAGAATTGTTATTGTAGTTGGAAGTTGGTTTTCAACAAATAGTTCTGTAAGTCAAGAATGAATAATTATTTTACAGTTTCTATGAAAACAATGTATTTATTAAAAAAATAAAGATTGTGGATTTTTTTAGGCAAAGATGTTGCCCATCTTGATGCAAGTCTGTATCTGCTAGTGTGTGACCTTTAGCAACTTGCTGAATGAATGAGAGTAACCCGGGGTGCTCAGAACTGCTTCCCTCTATTTGCATCCTGATCTGGCTTATTCATGGAGCCCTCAACTTGCATCATCTGAGAAGGTCCACTTCTCCCCTGAGACCTGCCTGCCTGAGCTTTGAACCCCCTTTCCCTTATTAAGTGTGTTGAGATGTCCGGGTGCTGATGTCAACCTGATGCTCAAGATGGGGAGAAACCAAGGTGGTAAACTCGTTAACATCATTAGGATTTATAACAAAATAACTCAAACAGTTCCAGTCATCAGAGGAGACAGAAAGGGTCTCCCGGGCCACCTGCCAACATCAGCATGTTGTTTCCTTCATCCTGAAGTTTCTCTTTCCGTTTTCCTTTCCCGAGATGGTGATAGCTTTGTGGTATTTCCTGATTATAATGCAATAAACATTCTTATTTTTTAAAGTGTAGAAAGGCACAAAAAAGAGATAAAAATCAACCATAATTTCACTATTGGAGGAGGAAATGGCAACCCACTCCAGTATTCTTGCCTGGAAAATTCCATGGACAGAGGAGCCTGGTGAGCTACAGTCCATAGTGTTGCCAAGTGTTGGACATGACTGAGCACACGTGCAGTCTCGCTATATCTTTCCTGATATTATCACGATATCCTTCCTTTCTCTAGACCTCCGTAGCAGAAGGCGTTTTATCTGATAGTATTGGGTCTGTGCTCAGTGAGTTAAGGAAAAGAGAGTTGAAATAAGAAATGATAACAATAACAGGAAGAACAAGATGGCGGAGGAGTTGGTGGACGTGGAGTATATCTCTCTCCATGGATATATCAGGAATACACCTTCAGACACAGAAGTGCATGCAGAACACCAGCTGAGAGCAGACCAGAGTACTTGACCAGTGGAAAAAGAATATACAGACCCAGGCAAAACTCGGTAGGAGGAAGGAACTCGGGGGAAAATTAGGAGTGTTAGTAAGACTGGATCTGCCCTTGGCAGGTGGGGGAACTGAAGCGGGGGCCCAGTCCCCACATTGAGGCAATTGTCTGAGTCAGAGGAGAACCATTTAAGGCTGAGAGTGAAAGAACTGATCTGTGGCAGCCTAAATGGAATGAGAATCAGACAGTCCTTGCTGCAGCCATGCATACCCTGGACAGGGATGCAAGTCCCGTGGAAGGCGCAGCGACTGGGAGCTGGAGTTTAGGGACTGTGGAGCAATCCCAGGGCGAGGACTGCTGTTGACTGTGGAGAGATGGATGGAGGTGGTGTGAGGGAGGAGACTGTCGTGGGAAATGCCTGTGGTGGGAAATGCCTGTGGTGGAAAGCGGGGCAGCCATAGAAGCAAGGCGATACTGACAAGTCATGCATGGGGGTGGAGCCATCACCACAGCCCCTCTCCCCCTACATGCCAGCACTGGCAGCTGATCAGTAGAGAGGCTGGCCCATCAGATGAATGATGCACTTAATTACAGAGTAGAACCCCAGCCATGGAGGCCCCTCTGTGTGCCTGACCCCCGAGCAACAGAGAAGGACCTAGGCAAGGGAGCCCTCTAAGTGCCTGAATGGGTGGAGCTACAGAGAAAGACTGGCCAAAATGGCTTTCTGATTGCCAGCTGCAAGAGTGTCGAAAAAAGACTCCGATAGGGCCATAACTCCTGCAGTGGAAGCAGTCCCTTGACACTTGGTGCCCCCGGGGTCCCTGCAACCCAAGCAGCTGCACCACCTTCATGCTCAACTCTTGCTGTGGCAGAGCTGCCACAGGCAAAAAAGTCTTGCATCTATGTGTGCAGGGTTGCTTTGGCAGTGTCCAACTCTGTGATCCTGTAGACTGTGGCCAGAAATGGTGTGGACCTAACAGAAGCAGAAGATATTAAGAAGAGGTGGCAAGAATCCACAGAAGAACTGTACAAAAAAGATCTTCATGACCCAGGTAATCACAACGGTGTAATCACTCACCTAGAGCAAGACATCCTGGAATGTGAAGTCAAGTGGGCCTTAGGAAGCATCACTATGAACAAAGCTAGTGGAAGTGATGGAATTCCAGTTGAGTTGTTTTAAATCCTGAAAGATGATGCTGTGAAAGTGCTGCACTCAATGTGCCAGCAAATTTGGAAAACTCAGCAGTGGCCACAGGACTGGAAAAGGTCGGTTTTCATTCCAATCCCAAAGAAAGGTAATGCCAAAGAATGCTCAAACTACTGTGCAGTTGCACTCATCTCACATGCTAGTAAAGGAATGCTCAAAATTCTCCCAGCCAGGCTTCAACAGTATGTGAACCATGAACTTCCAGGTGTTCAAGTTGGATTTAGAAAACGCAGAGGAACCAGAGATCAAATTGCCAACATCCGCTGGATCATCAAAAAAGCAAGAGAGTTCCAGAAAAACATCTACTTCTGCTTTATTGACTACTCCAAATCCTTGACTGTATAGATCACAGCAAACTGTGGAAAATTCTTCAAGTGATGGGAATACCAGACCACCTGACCTTCCTCTTGAGAAATCTGTATGCAGGTCAGGAAGCAGCAGTTAGAATTGGACATGGAACAATAGACTGGTTCCAAATCACTTGCATTTCTACATACTAACAATGAAAAATCAGAAAGAGAAATTAAGGAATCAATCCCATTCACCATTACAACAATAAGAATTAAATATCTAGGAATAAACTTACCTAAGGAGACAAAAGAACTGTACACAAAAGATTATAAGACACTGATAAAAGAAATCAAAGATGACATAGACAGATGGAGAGATATTACATGTTCCTGGGTAGGAAGAATAAATGTTATGAAAATGACTATAATACCAAATGCAACCTACAGATTTAGTGTGATCCCTATCAAATTACCAATAGCATTTTTCACAAACCTAGAAGAAAAAATTTCACAATTCATATGGAAACACAAAAGACCCTGAATTGCCAAAGAAGTTTTGAGAAAGAAGAATGGATCTAAAGGAATCAACCTTCCTGGCTTCAGGCTCTACTACAAAGCTACAGTCATCAAGACAGTGTGGCAATGGCACAAAAACAGAAATACAGATCAATGGAACAAGACAGAAAGCCCAGAAATAAACCCATGCACCTATGGGTACCTTATTTTTGACAAAGGAGGCAAGAATATACCATGGGGCAAAGACAGCCTCTTTAGTAAATGTTGCTGGGAAAACTGGACAGCAACGTGTAAAAGAATGAAATTAGAACTCTTCCTAACACCATACACAAAGACAAACTCAAAATGGTAAAGACCTAAATGTAAGACCAGAAACTATAAAACTCTTAGAGGAAAACTTAGGCAGAACACTCAGCGACATAAATCAAGCAAGATCCTCTATGACCCACCTCCTAGAGTAATGGAAATAAAAACAAAAGTAAGCAAGTAGGACCTGATTAAAAGCTTTTGGACAGCAAAGGAAACCGTAAGCAAGCTGAAAAGATAGCCCTCAGAATGGGAGAAAATAATAGCAAATGAAACTGACAAAGGATTAAGTTCCAAAATATACAAGCAGCTCATACAACTCAATGCCAGAAAAACAAACAACCCAGTCAGAAAGTGGGAAAAAGACCTAAAAAGACCTTGCTCCAAAGAAGACATACAGATGGCTAACAAGTACATGAATGGATGCTCAACATTGCTCATTATTAGAGAAATGGAAATGAAAACCACAGTGAGATATCACCTCACACCAGTCAGAGTGGCCATCATCAGAAAGTCTACAAACAATAAACGCTGGAGAGAGTGTGGAGAAAAGGGAACACTCTTGCACTGTTGGTGGGAATGTAAATTGATACAGCCACTCTGGAAGATGGTATGGAGATTCCTTAAAACACTAGGAATAAAACCACCATATGACCCAGCAACCCCACTCCTAGGCATATACTCTGAGGAAACAAAAATTGAAAAAGACACATGTATCTCATTGTTTGCTGCAGCACTATTTACAGTAGCTAGAATGTGGAAGCAACCTAGATATCCATGGACAGATGAATGGATAAAGAAGCTGTGGTACATATACACAGCGGAATATTACTCAGCCATAAAAAGGAACCCATTCGATTCAGTTCTGATGAGGTGGGTGAACCTAGAACCTATTACACAGAGTGTAGTGAGTCAGAAAGAGATAAATATCATATTCTAACACACATATACAGAATCTAGAAAAAATGATCCTGAAGAATTCATTTACAGGGCAGCAATAGAGAAACAGACATAGAGAACAGACTTAGGACATGGGGAGAGGGGAGGAAAGAGTGAGATGTATGGAAAGAGAAACATGGAAACTTACACTGCCGTGTGTAAGATAGATAGCCAATGGGAATTTCCTGTATGGCTCAGGAAACTCAAGCAGGGACTCTATCAACCTAGAGGAGTGGAATGGGAGGGAGATGGGAGGGAGGTCCAAAAGGGAGGGGATATATGTATACCTGTGGCTGATTCATGCTGAGGTTCAACAGAAAACAACACAGTTCTATAAAGCAGTTACCCTTCAATAAAAAAAAGTTTAAAAATAACAATAACAAACGATGTATATTCTTTAACTTTTCTATTTCACTTAAAATATATCAATGTCTTAGTATGGCTTTTTATGTTACTGTTACTCTGCTAAAGGGAGTTCCCCTTTGTCTTTCATAAGACACCAAAATATTTCCTAATTCTTGTTTTGGCTTCTTTGAAGAAGAAAGAAAAGTTTTAAATATGCAGAAGCATTCTGAGAGCAGACTCCTGAACCTTGACCATTATCCCCCTCCCCATTATAGCTACCTCACTACAATAACACTTGTGTTCTTCAAAGCTCTCAACTTAATTTTTAAAGTACATTTGTCTGTGTTCACTCATTTTTCCGACTTAGGTAACATTTAACTATTAATAGAGTAACAAGTAAATTGGAATAAAGAGGCTAGAGAACTATAAAACTGACTCCTGCTGAACGGATGAGCTGTCTGGTAGGAACACAAGTGGGTGGGCACAAAGGCACACAGCCTTCCATCCAGAACCTTCAGTGGGCCTGAGCATGGTCCTGGAGATTTTCCAGGTAGAAGGGGTGTACTGACTCAACTGATGAGTCAGCTAGATGGTTGGATAACAATTAGGAGAGTTGACACTGTAAGGAAATACACAGAAACACACAATACACATTAATATAATATGTTCAGAAAATTTGAAATAATACTGTCCATATGGCCCACTTTTTTTGTTGTTCACCATGTTGTTTATCTAGATGGTAATAAATATAGTCTGACATTATCACTTTGAGTGATTGCATAGTACTCCATTGTATGAATATGCATCTTTACCCAATCCCTTACTAAGACCTTTTAGACTTTGTTTTCTTTTTCCTTTTTGTTTTGCACTAGTTTGTATTTTCATATGCTCGTTTGATTATTCCCTCAGGATAAATTTCTAGGAGTGAAAGTGCTGTATCAAAGCATATCCATATTATTAAGATTTTGATACACATTGCTACCAACACCCCAGAAAATGTATACCAATGTACACACCTCCAGTAATATCACCCCAGGTTTTCCCATTAGCCCCATTGCTGCTCCCCTCTTCACCCAGCCTCTCAGTGAGCAATGAGGACTCTCAGGAGGTTTGACAGATGTGAGATGAGGCTTCCCCAGAGAGATGCCCAGTGGGCTGAACGGTGGTACCGGAGTGGTGAACCCATCAGAGACAAAATGCTCAAGGAGGGGGGGAAGTGGTGCGTGGGACTACCGCTTCCTTTCACGGAATCTCAGGACAGGATCATGTAGCAGAGAGCGCCAAGGATGAGACCACCCCCCTCCCCCAAGGACCTGGTTCTGATGGATACCTGTGTCACTTACAGGTTGCGAGACCTTTAGGCAAGCCATTTAACCTCTCTGAGCCTCAGTTTCTTCATCTATACAACAACGTTGTCCTCGATTAGAGCATTTATCTCAGCCTGCTTTGCCTTACATCCGGCTTACAGGTTGCAGTCTCACTCTCACCAGGGAATTGCTGCCTTAGTGCAAGGAAGGAGATGATCTTGGACGTCTGTGCTTACAACCTGGGTTTTGTTTAGCTTCTAAGAACAAGTCCTTGCTTGCCACCATGGTAAGGGTCTTCGCCTTGAATTTGATAACCGCATTGCCCATATTCTTGATTCCTGTGAAGTTGGGTCCAGAAACAGCTGGAGACTGAAGTGGGGGTGAGAGGAACAGGAAGAGGGATACAAAGGCTTAGGACAATTTCATCCTGTGTGTCGATGATTACCATTAGGTTTATTTCAACACAGCCTGCCTAATCTTGAACCTCAGACTGCAAGATCGCCCTTCCCGAACCTGCCCATTGGACTCCCCGTCTGGTCTCATGTCTCTGTCCTGCCTAGTGCAGCTCACTGGACAATCCCATTTCCTTCAACTAAAGCAGTTCCTTTAAAATAACAGCTCCCACTGACAGGTTGTGAGGACATATTAGATGGCAGGTACTGTGCTAACAATTGTATGTGTATTATCTCTACTGATAGTCCCAGAAGGTAGGCATTCCCATTTTACAGGTGAAAAAACCATCTCAGCAAATTTAGCAGCTTTACCATAATCACACAGCTAGACTGTAAATGAGCTGAGATCTAAATCCATTTATATGGTAATCGAGCCTGTGTTGTTAGTCATTGCCAACAACCAGGAGAGGCGGGGAGGACAGTGTTCAACTCTCTTCCCATTTCATAGGGGAGCAAGTTGAGTCTCAGAGCATATCAAAATCACACAGCTGGTCTGTAGCAGAGCCAAGCCTAAAGCCAGATCCCAGTAAAGGCAACCTGGATGGAGCCGTTACTCAGAGAGGTCACTGAAATATTGAGGGATGGTCTTCTGGTTCCTAAAGTGGGAAAAAGCAGGAGATACTTTGAAATCTTGCAGAGGGATTTAAAATATTCACTTAAAGGCTTTTTGGCAGAACCTAAGAAGCATCTGTGGAGACAAGGATGAGTCGTCCCTGTCCCTGTCTACGGGAACCTTGAAATGCAAATACAGCATGACAGAGTTGCAGATGGAGTTGGCAAGGAGCACCTCCTGTTATGTCAGGGAAGACTTCCTAGAGGGGTGCATTTTCATTAGTCCTTGAAGGGTTGATATAACTGGAACAGAGTCGGTGGTGCCTGCACACCTGGTGAGCATATAGTCCTGACTTCAGACTGACACGTGCCAGATGGCTCTTGAGAGCCAAGCAAACAGTAGAGCAATCTTTACATGCTTCATGATGTGATTTTTAAAGTTACTAATCCTTATTAATGGGAAGAGTGTGTTTGCGTGTTATGTTGCTGGGTGAAGTCTATGCTGCAGACCTATGCTCATTACCCTGAGCTTAAGTTTCACCGTCTCCTCGCTTTAGGAGCCATCTACGAAGCTTTTTAGGCAGGGGTCTCTTCAGCAGTCTCCCCATGAGTTCCTGTTGAGACTATATCTTCTTTAGTCACCTGCGTTAAGTGTTCGTTAGTGCGTTCCCATCCATTATGTCATTTAATCCTTACACTGTCCTCAAGAGGAAGACGGGGAGAAAGTATTCTCATGTCACAGAAGAGGAAATTGAGGACTCAACACAGCGCTGACAAGTAGGCTTCAATTCACATTGACTTCCTGGACCGCGGTATTGAGGGTTCTGAGGGGAGATCTAGGGTTCACTGAAAATGAATGCTGTGATCAATTAGTGATAGCTTACGGTGAACGGTGTCGGATTCCTGATCTCTGAAGAAGATTGAGCTTCGGGACTAGGGACCAGGCTTGATCACTCAAGAGCTTTGGTATAGCAGAGTTTTGTTAAAGTATAAAAAGGGACAGAGAAAGCTTCTGATGGAGAGTGCCCCCCCAGGGTTAGCAAGGGAGTTATACACTCTTTAAATTAGTTATTACAATAAATCAAAAGAATGTCTCAAGGTTGTAAAGATCTTACTAGACCCACTCCCATAATTTACATTTTAAGATAACAGGATTAGCCAGAAGGTTTCAAGAAGGAGAAACTGTGCTTAAGAAGGATACATTGTTGTTATACAATCCTTAGTAGAGTTTAAACTGAGTTTGTTGTGTAATCATTAGTTCTAGGCTTAAAGGGAAAAACGTTTTATAAGACTAAGACTAAGGAATGTAGAGAAGAAAAAAAAAAAAAGGTGTTTGTCCTTTGCTTCTCCTTGAGAATTCCAGACCCCTATATCCTCGAGAGCCCCAGACCCCTTTCTCCTCTTCTGGGACCCCAGACTTCTTATCAACTTGCCTAGGAACTGACTCTCTCATCAGCAATGTCTGCCCTGGACACAGATAAGGAGGCAGGCACCTATGCTAGTGAGTAAAAGGTCTTAGATTTCCTAATTCCCAACTGGGGGTTTTTCCCACCACATGTTCCTCATAGAGGGCTTGTGGGAGGAGGTTCAGGTATATAGATACAAGTAGGAAATGGTACGGAGTAAATAAATGCTCAATGTGGTAGACTAAAAAATGGTCTTCCAAAAGATATCCATGTCCTAATCCCTAGAATCTGTGTTACCTTATATAGCACAAACAAAGAAAAGAAAAAGTGTGTGCTGGGGGTCCTTTGTGGATATGATGAAGGATCTTGAGATAGGGAAAGTATTCTGGATTATCCAAGTGGGACCTAAATGCAATCATGTGTATATTCATAAGAGGGACTCAGAAAGAGATTTCACAGAAGAGAAGGCATAGATAAGGCAAAGAGACTTTTAGATGTTTCCACAAGCCAGGAATTGCTGATGAGAAGCTGGAAGTGACAAAGAATGGATTCTTCCTTAGGGCCTTTAGAGGATGTCCAGCCCTGCCAACACCTTGATTTTGGCCCAGTGGTGCTGACCTCAGATTTCTGGCCTCCAGAACTGTGAGAGCATATATTTCTGTTTTTTAATGTCACCAATTTTGCGGCATATTGTTACAGCAGCCACAGAAAATGGATATACTCAGTTATATATTTTTATTGAGGTATGGTTGATACCTGGTGGCTTCCCTGGTGGCTCAGAGGTTAAAGCATCTGCCTGGAATGCAGGAGACCCGGGTTTGATCCCTGCATCGGGAAGATCTCCTGGAGAAGGAAATGGCAACCCACTCCAGTACTCTTGCCTGGAGAATCCCATGGAGGGAGGAGCCTGGTGGGCTATAGTCCATGGGGTCGCAAAGAGTCGGACTCGACTGAGCGACTTCACTTTCAAACTTTCACTTTCAAGTGGTTGATATGCAATACTATATGTTTCAGGTATGCAACAGTGAGTCACCATTTTTAAAGGTTATACTCTGTTTATGATCATAATAAAACATTGGCTATATTCCCTGTGATGTATAATATACCCCTGCAACTTACAAACATAGGAGTCTGTACCTCTTAATCCCCTAGCCCTCTGCTGCTCCTCCCCTACTCTCTCCCCACTGGTGACCACTGGTTTGCTCTCTATATCTGCAGGTCTGTTTCTTTTTTGTTATATTCACTCGTTTCAGTTTTTAGATTCCACATGTAAGTGATATCATATCATATTTGTGTTTGACTTATTTCACTAAGCATAATATCCCCCAGGTTTATCTATGATGTTGCAAACAGTAAAATTTCATTCTTTTTCTTGCCACTGAGTAATATTCCATGGTGTGTGTGTGTACCCTACATTTTCTTTATCTACTAATCCACTCGTGAGCACTTAGGTTCCTCCATATTTTGCCTTTTGTAAATAACGCTGCTATGAACTTTGTATACCCCAAGCAGTATAATTTTCCCTCCCTTTGCAATTTTTCTGAGCTCTGGAAAATAAAGTGCACATGTATTGTGCAGCAAATAATATATATTTCCATATAAATCCCATTATCAATAGAAGAGACCTCCACTATTGTGAGTAGATACCTTTAAAGCAGAATCTAATGTCTATAAGATCATGCTTAGATGTTTACTGTATAAGGATGTTTACATGGATACGTATTAAAAATTAATCAGTCTGCTCCATTTTCTGCCAGAACAATTGTTTGTCTGACGTTTTCTGCAGTTAATCTTCAATAGCCGTGGTTGGGATAATAGCTTTGGAAACAAGTGTGAGCCTTTCATTCTAAGAAAATCTTTGCCTCTGTATTTTAAGGATGTTTTTTGATTGTTTTGAAGGTGTTATGGATTTTCCTCCTTCAGGAAGAGTCTGGTAAAGAAGCAAATATTCGGCCTGCCATGAAATTAGCACACAGGCAGGCTGAATATCCAAGGTCAGCAAACTGGAGGCAATAAATCATGTTATCTCAGTACATAGCCCATGGAGCCTAAATTGGAAAAAAAACATCCATTATGAGAAATGAAATTCTTAATAATGAAATCCTATTCATGAATGGATGTATGGGGAGGTTATGAAATGTGACTTGGAGGAGGTTTGAAATGTTAATATCTGAGAATTCAGAAGATGACTGTCATAGATAATTGCAGTGCAAATAATAAATTGTGAGTCACTGAGCCACTTTTTTTTTTTTTTTAATATTCTACTCATGTCACACTCAGGAGAAAACACCTGCTACAGGAAGATGCAGAAGACATGGAGCTATCAGGAAAATCACTGTCAAAAGAGCCTCAGTGAAGATTCCCCCCAGGCTGGACATCCTAGATGGGTTCTGGGTGCTTCATTGGGCTGACGGTATTTAATCCCATCCCACCTCCATCCCCTTTCAGAGGAGCCTGAGGCACTGAGTTCTTGTGCAGTAAAAATCTTGCTCCTTGTCCTCTGCCCTTTCTTAGTGACCACACTGCTTCCTGGGACACACACCGCTGCCTTGTCAAAGCCCAGCATGGGCCTCATCTTCAGCCTCCCTTAGGCACGTGCTGAATCAAGTTACTCTATAACTGGTATTTATTGAGTGGAATTAGGAAACAGGCTGCTTTACCCTTGGCTGGGTAAGAAAAAAGCTATGTTTAGAGTGTGTTGATCTGGTTTCTTAGGCCCTACCTGAGTTACCCCAGGGAAACCAGTTTCAAGTTCCCTTGGGACCAGAACAGACTGGACTGAGCAGGATTTCAGCAGCCCTTTAGTTAAGCCAAATCTTCTCTGGCCTAGAATAACCTCAAATCACTGTTGTCTTTATTTACAGAAAGCCTGAAGGAGTCCTACATGAGCTAATGTTTCACATCACACACTTTCATTACTATCCAGCATCACCGAACTCTATCCCAAGCAAGTGCAGTATTTAATCCCATAAACAAAATAGGTGGGTTTCCTGTTTTTGAGACTGGATAATTTATTAGTAGCTGCAAAGTCCTGGAAAAAAAAAAAAAAAGGATTCCTGTCTCAGTATGGCTCTGAGAAGCCCCCTGGAGGTATAGCTGGTGAAATCCCTGCCTGTCAGCACAGGTGGTGCTTGTGGTCAAGAGCCCGCCTGCCAATGAAGGGGACGTGCAAGACGCAGGTTTGATCCCTGGGTCAGGAAGATCCCCTGCAAGAGGGCATGGCAACCCACTCCAGTATTCTTGCCTGGAGAATCCCTTGGACAGAGGAGCCTGGTGGGCTATAGTCCACGCAGTGGCACAGAGTCAGACGGGACTCAAGTGACTTAGCACATGCAGGCAGACTAAGACCTGCAGAACTTCCATGTCTCGTCAGAGCCAATTCAGCTAGTAATTGGCCGAGAAAAGACTTGAAAGCTGTACCTCTTGACTCTCCACCCAGCTCCTCACACTGGCCCACATGTCCCCTTCAAGGCCGCCCAGCGTCAGCGCTGGTGGAGGAGGAAGCTCAAACAGGGAGAGATGGGGCTCTTGCCTCAGACCCTCTGTGGGGCTGATCACAGCTGGAGGCCTGGCCCCTGTGCCCGGGATTCAGTCACAGGTCTTGATTCTCTCTGAATGTGCCCCACCCTGGGGGTATCCCAGTCCTGTGGGCAGTTCCTGGTTGGGTTCTGTGCAGCCTCCATGACCTGAGATAGCTGTCAGGGCCCGTTGCCATGGGCTTCACCAGTGTTCTCCACAGCAAAGGCGACCCGGGATGCTGTGCTCCTAAACCCGTCCTGAGGCAGGCAGGGTACCTGTGGAATGTGGACACGAGTCCTGTCACTAGCTGAAATTAGGAAACCGTGATGCCCCGGGTTAACCTCCGAGGTATCACCTTTACTCCTCGGTTCCTCCTCAACCTTGTCGGCCCAGGCCTTAGGCTGGGGCTCCGGACAGTCTTTCCTCCCTCACCTGCGTGGAAGCATCAAGTGGAATTGTGTGCCCGTGTGTTGTATGTTCTATGCTGGCTCCGGGGTCGTTGCAGTGGACAGAAAGGACGCGGCCCCTTCGCTCAGAGAGTCACAGACTGGAGTCATGGGCAGTTACAATATGGTGAGGAAAATGCCGAGCTGTAAAGCTGTGGGGTGTGGGCAACGACAGTCCCTTCAGCCTCGGGGTGCTGGGAGACTTTGCAGAACTCATTCCCATCTTGCTCCTCCCATCCCCCCACCTCCTCTCTCACTGAAATCCCCTGAGTGCCTGTTTTTTAAGAGATGTTACCCCAGGTGTTATGGGGAGTTGGCTCCAGATTTCTGTGACCTTCAGTTCCAGACTACTTTTTAAAACAAGTAAATCTTATCTTCTACCATCTCCTGATGCATTTGTTTCCCCACCACCCCAGGAACCCAGTTCCCTTCACTGCCTCCAGGTTGTCCAAAGTCACTTATCATCCNGACTCATTCCCGTCTTGCTCCTCCCATCCCCCCACCTCCTCTCTCACTGAAATCCCCTGAGTGCCTGTTTTTTAAGAGATGTTATCCCAGGTGTTATGGGGAGTTGGCTCCAGATTTCCGTGACCTTCAGTTCCAGACTACTTTTTAAAACAAGTAAATCTTATCTTCTACCATCTCCTGATGCATTTGTTTCCCCACCACCCCAGGAACCCAGTTCCCTTCACTGCCTCCAGGTTGTCCAAAGTCACTTATCATCCCACCTACCTGGCCTCTCCCTCCAAGAAGTTCCCCCGATCTCAGCATTTCCTCCAGCTCATGTCTGCCTGTTCCCAAACCCAAACTGCTGTTTTCTCAGAGGCACGGGGATTAGATAAATTCTCTTTATTTTCCCCCTGTTGTGGGTTGAACGTGTCCCCGTATAAGGTATGTTGAAGTCTGAACTCCTGGCACCTATGAATGTGACCTTATTTGGAAATGGGGTCTTTGTAGATACAATCAAGTTAAGATGAGCTCGTATGGAATCAGGGTAAAACCTAATTCAGTGTCTTTATAAGAAGAGGGATGTTTGGACACACAGAAAGACACAGGGAGAGAATGCCATGAAGAGGCAGAGATCGATGTGCTCACAAACCAAGGAATAAGTACTGCCAGCAACCACCAAAAGCTAGGAGGAGGCAAGGAAGAATCCTCCTAGAATGCTCAGGGAGAGCATGGCCCTGCGTACACCTTGAGCTAAGACTGCCTCAAAGTCCCAAATTAGGGTCAGTCCTGATTTAAGACTTGCCTCTAGAATGAAACCAGACAGAGGATGAGACGGTTGGATGGCATCACCGAATCAATGGACATGAATCTGAGCACACACCAGGAGATGGTGAAAGGCAGGGAAGCCTGGTGTGCTGCAGTCCTTGGCATCGCAGAGTCAGACAGGACCAAGCAACTGAACAACAACTAGAATTAAGTCATCCAGTCTAGTGTTTTGTTATGGCAGCCCTAGGAAACCAGTACATCCTGCTGAATGTGTTTACTTGAAAGGACAAAGGCATCTCTAATTCGTGGAATTTCAGGTGGTGTATGTCCCCTTCTCTGTGAATTGTCCCCACACACAGACCTTGCTAAATCCCTTCATGATCACAGCAAAAACAAGCTACTCCATCACCGCCAACTGGTCAGGGTGGATAAGCGACCCAGAGCCATCTAAGCCCTTGAACAAGAACAACCAAGTGGATTCTCTGTTTCAAAATTCTGGATGAAGAGGCACAGAGAGATGACAAGCAGGTAGTGGGTGGTGGGACGGTAAACTCTTACAGGGTCAGGGCTGGGGTCAGTGTCACATGCAAGCGGGAGGAGTGGGGAAAAGCAGAGGGCCCTGCTCTACAGAGAGGAGAGGACCAATGTCCAGAGGCACAGACACGAGAGAAAAGAGTGACCAAGCTTATCTTTGTTTTTGAGAGTATCTCAGTGCTTAACTCTAGTCCCACAAAAGACTTTGCAGCAGGCAGTAGGGAGCCACAGAAGATTCAAGGCAGAGGCAGGGTTTCTGTCTATCATATCACTTGGTGTTCTGCCTCCTATACAATCTCACCCACTCCTGCCCTAGCCAACTATCATCTCTACTGGTGAGATTCATCAGAAACTCAGTGGCCTTGGGAATGAACTCAGTCCCTCCTGCTTAGGAAATCCAGATTTTGTCTGGATTCACCACCCAATCAAAGCAGTGTGGAATTTTTTCATTTAGAAACTGAGATGACAACCAGTTCAGCCTCTTATGGTCCCTCCTTCTGTATTCTTGAACAACTTGCACCGGAGCAAGCCGGCTTAGCCAGTTACCATGGACACCACTCTGTCACTATAATCAGAGCCGACAGGCAGCAGCTAACAGCAGATTTAACTAGTGTCTTGTCCTCTAGGGAAGGCACAGCTGAGGGAAATGTAGTTTTCTCACTAACATAAATAGTTTAGTGTGCAGAACAGGGAGGTGAAGGAAAGAGGAGGACAGTTCTCTCAAATGTCACAACCCATGTCCTTTTTAAAACAAGGAGTAAATACTGGCTGGGGGAACCTTGATCATATTTGCTATAAGGTCAGGAATATTCCAGAGTTGGGTCATGATCATGGTTTAGGCTGAGTTTTCCCTCAGATCNAGTGTGCAGAACAGGGAGGTGAAGGAAAGAGGAGGACAGTTCTCTCAAATGTCACAACCCATGTCCTTTTTAAAACAAGGAGTAAATACTGGCTGGGGGAACCTTGATCATATTTGCTATAAGGTCAGGAATATTCCAGAGTTGGGTCATGATCATGGTTTAGGCTGAGTTTTCCCTCAGATCTCAGGTTTTCTGTTTCTTCTGTACCTAGTAACATCCAACATTTATACAGCACTTATTATATGCACATTACGTACATTCGTTCATGTAGTCCCTACAACTACTCTGTGGAGTAGGTTTTATGACTAGTTCCATTTTGCAGATGAGAGTGGAAAGGTCTCTTCCACAAGCTCTAGCCTGATGCTCCTGGGGTCAATTGGCTTTCCTCAGGAAGGGATGTTTCAGTGTATTCCAGGAGCACAGAGCCTAGGGGAGGTGGATATGTAAAGCAACAAATACAGCGCTCTGATGGATGGATATAGAAGGTAGAGAGGGGGTTCTTGGTACACTAGAGTCAAGGTAGACGTACTACCTAATCCTCAGTGTTGCTGTCACGATTTGGAAACAACCAGAACATTTTCCTTAGGAGCAGGTATTTAAATGTGGGACTACAATCAGGTGACTAAGACTCAAAACAGCAACCGGCAAAATATACTTCCTGCTTCACCTTCTTTCTCTTCCTATCCCTACCCCGCCCCTCCCCACACACACACCCGTATGAATCTGGTTAATCTGGCAAGTAAAATATAAGGTGTGTTGTGTCCTCCCAACCCAGATCATGTTAGCTGAGGTTTTTTAGAGCACCTCATCACCAGATCTTGATAAATAGTACATAAAAGGAAGTGAAAGACTCACTTTCCATTTTTAACTATGAAGGTTTTTCACAGATAGAAGACATGTAATCGAGCAAGACTTCTAAGCAATCCCTGTCCTGTCCCTCAACCCCTTGTCCTGAAAATCTGTGAGATTGGTGGTATTCAGAAAGCTGAGACTGCCGAGGGCTGGTGAGATAGCCGTGATGGGTCAGGAGAGTTGCCCTAATCCTATCTCCATCAGTAACTTGCAAGGTGATCTTGTGTAAGTCACTTCCCTCCCCGAGCCTCCCCATTTACTAACAGAGGAAGTTAGAAAAGTCCTTTGAGCTGGTTTATGAATTATGAAAACCACCCTCTACCCTGCCCTATCCCCACCTCCCACCCCCCACCCCCATTTTCCTTAAATTAGACTCCTTTAATACTTTAAAACCCTAAAATTGATTATTTTA
>SJYA01003199.1:554480-584906 GCA_006410615.1 Neotragus moschatus | reverse complement strand
AGTCTTTTTTTTTTTTTTTGGTATCCCTGCCCCTCCTTTTCTTTTTCTTATTTTGAACTGTGTGTGTTGTGTTCAGGGCCATATCAAGGTATTTCTCGAACAGTGACTGACACATTGAGTAGGCATTCAAGAAACACCTGGTGAATGAATGAATGGATTGTAGCAAGAATTTTGTTTTATTCATCCTTTATCCCTAAGTACCTAGTACCCTGATTGGTATATAGTAGGTGTTCTTTCGGAAAAGGCAATGGCACCCCACTCCAGTACTCTTGCCTGGAAAATCCCATGGACGAAACAGCCTGGTAGGCTGCAGTCCATGAGGTCGCTAAGAGTCAGAAACGGTTGAGTGACTTCACTTTCACTTTTCACTTTCAGGCATTGGAGAAGGAAATGGCAACCCACTCCAGCGTTCTTGCCTGGAGAGTCCCAGGGGTGGGGGAGCCTGGTGGGCTGCTGTCTATGGGGTCTCCAAGAGTCAGACACGACTGAAGCGACTTAGCAGCAGCAACAGCAACAGGTGTTCTTTACATTTCCCTGAGTGAATGATTAATGAAAACTCTTATGAGTTTGGTGGTGTCTATTGCTCAAGCTGTTCTGTTTCCTTAATATTGTAGGCAGCCATATTATCAGTTAGGCTTCCACTGCCACGAAGAGTGTTTGTTTATGCAGTGATGACTTTACCAGTACACATGTCAATAATTACTGTAACATCTCTTCTTAGAACCGTAAACATGGATTTGGAAATAACTTTATAGCTACATTGATCTCCTCCTTTCATTTTACTAGAAACTGAAGCCCCAAATCAGGTAGATGATTAGCAGCCATCATACAGCCAACCTGAAATCTGAGACTTGGACCTTGTAATCAAGGAGATTTTTCCTTTCAACAGGGTAAAAAGGAAACAACTAGAGAAAACTTAAAAAAACATTTTGTAAGCTAACCAGCAAGTAATTTCTAAGAAGGGTGTAGGATCACGACAAACTTAGCTTTCACCTNTTAGCAGCCATCATACAGCCAACCTGAAATCTGAGACTTGGACCTTGTAATCAAGGAGATTTTTCCTTTCAACAGGGTAAAAAGGAAACAACTAGAGAAAACTTAAAAAAACATTTTGTAAGCTAACCAGCAAGTAATTTCTAAGAAGGGTGTAGGATCACGACAAACTTAGCTTTCACCTTTGTCTTGGGACTCCATGGTTGTTTTCTATAAACGTTTTATGTGACTGTCCCTGAAGTTAACCTTCCCCCAAAGCAGGTCATTTCCTTTCTCACCTGAAGCTCTTATGGCAGAATTTTGAGAGGAAATGGTATCTAGAGCAAAGAACATAGCTTACAGCTGTGTCCTCTAAGCTTTTTTGATCATATAGTCCTGTCAGTAGAGCAGTTTTGAGCTTGCACCTCTAGAGTAAACCACCTCACAATGTGGAAAGCAGGAATTAAAATTTTCATTGTTGTAAAATGACCTGTATTGTGAGATTAAGGGAATGATGAGAGGCACGTGTACTGCGTGCTGGCTGGAAGCTCAGGCCTCCAGCTGCACAGTCCAGATCATCCAGATACTCCTGACTGCAGTTTGCTGTCCCTTGTTGGCCCCTGACCAGTTAACTTATGTGTTAACAGGGACAATCCTGGGGCATATGGTGAGCTGGGATGTAAAAAATTCAGCTCTCTCTGTTTGATGTACCTGGGGCCTGAGAGAAGGAGCCAGTCTCCAAATCCATATTGTCATGTTATTATTGGATTTGACAATAATAATGCTCATAAGTGAATAGCTCAGTATATACTCATGGTAAGATTTTGAATTAAAAATACTAAAGATAAGTCTGCTTCAGATCAGCCTTTTTGATAATTTGAAAAATTTTTTGGAGGAAGGCTATCCTTTTGTTAGATCAGATTAGACCGTCTCTGTTTCACTTCTTGTGGCCAGTGAGGAGCACCTGTTATGACAAGTGTCAGCTCTGCCATTTTCTTGTTTGCTTGTACTTGTATCAATAGTACTGTTATTATTTCAGTTCATCCTTTCTTTGGAGTAATCAGCGTAAGGCACTTGCTTATTTTGGGAAGGATAGTTTTAAAATTAGTTAGTAGTTAAAATTAGGTAATATACCTTGAGAATTACTTAGCCTGATGAATACCGCAGTATGGTGAAGGTCCCATTGTAACCCCTCTGGGTGTGGACTTTTACGCTGCCTCTAAGTTAACTTGTAAACAGACCATGAGGAGTGACCTGCTTGATATACGGATTGCATGAGTCTTCCAAGACTAAAAACTCATAAAGATTAAAGAAGACAAATTTATAAACTTTTGTGGCTTTCCCTCCCCCCCTTTCTAAAAAATACAGAAGTTATTATAATAGCAGCTTTAACATTTTCTTCTGTTACTGAATGGGTTACTGAGTGCTTGGCCTTGAGTGCACTTGCCTCACTTTGGAGACCGTTGGCTTTGAAACCAGGCTTTGAGTTTATGTAATCATCTTTAGCTTTTACTCTGATTTGGATTTAGGCAAAAACAACATGAATACAAAGTACCTCCTATTATCTACTCTTGGTCACCAATTTTTGCCGATCCATCACATACTGCTTCAGTTATCACTTGAAGTACCTCTTGGTCTCTGACTTAGCTGCCCCATTAGACTTAAGCTCCTGGAGGATACGCACTGATGCCTTGTGTTCCTAGCATAATGCTTTACACATCATAAAAACACAGTAATTAATTGCTGAATAAACTGTACATAATAAATAAATGCTCTTTATATTGAAATGTGTAATCCTCCTCAACTTTCTGCATGAAAAATGAAACTGATGTCCTTAAAGCCCTGAGGCATAATGAGAAGTAATACATTTTAATCTACATAATATACAACATTTATTTGTGATGAAAAATCTGTATATAAAGAAAGGCTTAATCTTCTTAATGTATAAATGGAAAAGAGATACATAATCCACCAGAAGAACAGACTATGAAAAGGCAACCCACAAAACAAAATATGAGACAATAAACAACAAACAACTAGGGGCATGTGAAATGCAAAGCAAGATGCCATGTTTTTTAGCCATCAGATTGGAAAGATTGTAAAAAGATTGATAATAATCAGTTATGGGGAGGTTTTTGGGAAAAAGAACACTTATACTTGCTTCTGGGAATGTGAATTAGGTAAGATAATTGGTCAATATCTGTTTATGTTTAAAATACATACATATTTTTTTGACCCAGCAGTCCTGTGTTGGTGAATCAATGTTAGAGAATGTATACGATGTTAATTATAGGGTTGTTTAGAGAGTGAATGCTGAAATCAGCTTACATGTCTAACGTCTAATTATGCTAGATCTTTACAATGGAATAAGATTCAACTATTATTTACTGATCCCAGGGCTGTACATGATATATTGTTAGATGAGACAGGCAAGTTGATGAATAATTATATAATCAAATCCCATGTTTGAAGATGTTTTGTTAAATATAAGAAAATCATAAAAACCTGTGTATGCTCTACGATGTTATATATATTTTAAAGTATATACAGATAATAAGGAAAGATATATACCAAACTGTTAATAATAGTATCTCTACTGGTACAAGATTGGGAGGGAAAGAGTCCAGAATATCAGCTAAAGTGTTCATGTCTGTATTGCTGGAGCTTTAAAATGAATGTGAGTTACTTTATGACTTAAAAAAATTTAAGTTTTATATAAAAAGCAGACTGATTTCTCTGTCATCTACATCTGCTGTTTATTGAGACTGTAGAAATTCTGCTGCTGCTGCTGCTGCTAAGTCGCTTCAGTTGTGTCCGACTCTGTGCGACCCCATAGATGGGAGCCCACCAGGCTCCCATGTCCCTGGGATTCTCTAGGCAAGAGTGCTGGAGTGGGTTGTCATTTCCTTCTCCAATGCCTGAAAGTGAAAAGTGAAAGTGAAGTCTCTCAGTCGTGTCCAACTCTTCGCAACCCCATGGACTGCAGCCTACCAGGCTCCTCCATCCATGGGATTTTCCAGGCAAGAGTACTGGAGTTGGTTGCCTTCTCCGGTAGAAATTCTGAGTAGAGTTTAACTCTTTCTTTGATCTTTTGTCTTCTTTCAGTTGAAGGTTGTTACATGTGATATGGTGAAGAGAATCCTGATGTCCTTCTGATGTTTTAATCTCACTACGTATATGTTTATTTTTATCTGTGTGAGTGTATGCATGTAAAATAAGAGTTTCAGGCAGTGAGGTTGAATTTACCAGAGAAGTCAGAACTTGTGTATTCAAAAAAAACATTTGTGATTCTAGCTCTGGCTAAGGAGGAGCAAAGAACACTCCACTCTGTCTGTCCCCTTGAATGGACTAGATAGAATAGAATGTTCTTTAAGGATTCTTGAAAGAAAATTGTAGCAGGCCGAGCAGGGGGAAAGACCAGAATTTGAAAAACCATTGAACCAGCAGCTAATTTACCTTTTTCCCATCTGAGTCCCCTCCTCTCCACCCCCCACCCTGGGACTTGAACCCTGGCAGTGAGCATCCCTGCAGACAGGAGTGCTCATGGAGAAGCCCTCTAGTTCAGGTTCAAGGAACAGGAAAGTGGTCTCCTGGCAGCGCACACACCTGAAACTCTGAGGGAGAACTTCCTCTCTGAGCAGAGGAGTTGCGGTCCCAAGGCAGTGGTTGTTAGAAGTGACAGCAGAAGCATGATCCATGAAAGAAAAAAAAATCGCTACATTATACTTCATTAAATTGAAAATGTTTGCTGTATGAAAGAGACTTAAGAAATTGGAAGATAAGCTACAGATGGGGAGAATATATTTACAAATCACATATCTGACAAAGGACTTACTTATGTCTAGCATGTGTAGTATAAGGAACTCTCAAAACTTAGCAGTGAGAAAATAGCCCAATTAAAAAATAAGTGAAAAGACAGTTCACCCAAGAAGATACACAGATAGCAAATAGCACATGAAATGACACTCAGCCGCCGTTAGCCATCAAGGATGTGCAGTCTGAGTCCCTGATGAAACACTACTGCACATCTGTTATACTGACTCGAGAGTGTCAATGCCAGAGGATGCAGAGCGAGAACTCTCATAATTTGCTAATGGCAATGCAAAGTGGTCCAGCCACTCCGGAAAACGATTTGGCAACTCCTTATAAATTTAACATCTACTTAGCAGATGGTCAAGCAAATTTCACTGTTCGAGAAGCAAAACATATGTTCGCACAAAATGTATGTTTATAGCAGCTCCATTTATAATTGCCAGAAGCTGGAAGCAACCCAGGTGGGTTGTTTAAATGGATAAACTGTGATACATTCATGTTAATGGAATACTATATAGCAGGAAAGGGACTATTACTAACATACAGTAACTTGGAAGAGTCTCAGCATTATGCTGAGTGCAAGAAGCCAGTCTCAGAAGATTATATTCTGCATGATTCCATTGTTTGACAGTCTGGGAAAGAAAAAAATAAGCAGTGAAGAACATATCCATGGTTGCTAGGAGCTGAGGTAGCTGGGCTAGAGATGTGGCTTAAAAGGAATATCCCAAGGGAGTCTTTTGAGGTGTTGGAACTGTTCTGCATCCTGATTTTGGTAGTAGTTTCAAGACTCCACGAGTGTTAAAATCCACAGAACTATACACCAAAAGGTCAATTTAACTGTAAGATGACTTAGAACAAAAGTACTGATCCCTTATGAGTAACCCCTTGAGGGATTATGAACTTCTTTCAGTAAACCTATCATTTCTTTAATCTTTTTTGAAACTCCTGGAGAATTGATGTAAGCACATTTCAGGTATCTTCAATTTTCTATTCTTGATGTGTATCCATCCTTTCAGAGTTGTTTTTAAACAATGAGATGATGTTCAGAGACAGGTCTGGTGGATAAGGTGGATAAAGGTCTGGTAACAACTTTATGGTATCTTTACCATAGATGGGACTAGAAAATAATAAGCCAGTTTGGATTTCTGGGAATGATTTGCTAGATATTTGATGAACCTCTCCCTTAAATGCAACTAAACATGCTGGATACAGTAGAAAGTCTTTTTAAGTATTTTATATTGTATATGCTATTGTAAATTTTAAAAAAGATCCCTTTGGGTTTTCTGTGTGTATGTCCTGTTGTCTGCAAAAAAAGGTGAATTTGCTTCTTTTCTAACCTGTGTGCATTTTTTCTTCCCTTTACTCTTATTCTGTCCAGGACTTCATTACACTGTTGATTACAAGTGGTGATGGTGGGCATTCTTGTTTTGTCTCCGTCTTTACAGTTAAAGCATTCAGTCTTTTACTGTTAAGTGTGTGGTAGCTGTAGATTTTTTTTAAATAGTTTATTTAGTTTTGGCTGTTCTGCTCTTTGTTGCTGTGTGCAGGCTATTCTCTAGCTGCGGAGGGCAGGGAGGACTCTGTTGCAGCACGCGGGCTTCTCGTTACGGTGACTTCTCTTGTTGTGTTTAGGCGTCAGTAGCTGGGGTGCATGGGCTCAGGAGTTGTGGTTCCTGGACTCTAGAGCACAGGTCCAAAGCTGTGGTGCATGGGCTTAGCTGCTGGCAGCATGAGGGATCTTCCCAGACCAGGGATCATACCTGTGTCTCCTGCATTGACATGTGGATTCTTTACCATTGAGCTACCAGGGAAGCCCTGTAGATTTCTTAGAAATGTTCTGTATCAGGTTGAGGAAGTCCCCTTCTTTCCCTAGTGTGCAAAGAGTGTTTGTCATGCATGGGTGTTGAATTCTGTCAAATGCTTTCGTTCTGGTGAATTGAGTGTATTTATTTTGTGAAGACGATGGATTGTACTGATTCCTTTTGAAATGTTTAAGTTTGGTTGTAATGTATATTATCCTTTTTATATTTGAATCACTGAATACAGTTTTGCTGACATTTCATTAGGATCGTTACATGTGTGTTCATGAAGGCTATTAAGTCTGTAGTTTTTGTTACTGCGAATGTCTGTTGGTTTTATTTTGGGGATCATGCTGCCTCCTAAAATGAGCTAGGAAGCAATTCCTCTGTGTTCTGAAGGAGTTGGTATCGTTTCTTCCCTGAATGTTTTCATGGTGTTTGCCGGTTAAAAGTTATGTGGGCCTGGAGTTGTTTTGCTTTTGTTTAATGGGAAGTTTTTGTTTGTTTAATATTTATTTACTTGACAGTGCCAGGTCTTCACTGTGGGATGTGAACTCTTCAGTGTGGCATGTGGGACATGTTCCGTGACCAGGGATCACACCTGGGCCGCCTGCATTGGTAGCACAGAGTCTTAGCCACTGGACTATGAGGAAGCCCCTACTGGGAAGTTTTAAAATTATGAACTCAATTTCCTTAATAGATAGAGTGCTACTCATTTCTTTTTAATTCCATTTTGATAACTTATGTGTTCCGAGAAAATTTTTTGCATTTCATTTAGGTCATTGAATTTAATGGCATAAACATGATCACAGAAGTCCCTTATTATCCTTTTAGTGTTTACAGAATCTTGTAATAGTGTCCTCTTTTTTAAACCTGCTATATGTCATTGACATCTTTATTTTTGATCAGTCTGGAGGTTTATCAATTTTATTGATTTATTCCAAAGAACCAGCTTTTTTAAGAAAAACTTCACTGTCCGTTTTTGTTCATTGTTTTTAGTAATTTTTATTTATCTTGGTTGCCCTGGGTCTTCAGTGCTTTGGTGGGCTTCTGAATTTCAGCAATCGGGGCTACTGGTCATTGCGATGCATGCGCTTCTCATTGCAGTGGCTTCTCTTGTTGCGGAACACAGGCTCTAGGCACATGGGCTCTAGAGCATGGGCTCAGTAGTTGTGTCACACGGACCCAGCTGCTCTAGGGCCCATGTAAACTCGCGACCAGGGATGGAACCACAGGCAGATTCCCATCTACTGCACTACCAAGGAAGTACCAAGAATAGCTGTTGGTTTCAGTGATTCTGCTTTTTTTTTCTTTTTTATATTTCATGGATTTCCCTATCTTTATTGTTTCATTCATCCTATTTGGGGTCTATTTTGCTTCTCTAGGTTCTTAAGGCAAAAGCTTAGGTCATTTATTTTAGTTTCTTCTTTTTCCCCATTCAGTCGCTCAGTTGTGTCCGACTGTTTGCAACCCCATGGACTGCAGCATGCCAGGCCTCCCTGTCCATCACCAACTCCCAGAGTTTACTCAAACTCATGTTCATTGAGTCAGTGATGCCATCCAACCATCTCATCCTCTGTCATCCCCTTCTCCTCCCATCTTCAATCTTTCCCAGCATCAGGGTCTTTTCCAATGAGTCAGTTCTTCGCATCAGGTGGCCAGAGTATTGAAGTTTCAGCTTCAGCGTCAGTCCTTCCAATGAATATTCAGGACTGATTTCTTTTAGGATGGACTGGTTTGATCTCCTTGCCATGGACTCTCAAGAGTCTTTTTCCCATTATAAGCATTTAAAGCTAAAAATTCACTGTATTTACAATTGTGTTGTTTAGTTTCCAAATATTTGAGAATATTCCACATATCCTTTCGTTATTGATTTTTAATCTAATTCCAGCTGTGACCAGAGAACATACTCTGTATGAATTCAACCCATATAAGTTTGTCAAGACTTGTTTTGTGGCCCAGTATATTATCTGTCTTGATGAATGTTCCATGTGTACTTGGAACACATATCTATTCTGTTGTTGAGTGGGACTTTATGAAAATGTCAGTTAGATCCAATTGGTGGATAGTGTTAAGTCTTCTTGGTGGCTCAGGGGTAAAGAATTTGCCTGCCAGTGCAGGAGACAGGGTAGACACGAGTTTGATCCCTGAGTCAGGAAGATCCTCTGGAGTAGGAAGTGGCAACACACTCCAGTATTCTTACCTGGAGGATCCCATGGACAGAGGAGCCTGGTGGGCTGCAGTCCGTGGGGTCCCGAAGAGTTGGACACGACTGCATGGTTGAGCACACACACATGCATCGGTTCCTAATTTCTCTCTTTTTCTAGTAGCTGAAAGGAGTATTAAAATGCTCAACTATAATAATGAATCTTCCTGTTTTTCTTTTTTGCTTTATGAATTTTGAAGTTCCTTTTGGGTACACGTGTATTTAAGGTTGTTGTATCTTCTTGATAAATTTGCCTTCTTTAATATTTTGAAATGTCCCTCCTTATCTCTGGTAATATTTCTTGTGTGATGTCTACTTTGTCTTATATTAATCTAACCATTGAAGTCCTTATGCTTATTTTTTTTCATATCTCTTTCTATCCTTTACTTTTAACCTACATATATTTTTGTATTTAATGTGAATTTCCTGTAGATGACATGTAGTTTTCTTAGTGTTTGCTTTTTTTTTTAAGATTTCAATTATTTGAATTTTAATTAGAAAAAAGATAGTAAAAAAAAACAACAATTTAAAGACACTGAAGGTTTATGACAATTTAAGAGGCAAACAGGTATTTTCAGATTCAATTAAAAAGGGGGAAAAAAAAAGAAAGAAAAAAATCAACACTTCAACAATTGCACCAGAATGGGCAAAGGATATGAATTGTCAGTATATGGAGAAGAAAAATTAAAAAGCCAGTCACCTTAGGAAAAGAATCTCAATCTCAAAGTCAACCAAAGAAATGCAGACTTTAAAAATAAAAAGATACTATTTCTACCCAATAATATCCATCAGGTTTTCATGAAAAAAAAAAATGCGGACATTTATAGATAGATCTCTTAAAGAAACTTACATTTGTGTTCTAGAATACACAGAGACATTCACGACAGCATAATTTTTAAGACTGAAAGTGGAAGCAATCCAACTGTCGCCCTGTAGCAGATTAGACAAACAAAACATGATGTGTTTGTGAGACAGGCCTATCTCATGACAGCAAAAAGAAAGTTCTTGGTTCACATACTGTTGAAGCCTAGCTTGGAGGATTTTGAGCATTACCTTGCTGGCATTTGAAATGAGCACAATTGTATGGTAGTTTGAACGTTCATTTATTTAGTTGTCATACAGACAAAATCCTGAATTCCAAGTGGCAACAAACGTTAAGTGAAAGTGAAGTCGCTCAGTCGTGTCTGACCCTTTGCGACCCCATGGACTGTAGCCTACCAGGCTCCTCCATCCATGGAATTTTCCAGGCAACAATACTGGAGTGGGTTGCCATTTCCTTCTCCATTAGTGTTTGCTTTTTAAAAAATCCAGTTGAATAAACTGCCTTTCATTTGGTTTTCTNTCTGTTGTTGAGTGGGACTTTATGAAAATGTCAGTTAGATCCAATTGGTGGATAGTGTTAAGTCTTCTTGGTGGCTCAGGGGTAAAGAATTTGCCTGCCAGTGCAGGAGACAGGGTAGACACGAGTTTGATCCCTGAGTCAGGAAGATCCTCTGGAGTAGGAAGTGGCAACACACTCCAGTATTCTTACCTGGAGGATCCCATGGACAGAGGAGCCTGGTGGGCTGCAGTCCGTGGGGTCCCGAAGAGTTGGACACGACTGCATGGTTGAGCACACACACATGCATCGGTTCCTAATTTCTCTCTTTTTCTAGTAGCTGAAAGGAGTATTAAAATGCTCAACTATAATAATGAATCTTCCTGTTTTTCTTTTTTGCTTTATGAATTTTGAAGTTCCTTTTGGGTACACGTGTATTTAAGGTTGTTGTATCTTCTTGATAAATTTGCCTTCTTTAATATTTTGAAATGTCCCTCCTTATCTCTGGTAATATTTCTTGTGTGATGTCTACTTTGTCTTATATTAATCTAACCATTGAAGTCCTTATGCTTATTTTTTTTCATATCTCTTTCTATCCTTTACTTTTAACCTACATATATTTTTGTATTTAATGTGAATTTCCTGTAGATGACATGTAGTTTTCTTAGTGTTTGCTTTTTTTTTTAAGATTTCAATTATTTGAATTTTAATTAGAAAAAAGATAGTAAAAAAAAACAACAATTTAAAGACACTGAAGGTTTATGACAATTTAAGAGGCAAACAGGTATTTTCAGATTCAATTAAAAAGGGGGAAAAAAAAAGAAAGAAAAAAATCAACACTTCAACAATTGCACCAGAATGGGCAAAGGATATGAATTGTCAGTATATGGAGAAGAAAAATTAAAAAGCCAGTCACCTTAGGAAAAGAATCTCAATCTCAAAGTCAACCAAAGAAATGCAGACTTTAAAAATAAAAAGATACTATTTCTACCCAATAATATCCATCAGGTTTTCATGAAAAAAAAAAATGCGGACATTTATAGATAGATCTCTTAAAGAAACTTACATTTGTGTTCTAGAATACACAGAGACATTCACGACAGCATAATTTTTAAGACTGAAAGTGGAAGCAATCCAACTGTCGCCCTGTAGCAGATTAGACAAACAAAACATGATGTGTTTGTGAGACAGGCCTATCTCATGACAGCAAAAAGAAAGTTCTTGGTTCACATACTGTTGAAGCCTAGCTTGGAGGATTTTGAGCATTACCTTGCTGGCATTTGAAATGAGCACAATTGTATGGTAGTTTGAACGTTCATTTATTTAGTTGTCATACAGACAAAATCCTGAATTCCAAGTGGCAACAAACGTTAAGTGAAAGTGAAGTCGCTCAGTCGTGTCTGACCCTTTGCGACCCCATGGACTGTAGCCTACCAGGCTCCTCCATCCATGGAATTTTCCAGGCAACAATACTGGAGTGGGTTGCCATTTCCTTCTCCATTAGTGTTTGCTTTTTAAAAAATCCAGTTGAATAAACTGCCTTTCATTTGGTTTTCTTTAGACCATTAGTATTTAATGTGATTATAAATATAGCTTAGTATAAATGTATTACCTTATATGTTTTATTCCTTCTCTATTCTTCATTTTCCCTTTGCTTTTCCTGTAGTTTGAAAAATACTGAGTATGTTTTAAGTATTTTATTTTATTTCTGCTATTGGCTTATTGCAAGACTTTATTTATTTAGAAGTTGCTCTTGGGTTTACTTATCACTGTTTATCTGCAAATACTGTTTTAAGAATCTTCTATAACAATATACTTCTGTTTTTTGTCATCAAGAAATTAAAAAAACGTGAAAAAGTCTGTTATGTTGACCCACATAATTATACATATTTACCCATGTAGTTCTGTCATTCTTGATTTCTTTGTATTGATTCAGATTTCTATCTGGTATTATTTTCCTTTAGTCTGAAGAACATCCTTTATTATTTCTTGTAAGATAGTGTCTGTTGGCAATTTTCTTAGCTTTGATTTGTTTGAAAAAAGTGTTTCTTTCATTCCTATTTTTCTAGAATATTTTTGTTAGTGTTTGCAGGTTAAGTTTTTTTCTTTTAGATTTTTAAAACTGTCTTGCTTTTGTCTTCTGGCTGATACTTACTGATAAGAAGTCTGAGTTCATTCTTATCTTTGTTTTTTTGAACATAGTCTGTCTTTTTCCTTCGACCACTATCTTTATCATTGGTTTCGAGTAGTTTGATTTTCATATGCCTTGGTGTAATATTATGAGCTTGGTGCTGCTTGGGTTTGTTGAGCTTGTACGAGCCGTGGGTTTATAATTTTCACCAAATTTGGAAGATTTTTGGCTATTTTTTAGTGAAATTATTTAAAAGTATTTCCTCTTCCTCTTCTGGGATTTCATTTATACATTGGGATGTAGCCTTAGGGTGTATTTGCCATGACTTCTGAAGCAGACGCCTGGTGACCTTCCTACTGTCAAGAGCCATGACCCTTGGCCTATTACAAGTAACAGAATACTTTGGTGTCTTTTGCAGATGGCCTTTGTTTTATGACAGAAATATTTGGTTGGTGTAAATGTTATTGCGGTTTCAGACCATGAATGTTATATCATTATAACTAGGTTCAAGCACATCTTTATTAATAGGAACCATTACAGTCAGCATGTTTTTGCCAATGAGAATAAGTGTGTATATTCCTGTAGTGTAAACATCTGTGCTTTGCAATTCAACAAACTCTCAAAAAGCATTTTCTATCTCTTGCTGGTTTTGGAAGGATTTTCCCTGCAAAAAGTTGTTGAGATGTTTGAAGAAGTGATAGTCATTGGTGAAAGGTCAGGTGACGACGAGGGTGTCCCTGGTGGCTCACATGGTAAAGAATCTGCCTGCAATGCAGGAGACCCAGGTTCGATCCCTGGGTTGGGAAGATCCCCTGGAGAAGAGAATGGCTACCCACTCTAATATTCTTGCCTAGAGAATTCCATGGACAGAGGAGCCTGGTGGGTAAGAGTCCATGGAGTTGCAAAGGGTCAGACACAACTGAGCAACTGACACTTTTACTTCAGGTGAATATGGTGGATGAGGAAAAACTTGGTAGCCCACTTTGTTCAACTTTTGAAGTGTTGGCTGTGTGATGTGTGGTCAGGCATTGTCATGGAGAAGAATTGGGCCCTTCGTGTTGACCAGTGCCAGCTACTGGGATTGCAGTTTTCTGTTCATCTCATCGATTTGCTCACTGTACTTCTCCAATGTAATGGTTTCACTCGAATTCAGAAAGCTGTAGTGGATCAGACTGGCAGCAGACCACCAGACTGACCGTTACCTTTTATTTGGGTGCAAGTTTGGCTTTGAGAAGTGCTTTGGAGCTTTTTCTCAGTCCAGCCATTGAGCTGATTGTCACCCAGGGTTGTATAGAATCTACTTTTTGTCGCATATCACAATCACAATCAACAAATGGTTCGTTGTTGTTGTATAGAATAAGAGAAGATTTTTTTGATTTGCAGTCAGCTCATGAAGCACCCACTTATTGAGCTTTTTCAGCCTTCCAGTTTGCTTCAAGTGCTGAATGACCGTAGAATGGTTGATGTTGGGTTCTTCGGCACCTTCAGTAGTTGTAAGAGGATCAGCTTGATGATGTCTCTCCATTGGTGGTTGTCAACTTCTGACAGCTGTCCACTGTGCTCTTCATCTTCGAGGCTCTCGTCCCCTTTGCAAAACTTCTTGAAGTACCACTGCACATACTGTTCGTTAGCAGTTTCTGAGCCAAGTGCGCTGTTGATGTTGTGAGTTGTCTCTGCTGCTTTGTGATCCATTTTGAACTTGAGTTAAAAAAATCACTGAAATTTACTTTTTGTCTAACATCGTTTCCATAGTCTAAGATAGATATAAACAGTAGGTAATAAGTCATTAGCAAAAATACATAGTGAGAAGTATGTGTTAAAGTGATGTATAACATAACCACATTTATTTAAGAATGTATTCCAGTGTTGAATGGCAGAGTTCAACAGTGCAAAACCACAATTACTTTTGCACCAACCTAATACACAATTAACCCTGGGATTTCTTTGGAGGGAATGATATTAAAGCTGAAACTCCAGTACTTTGGCCACCTTGTGCGAAGAGTTGACTCATTGGAAAAGACTTTGATGCTGGAAGGGATTCGGGGCAGGAGAAGAAGGGGATGACAGAGGATGAGATGGCTGAATGGCATCACTGATTCGATGGACGCGTGTCTGAGTGAACTCTGGGAGTTGGTGATGGACAGGGAGGCCTGGCGTGCTGCAATTCATGGGGTCGCAAAGAGTCGGACACGACTGAGCGACTAAACTGAACTGAACTGAATACATAATTTGGACTTTTCTAATATTAAGCATCTAATCCTGGTGAATAGAATTAAAATGAAAATCTTCTGTAGGATATACCTCTAAGAATGAAAAAAAAATCATTTAATTGATAGATATTGTTGATAGTACCAAATGCTTTATGATGTAGTTGAATGTGACATTGATTCTCTTATTGTGCCTTGTCAAATTACTCTTACTCTTCAGTGCAGGAATCACAGCCATGGCCCCTACCCTCCAGGATCTGGTCGACATGGAGTCTGTGCACACGAAAACAAAGAACTTGCCAAGGCGAGAGAAGCTGTTCCTCTTATAGAGGATTCTAGTAACTGTGACATTGTAAAAGCTACTCAGTAAGTCTTCCTAATGCTTTGTTTTGTCCTTAGGTTCTGTTGAGTTGTAATAACCTATGTGCAGTTTGTGGCACTCCCATGTTCACCTTCCTCCCTTTATACTCCAGTGATAGTATGTTTGTCATACCAGCATCAGAGCATTTGATACAGTGCAGCTTAGTTTTTTATTAATGGTCTTTTCCGTTAGATTGTGAACTTCTGAGCAAAAGCATGTCTTTTTCATCTTTGTAACCCCAGTGCTTTTGCACAGTTTGTCTTGTATTAGGTGCTCAATAGACACTCATTGAGTGAGCAGATGGTTTTTAATGACACTCATGCTAGACTCTGAGTTTGAAACACACATCTTAGGCTTCTAAAATATACTACAACCTAAATATGAAGATGAGATAGAAGAATATAACTCACACATTTATGAGTATTTTAAACATTTATTGATTACTTTCTGTGTAGCTATTGTCTTGGGTGCACTAGAAGAAAGTCAGTAAAATAGAAACAGATTTTTTGATCACTTGAAACTATAGTTGGTTGTTTTGCTTTCACTGAAAATGAAATATGTTTCGAGTTTCTCCTTAAGATTTCCACCTGTGGGTATTTGTATTAAATCATTTCCAACATTATCACCCTCATGGATCTCACTGATTGTTAACATCTACCACATCTCTTGCCATTGAATATGTTTTGAGATATTTCACTTGTCAGATTATGTTAATTAGTAGGCCACTTTATTAGTAATCAAATATAGGCCTGCTTGTCAGAGCTTCTAATCTGCATGAAAGAAACTGATGTTACTGCTCAAACTTGATATATATCATTTCTGTCAAAAGTGAAGATGTTTGGTGATAGTTAGCTTATTTGGCTTTAATGTAGACTAATATATTACTTTATGTTTGTTAAAGAGTAATTGACAATTATTTGAATATTCTAATCACTAATTGACATTAACTCTGGAGGCCCTGGGAACCACTACTTTCAGTTCAGTTCAGTTCAGTCACTCAGTCGTGTCCGACTCTTTGTGACCCCATGAATCGCAGTACACCAGGCCTCCCTGTCCATCACCAACTCCTGGAGTTCACCCAGACTCATGTGCATCAAGTCGGTGATGCCATCCAGCCATCTTGTCCTCTGTCCCCTTCTCCTCCTGCCCCAATCCCTCCCGGCATCAAGGTCCTTTCCAATGAGTCAACCACTACTTTAGCTGAATTTTGTTTGTATTATTTATATGAAGATGAGAGTGTTCTTAAGGTAAATAGATATTTGCTTTAATTAAAATGGAAACATTTAAATGTTTTACTGCTTCTAGTAAAGCTCTATTATAATAAGTGTGAAAAATTAGGCTCCATCACGGGGAATCTCAATAAAAACTCATGTATCTTTCCTAAAATTTTCTTCAGATCTTGGACTTTCTTAAGTGGTTATGAAAAGATATTTAGGTAGTATTTGGGAAGGGTGAAGAAGAGCTAGTTAGGATAGGTGTTTTTGTATTTTCTAAATCATCAATGTCCTAATAATGTGTACTCTTTGTGTTTCTCATGTAAAGGGAGTATCTCTCTTTTTTGATTTCCAATTATTTTTTTTTAATTGGTGGAAAATTGGTTTACAGTTTTGTGTTGGTTTCTGCTGTACAGCAACACGAATCAGTCATAATTATATATATATATATATCCATCCATATATATATATATCCATATCCCCTCTGTTCTGAACCTCCTTCCCCTACCCACCCCACCTCTCTGGGTCATCACAGGGGAGTATTTCTTTTCCAATAAAGTGTTAAAGTTGATATTTAAAAGATGGAGAACATAAATATATATATGTATCATTATCAACAACTCATTTTCTCATTAATATCTTCACTTCGCATTGTGAAATGGGTATCTGTATCTTTTTAAAAATGCCATAAAGACAGGCATGTACGCATTTTGATGAGGTGGAAGTTATTTAATTTAATGGTGTGGGAAACAGACATTCTGCCATTTGTTTTGATTTTGACGCTTGAAGGCATAGTGAAACATTCAGGTCCCTCTAAATAAAAGTAAATTTCAAAGAAACTGAATGGTCTAGTAGGCCTTAATAGTTTCTATTGAAAAGAAATAGAGCTAATGAATGATTTTGAAAATTATTTTAGAATTAAAAAGAGATATTTCTCTCCTGATTTTCATTCTGATAGTTAAATAACTCTCTTAAATATCCCTTCACTGTTTCCCTCCTTTTCCATTCCTTTTACCTGAGGTGCCCTTTGCTGATCACTGGTCTCTAATACAAGAGCCTCTAAACTGGTCTCTCAGTCTTCACCTAAAATTAGCTTCCTTACTGCACCAATGTGATCTTTCTTACAGCCCAAAGCCTGAGTTCTTTCTTCTTTAAAGCCTACGCTGGCTTCCCCTTGAGCCGTAAAGACTAAATTTCAAAGCATGGCAGAGAAGGATCATGCAGGCCTTGCCTGCCTCTCCTAGCCTCATCTCCTGCCATTGCCTCTCTTATGCTTTGTGCTTTTGCAGTGCTAAATTGCTTATTATTTCTCCAAGTATCCGTGTAGTTTCAGATCTCTGGTTTTCACACATGCTATTCCCTCTGCCTGCAATGTCTTCCCTTCATAGCTTGTATATCGTGTTCCATCTACTTCAGGAAGGGCTAATCATTCCTTCCTTTTCTGTGCCTACACTGTGTCCATGTTTTATTGTTGACTTTATCCCGTTCCAGTTTGCTTTTAGTCTCACTCCCTTATTGTGAGATCATTGCTTGGGCTTTGTTTGATTCGGGGGTAAGATTATTGTTCAGAATCAGCACTATGCATTCCTGGTACGTAGTGGAAGATCCAGTGAAACTTATTGAAAGAGGGAAACTGTGAATGTTAAAAGATTATTCCAGAAAATTAGGTAAGTCCAAATAGATTCATCTGTCTCGTCAGCTAGCAGCCAAGTTTACTTCTGTTGTTTGCCTTTTAATTCCGTCCACTTTGTGAATACCTTTGCTATTTATTATATTTCTGTGTTGACCAAAAGACACACTGGATAAAGACATGGTAAAAGAAAGAAATTTTGATAGCTGAAGTTATTTTAATGGTATCAGTTATGCCTTTTATTTTCCATCTTATTGCAGATACGGAATTTTTGAGCGATGTAAAGAGTTGGTAGAAGCAGGATATGATGTCAGGCAACCAGACAAAGAAAATGTGTCTCTTCTTCATTGGGCTGCCATTAATAACAGGCTGGATCTTGTAAAGTAAGATGGGATATATGTGTGTTAATTGTGTTTTATAATTCTAAACCTTTCCTTCATTTGTCTTTTCTCTTTTCAAGTGCAAGTATGTATGTTGAGCCATCTGTAATCCTTAATTATAAATGAATGCTTGAACTTTGTGCCATGCACAGTGGTTATCATAGTATTGAAAAGGACCTCAGAGATCATCTGGACCAGGACTCTCACTGGCCCAAAAAGAAACATTAAAAATGAAGTCACAGTAAAGGCAATGAAATTGAACATTTTTGGACGTGGAACAACAGACTGATTCAAAACTGGGAAAGGAGTACATCAGAGCTGTATATTGTCACTCTGCTTATTTAACTTACATGCAGAGTACATCATGCGAAAAGCTGGGCTGGATGAAGCACAAGCTAGAGTCAACATTGCTGATNTGACTTTATCCCGTTCCAGTTTGCTTTTAGTCTCACTCCCTTATTGTGAGATCATTGCTTGGGCTTTGTTTGATTCGGGGGTAAGATTATTGTTCAGAATCAGCACTATGCATTCCTGGTACGTAGTGGAAGATCCAGTGAAACTTATTGAAAGAGGGAAACTGTGAATGTTAAAAGATTATTCCAGAAAATTAGGTAAGTCCAAATAGATTCATCTGTCTCGTCAGCTAGCAGCCAAGTTTACTTCTGTTGTTTGCCTTTTAATTCCGTCCACTTTGTGAATACCTTTGCTATTTATTATATTTCTGTGTTGACCAAAAGACACACTGGATAAAGACATGGTAAAAGAAAGAAATTTTGATAGCTGAAGTTATTTTAATGGTATCAGTTATGCCTTTTATTTTCCATCTTATTGCAGATACGGAATTTTTGAGCGATGTAAAGAGTTGGTAGAAGCAGGATATGATGTCAGGCAACCAGACAAAGAAAATGTGTCTCTTCTTCATTGGGCTGCCATTAATAACAGGCTGGATCTTGTAAAGTAAGATGGGATATATGTGTGTTAATTGTGTTTTATAATTCTAAACCTTTCCTTCATTTGTCTTTTCTCTTTTCAAGTGCAAGTATGTATGTTGAGCCATCTGTAATCCTTAATTATAAATGAATGCTTGAACTTTGTGCCATGCACAGTGGTTATCATAGTATTGAAAAGGACCTCAGAGATCATCTGGACCAGGACTCTCACTGGCCCAAAAAGAAACATTAAAAATGAAGTCACAGTAAAGGCAATGAAATTGAACATTTTTGGACGTGGAACAACAGACTGATTCAAAACTGGGAAAGGAGTACATCAGAGCTGTATATTGTCACTCTGCTTATTTAACTTACATGCAGAGTACATCATGCGAAAAGCTGGGCTGGATGAAGCACAAGCTAGAGTCAACATTGCTGATAGAAATATCAATAACCTCAGATATGCAGATAACACCACCCTTATGGCAGAAAGCGAAGAGGAACTAAAGAGCCTGTTGATGAAGGTGAAAGAGGAGAGTGAAAAAGCGGACTTAAAACTCAACATTCAAAAAACTAAGATCATGGCATCAGGTCCCATCACTTCATGGCAAATAGATGGGGAAACAATGGAAACAGTGACAGACTTTTTTTTCTTGGACTCCAAAATCACTGCGGATGGTGACTGCAACCTTGAAAGTTTTAAAAGACACTTGCTCCTTGGAAGAAAAGCTATGACAAACCTAGACAGCATATTAAAAAGTAGAGACATTACTTTGCCGACAAAGGTCCGTATAGTCCAAGCTGGTTTTTTTGGAGTAGTCGTGTATGGATATGAGAGTTGGATCATAAAGAAGGCTGAGCACCGAAGAACTGATGCTTTTGAACTGTAGTGCTGGAGAAGACTCTTGAGAGTCCCTTGGATGGCAAGGAGATCAAACCAGTCAATTTTTAAGGAAATCAGTCCTGAATATTCATTGAAAGGACTGGTGCTGAAGCTGAAACTCCAATACTTTGGGCACCTGATGCGAAGAACTGACTCAGTGGAAAAGACCCTGATGCTGGGAAAGATTGAAGGCAGGAGGAGAAGGTGATGACAGAGGACGAGATGGTTGGATGGTATCACCGACTCAATGAACATGAGTTTGAGTAAACTCCAGGAGATGGTGAAGGACAAGGAAGCCTGGTGTGCTGCAGTCTATGGGGTCACACAGAGTAGGACGTAATTGAGTGACTGAACAATAACATGTTTTTCAAAATAGAACAGATAGTTTCACCAAGTTTAAAAGAATCACTGAAATTGTTATATTGTAATAATGCCAGGAGGAATGGATGGATAGGGGAATAATTTAATAGCAAAATTAAATATGGAATACATTTTAGATTAGGCATGTATTAGATTGTATAAAATTATTCCCCTACATAAAGCACTACTGTGGGTTTTTTTTTGTTGTTGTTTTATATCTTAGCATCTATAATGTGTATGTGTACATGAATGTGTATGTTTTGTATTATACACATTTAAAATCCTTATGGTTTAGGAAAGTAAAAATATACTGAAGGTTAGAATAATGAGATATACTCTCAGCCATACTCCTTTTCTGCGGAAATAAACTGGTGTATTGTTTAGATAATATATATGAAGGACAATTTTGAAATAATGAGACTAACTCCTGTAAGCCACAGAAGAAAATAAGTCTCTTTACCTTATAGTTTCACTTTATACAATGTATCCCATCAGTACCTCCAAAATAGAGAGTGCAATGCTCAAAATGTCTAACTTTTCTGGAAGAATTTTGAATTATTTTTTTGCTACCTACTTTTAGCATCATTATTTCCATAGTAATTCTAACTTTAAGCTGTTAGTGTGACATAGTTTCACCCTTCTCCTTGCAAGTTAAGTAGAACATCTGTAATAGAAACCTTTTAAATATAAACCATTTCAAGAGTTTTGTGGTTAGAATAAGTAGAGAGTAGTTATTATGTGTTTAGTGTATAGTTGTAAAGAAATGCTCATGACAGCAGGAGTAATTAGTTACATGATGAGACTATTTCACCAGGAATCTGTTTGATGCTGTTATGTGACTCTTTCAGACTTCTGCAGATCTGAGTGTTTTAGAGAGGGGCATTATTATAATTTCTGTTTTCGAATACTTTTATTAATAAGAAAAAGGGATGTTTTCTTTCTTAGTATGAATTTTAAATTTAAAATCTTATTTTCATTTATGTCTGTTCTTAACAGGTTTTATATTTCAAAAGGCGCTGTGGTAGATCAGTTGGGTGGCGATTTAAATTCAACTCCTCTTCACTGGGCCATCAGGTAAAGGTTTCTTTAAATACTGAAATTGCTGTTCAGAATCAAAACTGAGTTACGTATTTTCTGAACATTAAAGACCAGCACTTTGCAATAGAATTTTCTGTGAAGATGGAAATGTTTGTGCTGTCCAGTAAAGTAGCTCCACTAGCCACATGTGAAATGTAGAGTATGGCTAATGCCACTAAGGAATTGAGTTTTTAATTTTAGTTAATTTTAGCTAATTTGCATTTAAATAACTATATGGCTAGTAGTTCATATTGGAATGGCAGTTACAGACCACTTGAAAGACTTTCTTTTGTTTTTACTTCTTCATTAAAAAAAAATACAGTTTTAAAGAGTTTTCATAGATGATGTTTTTGTGTTTAACTGAGGGCCCAAACTAAATCAAAGTAAATATTTTTAATATTTGATCACATGGACAAATGTGGTAGTTTAGTGAGTAGTTTAAACTCCATCAGTTCTTTTCCCTGGTATGTACTGGTATCTGAAACTGAAGTTAGTGTCTGTTTGAATACTTAGCAACTTCATCTTTCATTTTAACTCCATGCTCTGTGATCGGTGGAATTGATACGAACCTGAAAGTGAAGTGGGTAATTGTTCATTTAAGGCAAGGAGTTGAATCTTTTCTCTAGAGTCGAGAATTTTGAAGAATCTGGAGTTAGCTCATCCCCTTAAGCTACAGTGCTTTACATAGAAATGAGCCGTATTCAAGGAGAAATACTTAATTCCTAAGAATAGTATTATCACCTGTGGTCTTTCAGCATACCTGTCTCATGATTATTTTTTGTTTTTAAAATAACAATGGCAAAGTCCAAATGATTTTTAATTTCCATTTTTATTGTTGTTGTTGCTGCTGCTGCTGCTAAGTCGCTTCAGTTGTGTCGGACTCTGTGCGACCCCATAGACGGTAGCCCACCAGGCTCCCCCATCCCTGGGATTCTCCAGGCAAGAACACTGGAGTGGGTTGCCATTTCCTTCTCNTCTGTCCATGGGATTTTCCAGGCAATAGTACTGGAGTGGATTATCATTTCCTTCTCCAGGGGATCTTCCCAATCCAGGGATTGAACCCGGGTCTCCCGCATTGTAGACAGATGCTTTACCATCTGAGCCACCAGGGAAGTCCTTAAGGTAGACTGGGAGGTTATTATTAATAAGCTTATTACCTGCACTCAAGAAGGACTGTCCAGATAGTTCTGAGTTTTGAATGTGTACGTAAAAGATATTTAGAGAAGCTCCAGTGTTTTAAAAATCTGTGCACTGTTAAGAAATACTCTTTATATCTAACCACAGTCCCTTAAGTCTTAGAAATATTAGTTTCTCCCTAAATTTTTCTCTTTTGCACTATAGAGTACAGTATAATTTTTGTTCTTTCTTTTTCCAGACAAGGGCATTTACCTATGGTCATATTATTACTGCAGTATGGTGCAGACCCTGCTCTCATTGATGGAGAGGGATTCTGCGGCATCCACCTGGCAGTGTTATTTCAGCACATGCCCATTATAGCATATCTCATCTCTAAAGGACAGGTATGTTTTGAGACGTATTTTGTATTGAGATGTATGTTTTGAGACGTATTTTGTATTGCAGCTGTTGTAAATCCTAAGGGACTCAAGATCATTAGTAGTGGTCCTCATTTTTAAGGTATAAAATCATTTTACAGATACCTGAATGTTCAAATACTAGCCTCAGTAAGTCTAGCTATTGAATACTGCTTTTCCAGCTTCACTGGAGCAAAAAGGATAGGTCATTTAGCTCAGTAACATATAATAGTTGTTTCTGAAACTTGTAAGCTTATAATAGTTTTTCTTGTGATCCCAGTAATTTGCAGAGTTTTTCAAAAACCATGACTTTAAAGCCTATATTTTTCTTTTGGTTGAATATGGAAATGGTAGTCAGATCACTAAATTAATCCATCATTTGCTTTCATTATTTGAGTCCAAGTAGAGACCAGTTTGAATGTATGTTTCTTATTGTTCCCTGAAGTAATCCCATGAAAAATGACTTGCCTTAAGAGACATTCATTTATGGCACTGGTTAAATTATGGGTTGTTGGCAGTGGGAGTTTCACTGTCAGTTCTGCTTGCCTGGGATATGCTTTCTGGTAACAACTAGTGTATATATCAGTAGTTTTGCATAGCAGGAATGGAAACATGTTTGCACAAATGCTGTTGGAATGACTGTATTCTCTTTAAATAAGCATTTTCTGTTAGACTTAGCAATTCAAGTAGAATAATTATAACCTCTTTGTTCTCATTTTGGAAAACTGTATGAAGAGTCATCTTTTCTACTTCACTTTGGGCTTCTTCCTCCAAGGCCTGTAAGAATATTCAGTCACTGACTTTTTTGGGGGGTTGGGAGCCCTTGGTTGAGGTATTATATACTTCAACTCTGGACCCATTTTTTTAAGTGGACCGTATGTTCTTGGAGCTATGGTTTCCTTTTTCTTTCCTGTATTCTCAAAAATAGAAAAGAATTTTTCATGTTTTACTCTTTGAAACATAGTAAATCCAAAAATACAATATACTTTGTATTCTTGCCTCAGAAGGTAGAATTCACTCTTACCGAAAGTGTTTAAGTAGAGGCTGGATGATTTTGTCCAAGAGGTGATAGTCTGAATTAATGTGTCAGTTAAAGTCTAAACTAGATAACTTCTAAAGTCTCTACTGTCTCATATTTGATGGTGATTATCAACATTTTCCTGTCCCTTAGTCTTCTTCCACTCACAACATACAACATTTAAAATCATATATTCAGATTTTTCCCATTAAAAATATTTTGTAGCATTCAGTGGATTTTTACCCTATGGATGTGAAAGAGGACATTTTTTTATTCAAATGATATTTGAACACTTGGAGACACACTGTGGTGTGAATGTATTAAAGAGAGACTTCTACTAAGAGAGGGAACAGAAACTTGACTGTGTTTATAGTTAGGCTGATCAGCTCTTCTTTTCTAACAGAGTGTGAATACGATAGATGTAAACGGGCAGACACCTCTCATGTTATCAGCTAACAAAGTACTTGGGTAAGTAAGTTTACCTGAATTGCCTTATTCTGACTCTTGATTCCAGCAATTTAAGTATCTTATTTTATGTGAGGTGACACAACATTCTGAAGAAAGTAAGATTTTCCATCTTGTGACTGTGACATGCACTTTTAGTGTAGTTAGAAAAGTAGCACTGAAATAAGTTTTCTCTTTTCTGATAGCTTTGGGGGAAAGTTTGAAAACTACTAATAAGAAAAAACTTTCCTTACAGAACACCTGGAGATTTCAAAGCATATATTTATTAACAGAATTTGCATTTCTTAGTTTACGTTTCTGAAGAATGGCTACAGGTTTAAATGCTCCCATAATTTGAAATCTAGATGATAAATATGCATTTCAAAAAAACAGTACGTTTTTAAAAATCTAGATGATAAATATGCATTTCAAAAAATGGTATGTTTTAAACTAAGAAATGCAAATTCTATTAATAAGTATACGCTTACTACTTGTGATTATTGATCACCATGTTGTCCAACTTCTGTTATTCTTCTGCTCAAATACATGCTACACTTTGTCCTTTATCAATTTTGTTTCCAGTGTTGTACTTAATTTCTGAGTCTGCTTTTACTTAGGATGTTGCTCCTAGGAACTGAGTTAGTTCTGATGCAATTTCCTTTTAGTTCCTAGAGTGATAGGACTCAAATTTGGGGTAGAATTTTGTCAAAAAGCATCTTGTCATCTTTGCTAGTAACTCTCAGGTCATGTATAATGTTTAAAAATCTTGAATAGAATGAGTGAAATAGATTATTATTTTATTAAAGGAATCTCTTGAGTAGTCATGAAAGAAGTAAAGGTGTTGAAGATGAAGCAAAAAATATTTCATTGAATTCTGCTTCCAAGTCCATAACTTTCTATGATAAATAATTTAGGACATTTTTATACCACTTTATGTAATAAGTGATTGGAGGGAGAATGTGAAGTTAGCTTTTGGTTTATCTCCTCAAATATGATGTTGTACATTTAATTTTTTAATTGGATAAATAACGTAGCATTTAATGTTGGCCAAAGTAAAAAAAAAAAAAATGTTAACCATTAGATCAGCAGCATGAAAATAAAAATTTGAAAAGCAAAAGCAATTATTCCATTGTATTGATGTTAAAATTACATTATGTAGCAGACAATTAATACATTTCTCTTGGGGCAGCAACTTGGGCCTCACCAGTATTAGCACCTAGAATAAAACTCTGCACAGAGAAGTTCTGCAGTTTTAAGAATACTTACTGATTGGTTCATTGATGCATTATCAAACAGGTTCATTATTTACATTTACCCTTCAAATCATTCTAATAAATGTTGTTTTGGTGTTTTATTATTTTGAGACAGGCCAGAACCAACTGGATTTCTTTTAAAGTTTAATCCTTCTCTCAATATAGTTGATAAAATACATCAAAACACTCCACTTCACTGGGCAGTTGCAGCAGGAAATGTTAGTGCTGTTGATAAGCTCTTGGAAGCTGGTTCTAGCCTGGATGTCCGAAATGTTAAGGTATGGCCAGGTGTTTATGTCTCTTAGTTTATTATGTCTTCAGTTACCACAAGATACATAGAAACAGTAATAGTTGGCTACCCTTGGAATAAATACATTGAATCTATGATTCTTGTGAGTTTGTGAAACTTGTTTAGCTTTGGGACTTCCCTGGTGGCTCAGTGGCTAAGATTCCACGCTCCCAATGCAGGGAGCCTGGGTTCAATCCCTGGTCAGAGAACTAGGCCCCACATACCCCAGCTAAGGGTTCGCATACCACAGGTATAAAAGATCCTCCATGTGCAACTAAAGATCGCATGTGCCACAACCAAGACGTGGCTCAGCCAAATAAATAAATATTAAAAAAAAAAGTTTAGTACCTACCTATGCTATATCAAAAATAAAATTGAACTTTTTCTTTTTTTTTTAGGGAGAAACCCCTCTTGACATGGCCCTGCAAAACAAAAATCGGCTCATTATTCACATGCTAAAAACGGAGGCCAAAACTCGAGTCAACAAAAATTTCAGACTTTGGAGATGGCTGCAGAAATGCGAGGTATTTTCATACAGGGCCTATCCTGTGGGCTGTAAGAACTGTTTTGTCCATTGGTTTTTATGTTTGAGGGCATCAGGGAAAACCAAGGAGTTGGCCTACTGCTGCATTGTATATGCCAGTTACATCTTTCCCGTATATCCTATAACCCAAAGTTGGAAATTTGGCACTTTTAATGGCAATTTATTGTTGGTTCTCAGCTAGATGGCTCAACAGCTCCATGTTACCTTTTGAATACTATAGCATACTTCCATGTTTATTTCATGAGTGAATTGAAATACAAATAGTTTAGATTCTTAGAGATGCAAAAGGAAAAATCCCTTTTGCAAGGAATTTTATAAGAGTTATTCTTAAAGAACTTGTTCCTATTAAAATGTTTTTCAAAGGGGAAATCATAACATTCAAAACTTTTTCTTAAAATCAGGAGGAATTAAACTTAAAAAATGACAGTGTTGCAAGCTTCAGGCATATGTCACTTCATAAAATTAAAAGCATCCAGAATTTTGAGAGATGAAACCCAACCTTTATTCTTTTTTTTTTTTAACTTGGCAATTCTTCTGAGTGGTGGTCTTCTAAAGTTAAAAGTGAGCAACAACAACAAAAAAGTGAATGGGATGATAGAAAAAATTAGATTAGAATGGTCAGCTTGCTCTTATATCCAGCAAAATCTAAGTTGTAATAGAGAATGTATTATTAAAATGGATATTGGATTGATTTTACTGTTTAACGTCTTCACATATGATAGCATTGTCTTCAGAACGTATAGAATGCCTTGAGATTCTAGATTAACAAGCATGAGATTTCTTTGTAGAGGATCCCCACGAATACTACACCAATTTTGCATTTAAGTATGGGAAGGGAGAAAAATAGAAATAACAGTTACTCCCTAGTCTCCTTTGCCATCTCCTCTGCTCCCTCCCCTGTGTTATTAGCAGTGTCCCAGGGTTTTGTCCTCGGACCTCTTTTCTGTCTAGTCATTCCCTTGGTGGTTTCATGTGCTTCCATGGCTTTAAATGCTGTCTGTATGTAGACTACACCCAAATGTATCTCTAGTTCAGGCCTATCCAGTTAGCTACCTGATTTATCCATTCACGACCCAAAAGGCATCGTCAGTAAAACATCGAAACCTGAGCTCCTTATCTCTCCTCCCCACTGCCCCCAACTATTCCATCCAGAGCTTCCCCATCTCAGTAGGTGGCAACTTACTCTCCAGTTACCTTTGCCTCTTTGTCATATCACGTATCCAGTCCATCCGAAAAACATATTGGCTAGTTCTTCCCTCGGTGTGTATCCAGCATCTGACCCTTCTCACCACTTTACCATGACATTTTGGTCCAGCAAAAAGAATTCATGCAGCTCTCTGACATTTTCCTGCCTCCGCTCACTTCTAGTCTCTTCTCAGTAAAGCAGTCAGATGAATCTTACAGTGTAAGTCAAATCCTATCATTTATCTGCTCAGAATCCTGTGGTGTTTTCCCCTTTCTCCCAGAATAAAAACCAAAAGCCTTAGGACAGGCAAACGTGCTAAGTGAATTTTAGAGTATAGAGAAAGCTTCCATTCAGCTCTCTCTATGCTCTAAAATCCTCTTAATATGTTGGTCTGTCTGTCTTCCCTTGCTAGAATTTAGGCTTCATGAGAGGAAGACTTTAAATTCATTGATGTGTTCCCAAGTGCCTAGAACAGTGCCTAGCATATTATGTACACTGGAGTATTTGTTGAACAAGGAAATAGTGTGGCTCATCCTTGAGTGTTGTATCTGTGATTAAAATTGTGAGATTCACATTTAATTATTATTTCTGTTCTGAGATTATATTGCATGTAGATTCTAAGTTTACCTTTAAGAAAAACAACCCTAGACTTGCTCATTTTGTGTTATCATGCAAATTAGAATTGGAAGCGTATTAAAGACTTCCTATCATTTGAAATTGACTTCCCTCGTAGCGCAGAGGTTAAAGCGTCTGCCCATAATGTGGGAGACCTGNTTCTGTTCTGAGATTATATTGCATGTAGATTCTAAGTTTACCTTTAAGAAAAACAACCCTAGACTTGCTCATTTTGTGTTATCATGCAAATTAGAATTGGAAGCGTATTAAAGACTTCCTATCATTTGAAATTGACTTCCCTCGTAGCGCAGAGGTTAAAGCGTCTGCCCATAATGTGGGAGACCTGGGTTCGATCCCTGGAGAAGGAAATGGCAACCCACTCCAGTATTCTTGCCTGGAGAATCCCATGGACGGAAGAGCCTGGTGGGCTACAGTCCATGGTGTCACAAAGAATCGGACAATCATTTGAAATTAGCCACCCTCAGAATGTGGTTTAGGGGAGTAAAGATTATAGAAGATAGAACAGAATATAAAGGTCATGCATACTGGAGTTAAGGGACCACACTGCACAGATGTGGTGTCTGGCTTTAATACAGACAGCCATAGTGTTGCTTCCTTCTTTTAACTTGTGGAATAAACTCATATTATTAGCATTCAAGGATGCGTTTCAGACTTTGACCTCCATGTGACATATGACACTGAGAACTGCTCTCTTCTTGAAAGTCCCTTCCCTGGCTTGACTGGATATTTCTGGTCCTCATCCTGCCTTTCTGGTCATACCAGTCACACTTCCTTACTTGCCTTTTGGGACTTAGCTTTTTTCCCCTTGAATGTTCCTGTTGGTCAAGCTTCTGCCCTATTCACCTGCACACAGTCCTCAGGATGCTTTTCATTCCTGTCTTTCCAGTCGGTGTACTGATTAAAGACTAAATTTTGACCTGTATGGTAGATGTGCTTTTCTGACTGAGTCCTGGCTATCTCCTAGATGTCTGTAATTCCACATGCCCTAAATGAAAGACATCTTTTCTGTAGACTTGTTCCTCTGACCTTCTTTATTGGGGCATGGCACCATGCAGTGCCCATATTGGAACTCTTGTACTTTCTTCGTTGAAGCTTGGGTATATTGATTTTTTGTGTGGTCTTTTTGTCCTGCTTTATGCCTTCTGACATATAATACTGTTCGAAAGAAATTATTTTTTTAAATGTCAGCTGTCACTAACATGTTTCTAGAAGATCAACATTTCTTGGAATGGAATACAGCAAAACTAAATATGTCTAAACAACATTTTATTAATGCAAGATTTAAAAGATTGCTTTCAAGATTTGTAATTTCTTTTTTTTTTTTTTCAAGATTTGTAATTTCTTAAAGTTCAGATTTCTCTATCAGCAATTTTGAAGAAAAACTGTGTTGTGCTGTTATATTAACTTACTATATATTTAGGAAATAGTTTACTTTTGAACTAACTATTATTAAGTGCTTAGGAGGTAAAATCCATTAAGTTCTAAAATTCTGAATCTCTTAATAGGTCTTCCTGCTGCTGCTACTTTCTGTGATTACCATGTGGGCTGTTGGATACATATTGGACTTCGATTCAGATTCTTGGCTTTTAAAAGGATCTCTTTTAATAATATTATTTTTTCTGATGTCTTTGTTTCCAAGGTGTGTATTAGTCTTTGCAAAGCTGGTTATTGCATTTCCAATGAGTACTCTTTTTTTTCTTTCTTTTTTTTTTTTTTTACTGTTATTAGCTGGAGCCACAGATTTTTATTGAGCTATGAACGTTACTTATCACATAGACTGATCCTCAAGGTGGGAGGGCAAGGCTTTGGTGGTATATGATTTGACTGAAAGCAAATCGGTGAATCCAATAATTTAATTACATTGACAATTGGTAGAAAATAAATACCCTAGCTCACTTTTTTTCCCTGGGTCACTTTTTGAATTGTTAATGAATAATGAGAAGATTTTTGTAACTATTTTGCATCTTGAAGCATTTTTGCCCATTTTCCGGAAATTGTCTTTTTCTGTTCTAAATCTAAATTCATTTTAAGCTAGTTTTTAGCTCATAATGATTTTTAGGTAAGAAACAACCTAAGTAAATCATAGGAAGTTATAGTAACTGTGGTATAGTTCTATTTTTAATGAAATATTCATACATTATATATGTATATACACATATACATTTCATATATTTACATATTTATATGTAATACATATGTGTGTATATACATTTGATATATTTACATTTATATATGTATATATTT
>SJYA01003199.1:528232-551830 GCA_006410615.1 Neotragus moschatus | reverse complement strand
CCCCCCCCGCTATTCCTCACTGCCCCTCACCCCCCACACCCAGTGCCCTCCCAAGCCCTCCCTGCCCTGTCCCAGTTGGTCTGCTTGCGCCCTCTCCTCAGCTGGCTCCTTAGGCCAGGCCGCCTCACTGATCTCCTGACTGCAGCTCTTACCCCTCTGTAGTTCCTCCTCACTCAGCAGTCAAGGGTGGGCTTTAAAAAAGCAAACCAGTTTCTGTCATCTCTCCCTCCATAAAGCACCCCCGTGGCTTCTCCTTGTCCTCAGAATGACGTTGACTCCTTGCCAGTGAGGTACTGTGTAATCACCCCTTCCCCTCTGGCATTATCTCTTACTTTCACTGCCCTCCAGACTTCTTTCTGTTTCTAGAACATATCAAGCTCATACCCACCTGGGGCCTTGGCTCTTGCTTGTGTGTCTGTCTGTACCGTGTTGTTACGTAGCTGGAGACATCTCATGGACCTCAGTTCCCAGCATCCCCTCCTCAGCCAAGCCATGTCTGACTGGCTCGGCTGTATCCTCCCCTTCTGTTTGCTTCATGGCACTTAATTACTGTTTCCTGGAATGTAAGGCTCATACAAGCAGGACACGTGTCTCTCCTGTCAAACGTTTTCAGTCACTGAAGGAAAGGAAAATGTAACGATGATCTGTAAGAGAGAATCTAAAAGAAAGTGTGTGTTGCTGTCTTCAGGGTGTGATTATGAGTGTTCCTATGTCCTTTGTCTGCTTACCAGCATTTTGTGGAATAAGCATGAGTTGCTTTTGTTATTTAAAAAAGAAAGCATTAGTGGACTATTACCACTTAGTCATTGAAGAGCAGGACAGTAGGCTGGAAATGAATTTAAAAGCTCAAATTTATGAAAAATAGTAGAATGCCTGAAATTGCCTGCTATGCAGAAAATTTGTAAGTTAGAGATATTCATTCATTTTCCACTAATTGGATTGACTTGGTTTTCAAATAAATTTTAAGCCAAATTGCAATCACTTTTTTTCTTTTTTCCAGAGAGAAAGCAAAGGCTGGAACAATATCTTTTCACCTAGGATAGGGGCATTTGAGATTTTGTTTTAATAGAAACTCACGTTATAAAATATTTATATGGAAACTTTGTGAGTTGAGGGCTTCATATGCTAGGCTTAGCATATGGACACTGTTCAAATGGGAGACAAATGCATATGGTAGCTTTGTCCATACTTCAGTCCTCTCCAGTACTCTTGCCTGGAAAATCCCATGGACGGAGGAGCTTGGTAGGCTGCAGTCCATGGGGTCGCTAAGAGTTGGACATGACTGAGTGACTTCACTTTCCCTTTTCACTTTCCTGCATTGGAGAAGGAAATGGCAACCCACTCCAGTGTTCTTGCCTGGAGAATCCCAGGGACGGGGGAGCCTGGTGGGCTGCCGTCTATGGGGTCGCACAGAGTCAGACACGACTGAATCGACTTAGCAGCAGCAGCAGCAGCTTTGTCCATTCTACTTTTATTTCTTCCACTCTTCAGAGTCCCAATTTCGGACTAAGCAGCTATAAACTTCCATTATTACTAGGCTCCACAGGAGGTTGTTTGTTGATCCAGGCTGCTATGTGATACCTATCAGGAGTAGACAGGTCGTAGTAGCAGGCTGTTACAAATAAGATAGTTCACTGCACCACTTAATTAGGTCAAACAAATTTTGCTGCAGACAAGCCATGCCATGAAGGTTATGTGGGCTCCAGTTGGCCTATTCTGGCAGCATACTGGGGGTTTGAGGTTTGGGATCTTTACTTGTTGCCAAGTGTTATTTTATCATAGTTGTGCTTAAGATCTTCATAGCTTTTTAAAAACTCTTTAATATGTGTGTTGAATCATTGTTTTATGATATAAATTTTAAAATAGATCTAGGTAAACTATACTCATGCATGATTTACTGTATTGAGTGTTTAATGTGTAATATATATTTTTTTCTTTTGAAACTATAATAGTAAACATTTGAGTAAGTTTTATGTGGACTTCCATGTTGCTTGTGATCCAAGCAAGATGGCTGGGGTTTGATGACAAGAGCCACCTATAACCTGTATGTATCTTTTTATGTTACGTGTCTGCTTCGCAAGCTGATTGTAGGATAAAAATGCTCAAGGTTATGTGCCTCTGTGTGTTTCAAAAATACACTGCTATCTTCGCATTTATCTTGTTAAATGTGATGACTCTCCAGGGATTTAAATTTTTGCATTTTGGAAAATATAACGTGTATTTGAAAATACAGCATGCCAAAAATACATATATGTGTTTCATTAAAAATGAAAAAGATTTAGAATATGATGTTACTGGGGTGAAATGACGTGTAAGTTCGTTACAGGAACTAGAACACTCACTTTTTGAGAGCCCCAGTGTTTCATTTTTCTCACATGTACAGTGAAGCGATGCTGGTGCCCAGCTCTTACCACATGGAAGGTGGCACATAGCACTTGGCGAAAGCTGCTGCTGTTCTCTGAGGTCTTCTTTATTTTCACTGTTGTTATTATTTACGAGAAGTTAGAACTAAGATGAATATGATTCATACTTACTTTCACTAATACCTTATGTTTATACTTTTTTTCTTTTAGGTTCTTGCTCGGGTACAAGAGCCTTATATACTTACCAACAGTCTTTCTGCTGAGTTCCATTTTTTGGATGTTTATGACTTGGTTCATCTTATTCTTTCCTGATATCCTTCAAGTTTACATTTAAATGCATATCTCATTTAGCTTTTAAAAATGGCTAAAATTTAGATACTAGATGAGATCCAGGGAATGCAAATCAAATTTATATTAATTTAATGGTCCTGATTGACGGTGTCTAATGTTGGGAATCTACTGAATTCTGGACATGATCTCAGGGTACACTATGGAAACAGCAGGTGTTTACTATTAATTATACATAGGAAGGAAACAGCCTAACAATATATTAAAACAGTGAATGAATTGTGAATTATTTAGATCCATAAAAATTACTGTATTGCCTTGAGGTTCTCTTTAAGGTCAGCTGGTTCTTTTCACTTGGTCAGCAGTTATAGCTGATTAATAAATCTGGATACCAAGATTACCTGTATAGGTGGAACACTGAAGGAAATGTGTCCTCCTCAGCAGTGGTCAGTGCAGTGTTAATATCCAAGGCAGTGATTTTCAGTGCACAGTAAAAATAAATTTGCGTTGCCACCCAAAATGTATGTGAGACAAAAGAACATCCTAATGTGTGCTTTACTCTAACATTTTTTTTTTTTAAACTTTATTTTACTTTACAATACTGTATTGGTTTTGCCATACATTGACATGAATCCGCCACGGGTGTACATGAGTTCCCAATCCTGAACATTTTTGTTTTTTATTCTATTTCCTTTTTAAAAAAATGTGAGTCATAGGCCACTTAAATCTTTCATGACCTACTAGTGGACCTACGTAGTTTAAAAAAAACAACTCATCCAACGGATTGGTTTATCACTTGAGAAGCAGGGCCCTGGCCAAATCCAGTCACCTGAAAGTGAGGATAGAGGTTACTTCTTAGTTTATAGCTATTTATAGCTCCCATTAGGAAGGATGCATTTTCTCCAGTTTTCAGAGTTCCCACCTCTTTCCAGGCTCCTTTCTCTCCTCAAAGGGCTCTAAGAAACCATTAAAAGCCTTGCTTTCCTTACAGGGCAGGAGAAGGGATATGATGGATAGACATGTACCTTTAAGCATATTTCTTTAACTTCTGTTATTTCTCTTTCTGGGAGTGATACACTTGAAAAGAAAGAATACTGCTTATAAGAGAGATGCATTCACTCAATTTATTGTTTCATCGGAATAAACGTAAAGTGAGAGAGGCATATGAATTCTGAGTGCATTTATCACCCTTCATTATAGCATGTTTTTACTTTAGTGATGCTCTTTATTTCTGAGCGTTATCTCTAGTACTTTTCAGATTCCTTTAAATAAATGGCACAGTATACCATGGGGGTCATTTTGACTTTTCAAAAGATTTTATTGCGTTAACTTTCATCTCAATTATTGATTTGAGGGCAGGTTTTTAAGCACTGGCCTTATGACCACCACTTAATAAAGGCTTGGGTGATATTATGTGATACAAAAATACTTTATCACTTATAGAATTCCCAAGTAGTAAATGTTTTGGTAATTGACGTAGTACTGAAAGGGCTGACTGATATTTTTATTTACCAATTCATACACAGTGGAGTAAACATAGTTTAGAAAATGTGTTTCTTGATGACTTTATAAAATGTGGGTAACTCATGCTCTTTTAGATTTTGCATTTTTAGTGTGGTAGTTTTTACATTGAATTATTTCAAATTTGCAGTGTCAATATTAACAAAAATGCTACTCCACCATAGTTTGAAAACCTCAATTACAGAAGTATTTAGTTAGTATTCAGCTGAGTTTACTGCTGTTCAATATTTGTGAAGATGTCATAACATGAGAAGGACTGATTTGATTTCCGTAGCTGGACAGAATCTTAAAAGATGTTGGAGTTGACAGGAAGATATTTTACTGACATGGACAGCATGAAGCCAGTTCTGAGAAGCGCCCAGGCTGCTGCTGGTGGGTCCAGGTCAGTCAGTAGGTGGCGCCATCAGATCAGTGTTTTCCAAGCTGAGTGCTAAATGTTATCTGAACTGCCTTGGGTATGCACTGAGGTGCTGTCCTGGAAAGACTCATCCTGAGGGTGTAGACTAGTTGTGTTGCTGTGTCTGGATTGCATGGGGCCTCCACTCCCACAGCCACTTTGCCCATCACGGGAAGAGGGCCTGGGAACATTTTGGAAGGAATGTGGTCTTTGGAATCAGACAGAATGAATTGAAGTTCTGGCTTTTTTTTTTTTTTTCTTACTAGTTATTATGTGAAGTAAAGTGAAAGTTGTTCAGTTGTGTCTGACTCTTTGGGACCCCATAGACTATAGCCCACCAGGCTCCTCTGTCCATGAAATTCTCCAGGCCAGAATACTGGAATGTGTTGCCATTCCCTTTTCCAGGGGATCTTCCCAACCCAGGGGTCGAACCCAGGTCTCCCACATTGCAGGCGGATTCTTTACCTGCTGAGCCACGGTACCATTGGGCAAATAATTTCACTGAATATCAGTTTTCCTGTAAATTAGGGATAACAGTACCAAGTTGATCAGGTGCCTGCAAGTATTACTATGTTAGGAAGTCTGTAAAATGCTGACCATAGCCCCATTCTGTAAATAATACGTATTATTTTATTATTATCAATTACTCTTATGAACGAAATCTGTGTGGAAGGTTATATGTTGGAATTTTAAGAGCAGCCCTAGGTTAGCTCTTGAGGTGAACACTTTTAGTGCCTTTTGTGTGTACAGCAAGTGATATGTGGCTTTTATGAGGCAGGTTTGAGAGAAGGAGAGAAGGCCTTACTGATGAGTTTGGAAGTAAGATTAAGATTCAGCAAAGAGATGGTGAACCACTGAACATGACGTTTGGGATTCCAGCTATAGCTGAGTTAAGTTGAAGAGGAATAAATATGTGAAGTCCGAATAATGAGTTTCAGACAATCAGCGTGATACAAGTACACATCGTGGTGAGAATGACACAGCTTCGGGTCAAATGAAAAAGGACCAGGAGCTTTGACTAGAAGCCTGGTACGTGTAGTGATGCGGCTTTCAAGGAAACCAGTGTATTGTCTAGTAGCATTATGGTGTGCGTGTCCAGGCAAAAGACATCAGCATCTCACTGTCTGCTGCACTGGTCAGGACACACCTGAGATGTGTTTGCTCTGTTTCAAATTCTGTTCTTTCGAAAAGAGACAGTGGCGAACAGAGGAACATATGCAGGAAAGCGTGTTGTACGAGCAGTGATATTGCTGCTTATCCTGGAGGTGTAAGCTCTGCCTTCCAATTTCAAGTGCCTGAAAGTCTTGTCATTTGGAAGACAGGGCATTGTACAAATGAGCACTCAATAAAAACGTTGGAAGCAGCTCCTGTTGCATCGCCTATAGGGCAGCTATAGTGTAGATCTACAGTGCATATATAAAGGAGCTAGAGAACAAAAACCAGTCAATCCAAGTTATAAAATGGCAGATCTCAAATCCATGTTGAGAAATATTTTAGCTGCAAAAGGGTCACAGGCTAACTGGGGAGGTTAAATTGTCTACAGAAAACTATAATCCAGAATTGAGAGCCACAGAATGAACATTCTTGGGTTCAGGGAAGGGAGAGAATCCTTTTCCACAGGGAAAGACCTCAAGTGAGAGGAAGGCTATAAGTTAGGTCTTGAAGGCAGTTAGAACTTGGACATTCTAAAAAGTATGATTTTAGAAGTAGATGGGGAAAGTGGGGAACACTTGAGAGCAGTGAACCATACAAAGCAAGGGCATGGGAACAAGGAATGCTTGGCTTTTATGTGAGGGAGTATAGTGAAGGGATCCGTTCATTTGGAAGGAGAGAATCCATCAATTTCTGCAGGACTTGTTTTAAAGATTATTCAGAACAGGAGCCCCAAATTTGTTCCACTCAGTACGGGAGATTATCCTGTGATTCAGTTGGAGGTTTTTGAGACTGTGTCGTGTATGTTGATCAGGATTTTAGGGGAATGCAATTTCAATTTCACACAGCTTTTTTTTTTTGGATCCTGTGTCTTTCATAAAGCCAGGCCCATCTGCAGATAAACCAATAAGCTAAACCAACAAGATCCATTCCTGCCTCCCGGAACCAGATGTGGCTCTGCTGAGCTCTGTGGATAAGAGCAGTGCTTCTCAAACCATAATGTGCGTGTGCATCCCCTAGGGATCTTGGTAAATTCCAGAGTCTGCATCTGCAGGTCTGGAGCTCTACCCTCCCAGGTAAAGCCATTGCTGTGGGTCCACAGACCACACTTTGAATAGCAAGAGTTTAGAGTTTATTCTATGGCTACGTTTTTCCATTCTGAAGTTTAGCACCAGGCAGCTTGGCAACACTTCCGAAGGCAGATACAGTCACTGTGTCAATATAATGATTTTAATTGGACAAGGAGAACTGGTTTACTGCTGGCTTATTGGTTCATTATTGCACATTCATTTGTCCTTCCCTGGAGCAAAATTTTCCTTTTTGATACAAAGGATTTGAACCACTTTAAAAGTACTTCAAAGTGGGTAATGTCTGTCTTTGAAACACTTTATCTTAACTTATCCGTAATATCTGCCTTTCTAAATAGTATCTAATTAGTAACCACTTTGCAAGGAGAGCAATTTCTTTGTTTCTGAATAACTTAGCCTAATGCAACTACAAGAATTATGTTATTAAACTTCCATGAAGAAACGTTTGCTAGCATTAATCTAATATATAGGGAAATATTTTTAATTAGAATCTCTGAATTCAGTGATTTTTTTCTTTGAATAGTTTTGTTAAAATTTGTTAAGTGATCAGAAAATACTATTTTAGATGCACACAAGAGAGGCACAGTTATACCATTAGATATTAATTTGTTTTGATCTGGAAGGTTTTCAGTATTTAGGAGGTTTTTCATATACCGCAACTGTTCCTCTCAGTCTTTTATATGAGTTTCAACTAATGAGAAGAGATTATTCAACTATGAGCAAATTCCTCTAGGAGTAGAACATAGGATGGGACCAAGTTTTAGGGTTAGTCTACGTAGTGGTGTGTGTACGTAGGAAAGGCAAGGGTAGAGTGCAGAGTAAAGAGACTCGTAATTAAGTACCAGTGATGAAATGTGCCTGCATCATAATTAGGCTGTTCTTACTAGAAGTCTGATTTGTTCCTTAACTTGGCTTTCACATGTAGCAGGCACTCCTTTGTATTTCGTTTTCATTATCAGCATAGTAGCCTTCCTCTATTTTTTCTACAAGACTTGGACAACTGATCCAGGGTTCACTAAGGCTTCAGAAGAAGAAAAGAAAATGGTGAGCTTTCTCTGTAATGTTACTGATCTGTTTTATAGAAGGGCATGGTAAACTATGTCGGTTTTTATTGTGACTGCATCTCTAGTGCCTGGCAGCCAATCAGTCTGTTAGTCGCTTCAGTCGTGACAAACTATGGCCCTATGGACTGTCGCCCGCCAGGCTCCTCTGCCCATGGAATTCTCCAGGCAAGAATACTGGAGTGAATTGCCATTCCCTTCCCCAGGGGATCTTCCCAATCCAAGGATCGAACCCAAGTCTCCTCATTACAGCTGAATTCTTTACCATCCGAGCCCCAGGGAAGCCTGGCACATAATAAGTGCAGCGTAAATGTGGAATAATTAAATCAGCAAACAGATTTCTTCACTGTCATTTATTAATATGAAAGTTTAAAAGATGTTTTTATTTTCCATTACAGTAATATGCCACAAAGAGTTTTTCAGATATAATTTCTGTCAATAGATATGAGCTCCTGCTTCTTTATAATAATACTTAGGCAACGATCATACAGCTTAAATTGCCTTATTAAATATATAGAGAGTATCTAGGACGAGGCCAAGGGGAGTCCTTCTCCTTACTGGCTGAGGAGATGCCCTTTCTTGTCCTCAGACTGAAATTTTCAGGAGTCACGGTGTGTCTCCCATTGCTCGTGAATGTTAGAAGTTGGGGAGATTGTTATTTTCTCTGTTATCTAAAGCCAGTATTCCTGAAAGCCTGCCTTCGGAACTTATAACCATCAATTCTGATGTATAGGTGGTTTTTGTTCCTTTTTTATGAGTGTATAATGTATGTGTTTATTTTTCTCTAGCATATTATAACTGAGAGATCATTGCCATTCATGGAATTCAGGGAGGGGGTGCAATTTTTGTGCATTCTAATTTATTGACTGTGGTTGAAAATGCAGCCTTGAAAAGTCACATATTTCAGGCACAGAATGATATGGTGGCAGGTCTTCTAAATTGCTTTTCTAGCTATTGCAGTTTGGAGAGAGAACTGTGAGAATGGTATATAACCATGCATCATCCATTTCCCCAGTAAAAAGCAAACGTAAGGTCAAACTTAATGTCTTTCAGAGTATCATCACCCTTGCAGAGACCGGCTGTCTGGACTTCAGAACATTTTGTACATCTTGTCTTGTGAGTGAGTCTTTTCCTCTGTAATTTTTTTCCCATAGTAAAAGCAAATTCTTTGTTACAATGCTCATGTATGCATTTTTCACATCTCCTGGTGTATTTATACATCTTTCTTTTTACCAGGTATAAATTTTTTTTTTTTAATTTCACATTGCTGTCAGAACAATTTTCTGCTTTGAACATATAAGAGAATGATGTTTATAATCTCTTGAAGTTGCCTATGGTTGAATCTCTTTATGTGTTTGGTTTGCTTTTTCCTGCCATGAAGCATATGTTAGAACTAACTTGGAATCTCAGGGTCATGGTGACCCTAGAAACCACCTAGTGAAACCTTTGATTTAGCAACTGAGGATTCATGGCCTAAAGAGAGGAAGTAACTTCCCCCAGATTACTGACAGAGCCAGAAATGTAACTCGTGTTCGCTGTTTCTTAGTCCGATACTCATCCTGCTGTGTGGTGCTGCCTCATTTCCCCTTCACCAGTGTCAGTAGGCTCTGGACTCCAAATCCCCCTTATTGATGGCCTAATTAAAGTAGACACCTGGAAGTAAGAGTAACAAGGCCTTCCAGAGCCTAAGTGAACTGATGATCAATATAGGATTATTTCTGCCAGTGTGTCTTTATAATTTAGAAATAAGATTTTGCTTTTGATTTGTTACCACCTTGGGATTCTGATATCTGCTTTTTGCTCTCTTAATTGTCGCCTTAGATGAGGAAGCCATTAAGATCACTCCATTGCCACGTGTGCAACTCCTGTGTGGCTCGGTACGATCAACACTGCCTGTGGACTGGACGGTGCATAGGTGAGAGTGTCGGGTTTCCATCTGAAGTTCAGGTCTCTCTTCATTAATGCGTGTGACTCTAAGCATCTGTAGCTTTTGCTTGTCAGAGGATCCGCTCTGTGGTCTTAATACTTTCGAACACTGATTGTTGAGATTGATAATAATTTTAAAGCACCTTTATAGATAGTATCCTATTTGGTCATGAGAGGTTGGTATTACTATCTTCATTTTAGAGTTGGAAAAAATAATAAAGGTCAAATTATTTGCTTGAGTTCACTTTAGTAGTATCAGTTTTCCACTCCAGAGAGCATGTTCTTTCCATAATTTGTATCTTTTCTCTTTTATTCACCTTTTCTCCTTGCCTCCCAGGCTCAGGGAGGCACCAGAGCCAGAGATGGCAGAGGTCTGGGGTCTACCTTCCCTGGGAGTATTCATTGTCCTGATCTGCAGCCCTGGGTTTCCTCTGAGCCATCACAGTAAAAGGCAGGCCTTTATCATGAGGAACTTCAGAGTCTCATGAGTCTTCAAGGGGAGGCTATGCTTGTAGCATCTTGATGAACAAAAGGCACCTTTCCATGGTGCGTTTTGATGTTCTCTACTATTGGGAAGATCCCCTGTAGGAGGAAATGGCAACCTACTCCAGTATTCTCACCTGGAGAATCCCATGGACAGAGCCTGGTGGGGTACAGTCCATGGGGTCACAAAGAGTCAGACATGACTAAATGACTTAACACTTCTGTGAGCTTTTGTGTCTACAGTACAGGTGAAAAGATCATTCCTGTGTTCCCAGGCTTTGTGGACCCCATCCCACCATAGGGATGAGATGAATGGCATTAATGACAGGCAGCTTTGAATGGCAGTGGAAAACAATAGCATAAACCCACATATTTTTATCACACCGCGTTTGCGTAGTATTTTCATGTACATCATCCTCTTTGGTTGCCACAGGCTTGTGAAGTAGACAGAGGAGATATTTTCCTTGTGTTATGAGAACACTGAATCAGAAGTTAAATGACCTGCCTGTAGTCACACAACTTTTCGTTTGTAAATCAGGGTCTCCTGATTCCAGTGGGTGTTCCTTCTGCTGGGCTTTGGGAAGCTGGGAACATGACGGTGGCTACGGAGCTTTGTGTCATTAGTGTCAAAATGTGGCCGTCTCCAGCATGCGGAAGGGCAGCACACGCAACAGTGGGGTTTGGATACCTGGACCCCTCACCCTTCCCCTGCTTCTGTAGACCTTTCTCAGGCATCGCAGCTTGCCCCTCTTGTGCTGTATCCAGCTCCTTGCAAGATATCTGTTGCCCCTGTTTGTTTTCTGGGTTCCCCTGATTGAGTCAGTCCTTGATGTCCAGAAGTCATACTTGTATAAACGCATTCCATGGAAGGAAGGAAGAGACAGGGTATAATTTGCCCACTCATCTCCCTCTAGCACTGTAGAGGCCATCCTAGGGCTGTATAGGATTTACTTAGTAAGCTTTGTTCTCTCCAAAAAAAGTATCTTCTTTTAGTAAGTAATGAATAAATATTAGCTCAGTTTATGTGGACATTTGAGCTGGGCATATCAAAGCTGTTTGGTTTGGGTTTAATGGCATTTGAAAGCAAAACAACAGCTTAGTTCTTTTTTACTTTAGTGAAAGCTTTTGATAGGAAATTGTTTAATAAGACCTTGTTTGGAAAATCATTGTAAGAAAGTGTTAAATATGTTGTTTTTCTTTTTTGATGTAGGTTTTGGCAACCATCACTATTACATATTCTTCTTATTTTTCCTTTCCATCGTGTGTGACTGGTTTATATATGAATCTTTCATCTGTAAGTATACATTTTTCTTATAGCAGACTTACACACCCACACTCAATACACTGTTTCTTGTAAACTCTTTTATATCACATTGTGGCTGAATGACTATAAACCATACCCTAATAAAAGTGAAATGAATGCCCTTAAGACTCTCTCAGCATCGGGAAGCTGTAAGAAATGCTAGGAGAGGTTAGTTGTCAGTAGTTTGGAAGAGATTGACCTCTGAAGTAACCTTGATAAGTTTGAGAAGTGGTCAAAAATAGACTCATATAAGTGCAGATTTATCCCTCAGTGAGATGAGTAAAAATCAGTTGCTCAAGTACAAAGCAAGGAGAAGTGATAAGTAGATAAAATAGGGGGCAAAAGTTGGTGGTAGAGAGGTTGAGGGAGTGGGGTGGAGGTGGTCATAGTACTTAAGGCACGAACTCTGAAAGCTTGTACCATTTGATAAATATCAAGTCAGAACTTAGAACTGATGGGAAAACAGTGACAGTGATTGAAAGGTTGGAAATAATAACTTGGAAGAAAACAGCAGATCACTTATTCTGCTTCTCTGAGAAAGGAAAACAACTTTTCAGTAGCCGTGCAGGAGGTTGTCAGTGGCTTGCGGGGGTCGGGGGGCTCATGTAGGGAATGACGTCCAGCTGTTTCAAGGTGATCGAATAAGAACAGGGTTTAAATTGAAGCAAGGAGGATTTTGGTTAGCTCTTAAGAATTGCGTGCCTGTGCTTTTCAGACCTAGGAATAGGCTACTTAACTGGAAAAACTTACAGAGCTTATAGTTTATTTTGATTTTATTGGTTTAACTGTTTATCATTTATTTATTCTGAAGATTTTAGGAGCATTTGGTTCTAGAGGCAGAGGCTTTACTGCTGATCTGTTTCCATCCACACTCCCGTTATATTCATGCTCAAGTCTTGGATTTTGCCAGTAGAAGTCTATTGCTTGAGCTAAAATGTGGAATGAGTCTAGCAGATGTGGAAAATTTATTCCTACATTTTTTTTTCTTTTCCTCTTTACCATCCCAAGTCCCACCACTCCTTACTCCCCCCACCCCACTCACCAGCTGGCTTTCTCTAGGTTAAATTTTGTTTTGTTTTCGAAAGATAATTTCCCCCATGCTGTCCGCAGCCTCTCATATCTCCTTCCAGAAACATCCAGGATTACAGGTTGTTGTTCAGTCGCTCAGTCGTGTCAGTTGTTTGCAACCCCATGAACTGCAGCACACCAGGCTTCCCTGTCCTTCACTATCTCCCGGAGTTTGCTCAAATTCATGTCTGTTGAATCGGTGATGTTATCTAATGATCTGACCCTCTGCAACCCTCTTATCCTTTTCCTTTCAGTCTTTCCCAGCATCAGAGTCTTTTCCAGTGAGTCAGTTCTTCACATCATGTGGCCAGAGTATTGGAGCTTCCTCTTCAGCATCAGTCCTTCTAATAAATATTCAGGGTTGATTTCCTTTAGGATGGACTGGTTTGAGCTCCTTGTAGTCCAAAAGACTCTCAAGAGTCCCTTTTATTTTGTTTAGAGATTGTTAATTGATATTCATGAAATGGTCTGTCTTTAGCCCTGCCATAGGCATGGAGAAGACCTCAGTTACCTTGACAGCCCTGTTTCTACCAGACACCTTTGGTGTCTCTGATCACTAGTTGCTTTTGGAGCTTAGCGTAACCGCCACCACCTCAAATGGAGCTGAGTCAGAAGGTTGTGATCCCTGGTCTCAGTTCTTGTCAAAGACCATCAGTAATCCTGAGCACTGAAATTTTAAAACTGCTTAGATTATTATGTCCTGTGGTATAAAAAATTAAAGATCTTTTTTAAAAAAAATGGTCCTTTCTATTGAAAGAGCTGCCCTTTTAAAGGCCTGAAAATAAAGCATATTCCTGGAAAACCTTTTGAAGCTGGGCCCCTGGACCAGCTTGTCCCTTGGACTTGATCTTCAGGGAGAGGAGCCAGATTTTACGCCACTCTTGTCTCTCCACACTCTCTCTTGTCACTAAAAATAGTCACCTTTATGCGGTGGCTGTGTCCAGCATAAGACTGTATTGATAAGGACAGAAGTAATTTTCCATCGCATTCATTCTTTCCAAGTTGCTTTCTTATTACATGCATTTGGTTCTTCCCTCCTCTTTGTCTTTATTCTCTGGCTTCAAAGCAATTTTTGTATTATGTTTTTTGTTTCTTGGAAACAGCTCCACCTTACATTTACTAACAACTGTGTAGACTAGCTGAACATGTTTTGTTACTTTAATTTATTGTTTTGCTATTTTGTGACGACCACAGTATTTCTTTACACTAAACAAGAGCATCATGTCCGTTTATCATTACTTCACAGAAGTCACAAGTGAAGTTTTACTCCACTTTTCTAACAAGGCCTCATTGTCATCCCACCTTCCTTATTATCAACACTCCTGATGCTAGAACACTGCTGTGCACCCTCCTCCTCGTGGGATCCATTTCTAGCTACTCTGGCTTTGAGCAGCCTCTGTGCATTTCCCCTTTTGTGAGGTCTGTTTTCAGAGTGGACAGTAAGTCACTCAAAGTGTCAACATCCTACAAGCTACAGGATAAAGATTTTTAGATCATTGTTAGAACATCATAACTGTCAAAGCTATTTAAAGATGAAAATGATTGACCTGGAGCACAAGTTCCCTGTTATTAGCCAGTGGCCACCTGATTACAATGTATTATTAGTACACATTAAAGTGTTGTATTGCATAACATAATGTATGTGGCCATTTGCAGCCATATCTTTGATAAATATGAAATCAGTCCCGTGAAAATTCCTGTTCGAAGTCATGCAGTGTTATAAAAAAAAATTCCCAGAAGGGAGCAGTAGACATTCAGAAGCAGAAAGAAAGTAGGTATTCTTTCCCACTCAGCAGCTGTTTCCTAAGCCTACTGTTGGAAATTATATATACATATTTTTTTTGTTGTATCAGGTGTGCATGTGGAATGCATCTTTGTTTGCTGTCCTAATGAGCAGCTTTAAAGAGAGTGTAATTTGCCTTAGAGTTTTTTTTACCTTGATTGTTGCTCTGTGATGATTGCCCTTAGAATGCTTCTGGCATATATTCATGAAAGATTGTTGGAAATCAAATGGGACTCCGAAAAAAAAAAAGATTTTCAGGACTAAAATGGTCAGACATTTGATAGTTAAGTCATGGACTCATTTCCTTTCTGTCCCAGGAGCTCTTAAGTGCTGCTTTGGGAAAATGTCTGAAACTACTTAGCGAATTGTCAGAGGCATTTATAAAACCTCAAGGTGCACATCTATACAATTCTTATTTCCTTGTCCTTTGTGAATGCTCATGATGCCTGTTTGATGTCACTGGTTTTTACATTGGGCTTCCCTGGTGGCTCAGTTGGTAAAGAATTCGCCTGCAGTGTGGGAGACCTGGGTTCGATCCCTGGGTTGGGAAGATCCCCTGAAGTAGGAAATGCAGCCCACTCCAGTATTCTTGCTTAGAGAATCCCATGGACAGAGGAGCCTGGCAGGCTACAGTCCGTGGGGTTGCAGAGTCCGACGTGACTGAGTGACTTTTACTACCTGGAAGATCTGTTCCTTTTTTTCTGCCTATTCCTGCCTGTGTTCTCCCTACTGATGTTCTTGGCTTCCTGGGTTAGGGGGTCAGTATCATGAAGACATCACTTTGGACTGACATGTGAATAGATATTCCTGCAGAGAAACTGAGCTGCAACCACACGAATCTTGTTCTTTTTTTCCTTAGGGGTGTCTGACTCATGAGTTTTCTCACCTGGCTTTTCTCCCTCTGCGGGATTAATTATGGTCCCATTGCACAAGTATAGTCAGTAATTGCCTGCTGTAGGTTGTGTGACAGTGATACCCAGGTGCTTATAGGATTTCTTGTGTCCTCAACAATAGCCTGTAGAGCTGAGCCCTTAGTAAGAATTTATGTTCAATTCTGTAATAGACCCTTGTCTTGCTGTAACATGGATAAGATAGATAATTTTCTCAGACAAATATTTATTGAATGTATAATCATTCTCAGTTATCAAGTCCTTGAATAACTAACTTCTGACCAGTCTATTTTATGCTGAATATGCTTTTAGTGATGGTTTTATAAAGGTTTTGGCTTTTATTCCTTCACTGCCAACCACCAATGCAGTATTGTCATAGCCTAAACAATACTGTTTTTTAAAAAAAATCTTTGTTGAGCTGACATTTATTTGGAAGATAAAGTCTTTAAGTTGAGTTCTGATCTGTGCTATTATGTGTTACTTTCTCTTCTCCCTAAATAGAACTGCAGCGATTTTTATATTCTTGAAGAATGACCACTAGCTTGTTACCTTTTTAAATAATGGATCCCTCTTTTGTGATTTCACAGATTGGTCAAATCATTGTACCACAACATTCAAAGAAGATGGACTATGGACCTACCTCAACCAGGCTGTGACCTGTTCCCCTTGGGTCATGTATATCTTCATGTTAGCAAGTTTCCATTTCTCATGGTCAGCGTTTATATTAATAAATCAACTTTTTCAGGTATTATTTTCTTATAGTGCATATACAGTAATGTGTAGTGAGGTAGAAGGACTTAAATTTCAAATCAGAAGACTGAGATGTGAATTCTACCTCTGTCACTTACTCTGTGGGTCTGGGCATGTCATTTGACCCCTGAATTGCAGTTTCCTGTAAAATGGGCCAGTGGGGGGAGGTGGGTAGTAATTGCTGTCAACTCTAACAGAATGGTTTAAAGGTTAGAGTAATAAGGTGTTAGTATAGTCGTAAGAGTTATCTAAGGTGACCTCTTTAACAGATAGAGGTCAGGGAGGTGAATTGAACTGTTCAAGATCACCCACTGAATAGCAAAAATCAGAACTAGTAACTTAGGTCTTCTGACAATTCCATTAAAGGACTTTTTCGTCATATAATTAAACTATATGGTTTGTAAAAGCATGGTATAAACTATAAAGCATTGGGCAGACGTGAGATGATTGTGTTCCCTCCCTTTTCCTAGCCCTGTTTGTTATCCTTATTATTATGTTGTACTTAAGGGCATGGAAGTGGAGAAATGAAAGATGCATCACAAACCAATGGGCGTATACTTGCAGGGAAGGTCATGACCATAGAAAGTTCACGCTGCAGGGCAGTAGCCACCACCGTCCGCTTTCTGTGAAGCTTCTGTTCCTTCCCTGCTGTGTGCCTGCCTTCAAGAGCATAACCTAATTCCCATTGTTGCTATGGCCTCCCTCATGGAATGGACAGCCATGATCAGTCTGAGCCAATTACTGCCAGACCTCAGATAATTAGAGCATTACTCAACAAAAGCAAAATGTATTCCATTTTTATGAGGAAGTAACCAATTCTGCAATAATAATAAAAAGTAAAGGAAGGAAAAGGGGGAAAATGCTGAAGAAAGGAATTAAGCTGATAATACTGACTGAATTGAGGTTTCTGAATATTCGTCCTAATCTCCTATCTGACATCTGTAGACTCAGGCAGTAGGAATGAATATTAGCAGGACTTCCCTGTTGGTCCAGTGGTTAAGACTCCTTGCTTCCACTACATGGGGTGTGGGTTTGATCCCTGGTATGGGAACTAAGATCCCACATGCCATGTGATGTGGCCAAAAAATAATTTAAAAAAAGAATGAATATTAGCATCAATGATTATTAATATTATAATAATCATTTATAATGTGTGTGTGCTCAGTCATGTCCAACTCTTTGTGGCCCCATGGGCTGTAGCCCACCAGGTTCCTCTGTCCATGGAGTTTTCTAGGCAAGAATACTAGAGTGGGTAGTCATTTCCTACTCCAGGGGGTCTTCCTGACCCCAGGATCAAACCCTTGTCTCTTATGTCTCCTGCATTGGCAGGTGGATTCTTTACCACTCGCACCGCCTGGAAAGCTGTAATCATTTGTAAGTTTGTTCTAAGAGTCCAGGAAAGGAGAAAGAAAATTAGAACTGATGTCTCCAATCCTAGGTTCTGCCTCTAACTCCACCTCTAAGTAAATGTATTAGTCACTCAGTCATGTCCAACTTTTTGTGACCTCATGGACTGCAGCCTGCCAGGCTCCTCTGTCCATGGGATTCTCCAGGCAAGAATACTGGAGTGGGTTGCCATGCCTTTCTCCAGCGGATCTTCCCAACCCAGAGACTGAACCTGGGTCTCTTGCATTATAGGCAGATTCTTTAACATCTGAGCCACCAGGGAAAAGCCCAGCCATAAGCAAGGCACTCAACATCTCTTAAGCTTAGCTTTCTCATCCGTAAAATAGACACACGATTTCGGCACAGTCTTCATCTCAAATGTTCAGGAGCCCACTGACGGGAAGGTGCTTTGAAATATGTAAAGCATATATAAATCATACATACATATATATATTAGGTATGATTAACGCAAATGATTATTTATATATGGTTTACGTATTCCAAAGCACTTTCGTGTCAGTGGCCTCACAGACATTTGAGATGGAGACTGTGCCAAAGTTGTGTGTCCATTTTATGGATGAGAGCTACGCCTAAGAGATGTTGAGTGCCTTGCTTATGGCCATAGGGCTCAGTTAGAGGCAGAACCTAAGACTTGAGACATCAGTTCTAATTTTCTTTCTTCTTTCTGGACTCTTTAAAGAAGCACAAATATTTGAGGTTATAATATCTTTGCTTTTTAAAAGAAAGTGTGTTTATACTTTCTAAGGCTGGAAAGTGAGCTCAAAGTTTTGGATAGTTTTCAAATAGGAGAATTTAGAGTAAAGTTGTTTTCTTAACACACAAAATAGTCCAGTTATTTGAAGTCTTTCATTTCCTAAGTGTTCTGGTGAGTCATGGTTTTGATTGTAGCAAGTCAAACTGAGAGTGTAGACTGCTGACAGGGACCATGGACTTTATTCTCTTGTTGACTGAGGTGTCCATCCCAGTTCTGTGATTTTCTAAGCTGTGTGGCCTTGGACCAGTTGCTTCACCTCTATCAACCTCTGCACTAGATCATTTTAAACATACTATCGCAAGTCCTTAGACAAGCTGAGAGGGTGCTGTGATAATCTGTGTTTTACAGATAAGGAACTTGATGTTTGAGTTGTTTGAGAATTGGATGAGATATCTCAGTGAATAATATTGGTTTTAATGATTCAAGAATTTTTTTAGTTTAATTCTTACCCTTCCCCAAATTTATGGCTGTCTTTATAAAGGACAATTTTCAAATGTCCTTCACTTCAGATTAACTTTATTTGACCATTTTCAAAGAGATACTAAGAAGCATATAGAGGTTGAGATAATTGTATTAATACTGACATTATGTTGCTTGATTCATCTGAAATTTGAATGCTGAATGTGGTGAGAATCTAAACACTGCCATAAGCCACGGCCTGAATTGCTAAAGCAATCATTTCACGACTGTCAGTCAATGCCCTCTGCTTTCTTGAAGGTTAATAAAAAGCAGACAATCCAAAAAAAAAAAAATGCCCAGCTACTAGATTTACATAGGAGAGTCTGGTTTTGAGCTATCAAGCCCTTTCCCTTACCTTGATCCTTGGTTAGAAGGCTTGGCGATGTTGCCTTTGGCGAAGAGCTGATTGTTTATCAGTGTCCCGTGATACTCACAGTAATGAGCCTCACTGTGGTGGTGTGGGTTTTTTGTGTTTTTTTTTGCATACCTTCCAATATTCTTTTTCAGATTGCTTTTCTGGGCCTGACCTCCTATGAGAGAACCAGCCTGCTGAAGCAGAGCAAGCACATGAAACAGACATTGTCCCTCAGGAGGACCCCCTACAAGTAAGTGAGACCTGTTCCTCCTTCTGGGTCTATGGAAGGTGCTGGCCTCACCGTCACCACCTGTGGCCCTGCCGCCATCCTCCCGACTGACTTCCTGATGGAGTTGGACCTCTTTCTTGGAAGCCTCAGTGACAGCAGAAGAGTGGTAAGGTCATGAGCCCCAAGGTGGTAAGAATTTGGGATTTAGTCTACTGGACCAAGCACAAACAGTAAGTGACTTTGAAGTTTTGCCAAGCCGGGGGATCTTTTCAGTCAAGCCACATGGTCACAAGGTTGCATATTGCTGGCATGAAGTCAGTGTGAGATAACTGAGCACGTGGGTGAGAAAGCCAGCCACAAGGCTCTTTGCAGAAAGCGTTAGATTGCGAGCTTTGCCAGGATTTTCAACCTGACTTTCTATCACCAGTAATTCTTTTAGCCCTATGGTTTAATGAGCCCACTGGTGTCAAAGAAAAGCTACTTTTTCAGGTTTGGGATATGTTCTCCCCCAGAGCACCAGCTGTATAAAACCTGTCCTCTGTCAAAAATGAGTGTGTCTGTAGGAAGGCCATCCTCTTATGATGTGAATGATTAGGCTTTGAAGCTTATCTCCCTGTCACATATATCGGGATCTGGAGGCTGGGAGCACTGCAGAGGTGACCCAGGGCCCTCCAGGGATTTGAACGCTTACTGCATATCTCATGAGCAGTCTATTTTAAAGCACACTCATGGTACAAGATGAAACTGTTAGGCTGTTAGACAGGGAAATCAGAGCCCGTAATATGACTGTGATGTGTGTTAGGAGAAGAGAAATTGACTTAATTGGGAAGAAGGGGCCAAAGTGATGGAGAGTAGAGACTAGTGTTAAGCTTGTGTTGATTGCTGGAGACTGGCAGTTGTAATAAGTCCCTTTCTCAGGGATGTAACCAAAAGAATAATTATTTAGTCCACCAAAGTATGGACCTCTTTGTGATAGAGGTATAATTTTAAGCTGAGCCTTGAAAGACATGGGGTTGGGGAGAAGGAAGGAAGGGCATTCTAAGCCCTGGAGAAGAGTCTAAATAAAGGGCCAGAGGTGAGCGAGCTGGGGCATGATGAGTAACGGCAGCATCCCTGGAGGAACTAAAGGTAAAGCCTTGGAGTCACTTTGAATCTGGCTTCCAAATGCTGCTCAACCCAAAGGTTTGTCTTATTTGTCCTCCCTAAGTTACTTTTACTCATAGCCAGCTCTTGAGCTGGGCCCTGTCAATCTCCAGCATGCCTTCCTGCTTCTACCCCGTCAGTTCCACATGGGCAGCCCTCTGCCTGGGAAGCTGCCTTCTGAGCAGCCTTGGAACTCTTTCTGATGGCTCTCACTAACCAGCAGCAGCACACACTCATCCGCACTCACAGATGTGTTCTCATGTAAGATGGGGCACGTGCATAAAAATGAATATTCATGGTAACTGGAACTGATAGTAACATTCAGGAATTTAACGGAGGAAAATAAAGATGGTGAAGATGTATGCAGTCAGGATGACTCCAGAGGCAAAGTGGGCCTTGCCCTGGGCCTTGAGAACTGGTAGGACTTAAGAGGATGAGGGTGTTAACCTGATACAAGATTAGTGAAATGTGGGTTCCAGGGTAGTAGAATGGCCCATGCAGTTGTGATCATGAGGAAAGTAAAGCCAGGGTAGCTATCACAAAAGGTATGTTTGGAGCATCGAAACCCGAGGAGTGTTGGGGCTTTATTGTGTAGGGCTGTGAGTACAAAGATTAGGAATTTGGATTTGAGCCTCTGGGCAGAGGAATATCTTTAAAGGGTTTTGATTGAGAGGTGAGGAGTTATGATGTATCATGTTTTTGGAGGCCCAGTCTCCAGTATGTAAGATGAATTAGAAGGAATTGAGACAGAAGCATCATTTAGAGAGTTTCTAGAAGAATCCCATCTTATTGATTGAGTGTGTGTGTGTGTGTTTCTGGCCCGTCTGGCCTTTGAGATAGTCCAGGTCTGAATTAGAGCAGCGGGAATGAAAAACGAAAACTTAATAGTGATGGTGACCCTTCCAGGAAGTGAGGATCCAAAATGAACTTAAGTTGCCAGGAATCTCAAAATAGGGATTCACGTTCAGAAATGGAGCCAGGCTTTAGTTTTCAGGGTCCCAGATTCAAGGAACTGTCTGATTCACCTCTAGATTGCTGTGGGATCTCAGAAGGATGTGTCTTGTAAATTCTCAGCGCATATTTAGGGTTTGAGTGAATGTTTATCAAGTGCTAACAGGAAATGTAGTAAGACGCGTTCTGTTCCTTTCTTGGCAGCCTTGGGTTCACACAGAACCTCGCAGATTTCTTCCAGTGCGGCTGCTTTGGCTTGGTCAAGCCCTGTGCAGTAGACTGGACTTCACAGTACACCATGGTCTTTCACCCGGCTAAAGAGAAAGTTCTTCGCTCAGTATGAAGAAAAGCAGCCTGTAACTCTCACTTTGATTTGTTTGTACTTACATCGATGCTCCGTGGTCTGCAAGTGAAATGAAGATTTAGAGTTTACCTAAGCCCAAAGGAAAGCACAGGTGGCTTTTAAAGCCATTTGGTAAAAACAGAAGTTCTCAAGAAAGCATTTACACTTTTTCAGGTTTAGTAAGACGGACTGTTCCTGAACGATCTTAGCCAATGTCTAAAAAGAACTTTTATATTTTTCATGAGAAAATGCAAGTTCCTTTTTTTTTTGGCGATAATATTCACCAGTTATGGAGAAAGTGTGGTATTTTCGGATACTTTATTGGCTGTTTCAAAGTAGTACTGTTCTTTAAACTTGTAATTTTTGATAAATTATTTGTCTTTGTTTTATCTATAAATATGTAAAAAATATTTAAATAGATGTACCTGTTTTGCTTTCACATGTAATAAAACAATTTTTTTGTAGCTGAGATTTAGTTTCTGAAATGTGACACTTCTTGAATCTTAAATTAAGAAAAGGTGTATTTAGGACTGAAGAAACATTCCCAGTTCCAGGAATGAGGTGAGATCATTATTAATACAAATAAGCAACTTTTTATTTCATTTTCTGTTTTATCTAGAAAATTGAATATAGGAAATATTAAAGACTAATTAGAATTTTTACTTAGTACTTTAAAAATATTAGTTGGATGTGATTGTAAATGCTAATTTCCCCCTTCTGGAGGAAATGCTAGTTCAACTTTAACTCTTGGTATTATTTCTACATACACACACACACACACACACACACACACACACACACACACATATACATACATCCCTGGACATGGCACCTTTAACTCTTGGTATTTATACACACACACACACGCGCGCGCGCGCACACACACACACACACACGCACACACCTTTAACTCTTGGTATTATTTATACACACACACACATACACACAGATATACATACATATCTTTAACTCTTGGTATTATTTATATACACACACATAAAGATATACTTACATCCCTGGACATGGCACTTACCTGCTGGAAACCCTTCCTTAGCTTCCCATTGCCCTGGGGGTAAGCTAAAATTCCCATCATGCCCTGCTGGCCCTGTACTGTTGCTGTTTAGTCACTAAGTCATGTCCAACTGTTTTGTAACCCCATGGACTGTAGCCCGCCAGTCTGCTTCACTTGTGGGATTTCCCAGGCAAGAATACTGGAGTGGGCTGCCATTTCCTTCTCAAGATAGCCTTGCATGATAGAGCCTTATTTTGTTTACCATCTTACTTTGGACCACACTTTTGTCCTCTAACCACATAGACTTTCAGTTCCTCAGTGATCTGTTCTCATTTTTTCTACAGAGCCTTTGAGATAAGGAAAATAAAGCCTAAAGACATTTGCATGCTCTCCAAGGTCACATGGATACTAAGTGGGCTACCCACTCTAGAGTGCCGGCCTCCTAGAATATCGCCTGACACGTATGTGTTCAGTAAATATTTGAGTGAACTTGTTAAATGTGTGGTTTTAAAGCAAGAAATGATGTGACCAGAATTGTGCTTGAAGGCTGATTGTCATTTGAGAGGCATAACGACTATATCCTCTCTCCATTCCTTTCCTGTCAACTCCTGCCAAGTAAATATTCTCAAATTGTGATCCATAGACTATTTAGATTAGAACCACAGAGATAGAGCAGGGACCTGGAGCTCACTTGTTTATAATTCAGATTCAGCACGATGACACCCTGGGCCCACAGAGTACTGGAAGTGGGGAGCTTGGTTAATAAGTTGGAAAGGTGGACAGGAGCTATTAGTAGATCACCAGGGGTCTTGAATGTTAATTTAAGGAGCTATAAGATTAAAGTGAGCAATAAGTAGCTAGTTCTTTACATA
>SJYA01003199.1:454197-527710 GCA_006410615.1 Neotragus moschatus | reverse complement strand
GTGACATGTGAGATGTTTAGTTGCAGCGTCAGGGATCTAGTTCCCTGACTAGGTATTGAACACGGGCCCCCTGCATTGAGAGCTTTGAATTTTAGATGCTGGACCACTAGGGAAGTTCCAAGGAGCTATTTCTTTACTCTCATGTCAGTAAAAGTTCTTGAAAACCTTGTCAGTATCTCCAGGTTCTCTCTCCCATCCTCCTCATAACCCATCTGCAGTCAGGCTTTGACCTCCAACACTTCATGGAAGCTGCTCTTCTCAAGTCCTCCATGTTGTTAATTCAGCGTTAGCTCCAAGTCCATCTTACAGAACCTGCGGCAGCACCTGACAGTTCCTCACCTGGCCTCCAGAAGCGAGCACTCCCGAGTCTCCTCCTCATCTCCCTGTCGTGAGAGCCGACATCTCCTTGCTGGTTTTCCACCCCTACCATTTTGTGCTGGAATGTCCCAGAGGCGAGTCCTTGATCTCCTTGCTCTTTATCTAAACTTACTTCCTCTTTCTTGATAATCTCATCTGATTTCGTGGTGACATACACCCCAGGTTATTAACTCCAGTTGAGACTTTCTCAAACTCCAGACTGTGTACCTGATGCATCCATTTCAACATCTAATAGTAGACATATTAAAATTCAGTTGTCCAAATTGAAACTGAACTTCTGATTTCTATCCTAGCTCCATTCCCACAACATAGATTTTTAAAAATAGATAAAAATAAAACATAGCATACATTTTAAAATAAGTAAATAAAAAGTAAACAACCTTATTCCCTGCCCTCAGTGTTCTTTCTACCCATTGATCAGAAATTTAATCCTTTCCATGAGGCCAAAACTTCACAGTTTTTTCTTGATCACTTTTCCCCATAATACTGCATCTTCATTTCTTTGAGAAATCCTACTGGCTCTACCTTCAGAATATATCCAGAAGGGAGTGACTCGTGGCCACCGTTGTCGCTGTAGCCCCGAGTTACATCATTTCTTACCTGCATTACTACAGCCCTCTTATTTGGCCTCCTTGCTTCCACCTTCACCCAGTTACAAGCAGTGGAGTAATCCCTGTTCAAGGCAGATTGCGTCACAGCGCTCAGGAGTCATCCAGTGGCTCAGCGTGTCACCAGGGGAAGAGGCGAAGCCCTGACTGGCCTGCAGGCTCGGGCTGGCCGCTTGCCCCGCTTCCCCCTTGATCATCCCACACGCCCTGCACACTTCTGCCTCAGGCCTTTCCCTGCCTGTTCTCGCTGCCGAGACTGCTGTAACCCCAGAAATCCACAGTGCCTTTCTCCCAGCTGTCTTTGAAATGTCCACTTCTCAATGAGGCCTGCCTTCATCCACGTTTTTGAAAGCTGTAACCTCTTTTTCTTGCCCTTTTCCTCCTCTTTGCCCCACACTACCTTTTTCCCCATAACACTTCCGCCTCCTAACACACTGCGTCATTTATTCATTGTGTCTACTGCATACTGCCTCCCTCTCCACTCCATTAGAGTACAAGGTCCATGAGGGCTCTTTGTTCTGTTCACTGGTGCATCCTAAGCACCTAGAATACTGTCTAGCACGTAGTATATACTCCATAAGTATGAATGAATCTGTTGAGTGGAATTGAAGGGATTTTGATCAGAACATGATGTGATCCGAGTTGTTTGAAGACTGATTCTCAGTTCGGGGAAGGTGGACTTTGTCAAGTTATATCCTCTCTGCTTCACTCACCAACCCCTGCCAAGTTCATGTTCCACAGGCTGCTCACATCTGAATAAGGGGCTGGAGTGGGAAGAAAGGGTGGTGTCCAGGGACAGTGTGTTGAAAATTCAGATTTCTCATCTCAGACCTTTTAAGTCAAGTCTCTGAGAAAGAGAGTCCTGGTATCTGAATTTTTGTCAGGTTCCCCAGGTGATTCTCACATAGACATGCTACAGTTTGAGAATCATTTACTTAAGGAATCTTTTAGCCCCCTTCTATTTTGGCATCTCCCTCAGGTATACGTGGGTGTGAAAGTTACAAAAAGCTTGGGCATCTGTTTCATCCTGGGCACCCTGGGTTTGCATCCTGAGTATGTCAGTTGCAAGTTACTTTCGCCTCTTTGGGCACATGTGTTCCTAGAGCTTCAGTTTCCTGGTTTGTATTCTGATGAGTTACAGTACAGTGCATACCTCCAAGTGTTATGATGAGGATTAGCGGAGTTAATCATACAAAGTGCTTAGAATTGCAGTTGACACATAGTAAGGGCTCAATCAATGCTGGCTATTCAGAAATCCTTGTAAGGAGAGAAGCTGTTGGTAGGGAAATATGCCCAATCTACCTCTCTCCTCTATATTGTGCGTCCACGTTAGGACTCTGAAAATGATCATCTCTTTGCCAGCCGACTTTGTGTTAAGTTCTGCCAGTAGGCTGGAAGGAGGAGGGGAGAAGGGACTGACTCCATCCTGCTCACCAGCTGTTCCCCTCAGTGTTGTCCAGACAATGGCCCTTTACCCTTACGATGACAGCTGGAGTCAGTGTCTAACTTTAGCTCCATGGTGCCCCTTGGAAGCGACAACCGTCTGCAGACTGAGCGCTCTCCTCAGAGATCTGACTCCACGCCTCTGAGAGAGCTGTCCTTGAGACATGTAGATGAAGGTAGCACCATCTCTTCTCTTTGTTTCCAAGCCCCAGGGATAGTGGAGCTGTGTCCTGTATCTCTGTGTTAAGTCAGTGTGTGCCTTGTTAATTTTTCAAAAGTTTTAGCACCCATTCAGCCAATTTCTGCTGTTATTTTCTCTTTAAAAAAATAATGTGATTGTTTTTCTGACCGGACCCTGGCAGATAAAAATTGTTAGAGATAAACTTTTAATTGTGGTCTAGATAACAAATAATGAAGGAGCAGGAGAGATCCAGCCAGCTCCATTACTGATTAAATGTGGGCAGAAGAGAAGGAGCCAAAGATGGCTTTGCAGTGTTGCATCCAGTGAATGAGAGGGAGGGTGGTGCGATTTTGAGAAGTAAGGAAAACAGTGTGGAAAGACTAGGGGGTGTTTGGTAGTTGGGTCTGTTTGGGGTACTTGCAAACTATCCACTGGAAGAAGTTAAGACAGCTGGAAAGAGGCCAGGGCGTGCATGTGAGTCACTTGCACAGATGGGTGAGCTAGTCACAGGAGAGAGGTAGCAAAATGAGATGAAAATAAAAAGGGAGTTGCCCTCCCAAAATGGGAAGGTCAGTTCTAAAAAGGGACCAAAGATGAAAACCAATGAAAACAAAAAGAAAAGAGAGAGGAGAAGGACAGGAACATGACCTTAGGGAATATGGATCTAGGGAGCTGGAGAAGAAGGTGATGGGCTGAGAGGAGATTGGGTAGGACGGTCTTCAGGAGACAGTCATAGCATTCAAGGAAGGGAACCTTCAAAGAGAGAGCAGTGGTCAGCAGCTAAGGCGAGGCTGAGAAGAACAATTGAGGCAAGACCAGAGAGTTTGTGATCAGTGCTGAGGGGATATTGGAAACCCAGTACCGAGATGCTAAGGAATAAATGAGTCTTAGTCTTAACAGTTTGGCTCTGAAAGAGAGGAGAAGGCTGTAGGTGAATAGCAAGGCTTTGTTTTTGTTTGGTTTTAACACCAAAGCAAGCCCAATCATATGACTCTTGTGCTATCTTCCCATAGCTTCATTTCTTTTCCCAAATGCCTGTATAGTCATGTTGGAGATGACTCATCTGACTCATTTTCACAAATATTAGGCAAAATCCTGATGATGTTCCCTGTGACTTAAATGGATGAGATGGACACTGACAGTGAATGTCTTTCAGGTATGTATTAGTCAAGGGAGTTAACACAATAATAAACATCCTCCAAATCTCAGCGGCCTAATACAACATGAGGTTTATGTCTCCCTCTTGTCACAGTCTGTTTAGAATTAGCAGGTGTTCTGTGCTGGGGCCCAAGCTGCTTCCCAGCTAATGGCTCCACCATTTCCTAGAGCCTCAGTGTCCACCAGACTCTCTCTATCCACAGATGTGTGAAGAGAGAGTGGAGACTTTCCTGGGGGTCTTGGGGGCTGGGCCTGCATTGGCCAACTCCGTCATGTGTCCTAGTCACTGACTAGGAGCCTGGGAGATTCAGTAGAACCACATGCCCAGGAAGCAGAGGAGAAACACAAGCCCTGCCAAACCATAATAAAGTTCTTGCTTTTTTTTTTTTTTTCCACTTCCAAACTCCTTTGCTCCCATGTATAATATCTTCTAAATTTTAGCAGAATTTGCTTTTAGTTCAGCCTACAATCTCTCACACATCACTCACTCCACAGGCTTATTAAATGCCTGCTATTTTTTAAGCACAGTGAATAATGCAAGTGTGTCCCATTCTAACAAGGAGGCAGATCGAAGTTTAAGAACTCAGTATAGTGAGAAAAGTGTTACGTTCATTACATACCGGCTGTGGGAACACAGAGGTGGACTAATTGGCATTTGATGTGTGGCTTAATTTCTAGGAGTTCACCAGGCTAAGGAGTTGGGAGTGGGTTCCATGTTCTTGGCATTCCAGGCAGGAAGAATAACATTTGCAAAAGCATGATGGGGTGGGGGAATTGGTGTATTCAGAAAGCTTTGCATCTTTGAGTGTAGCTGGGCTCTCATGGAAGAGATGGTCTAAAGCTAAGTTGAATGAGTTAAGTCTGAGGCAGTTCCTGTCCTTTATATGACACACTGTTACAAACAGAGCTGTTCTCCCCACCCTGCCCCCCAAATTCTGTGTTCAGGTCCTAAACCCCAGTATCTCAGAATGTGATGTATTTGCAGATGGGGTCTTTACAGAAATAAGTTTAAATGAGATCATTCAGGTGGTTCCTAATTCGAAATGAGAATTCTTCTTCCTTATAAGAAGAGGTAGTTATGATAATTACAGAACAGACACACACAAAGGGAAGGCCATGTGAAGACACAGGGAGAAGATAGCCATCTGCAAGCCAGGGAGGGACTTCAGAAGACAGCAGCTCTGCTGACCCCTCACTCGCAGACTTCTAGGCTCCGGAACTGTGAAAACAGTTTCTGTGGTTTAAGCCGTCTATTCCATGGTCTTTTGCTACTGTAGCCCCAGCCCTATATCAAAGAATGAAGGTACCATATCAAACATACCAAAGAATGGGGATAGAGTATATTCTAGGGACATTTTGAAGTAGAATCAGGGAGGCCTGAGGAAAGAGGCAAGGAAGGATGTCAGAGAGGGCAGAGCTAAGGATGACTGAACTTTTTAGCCTTTTTTTTTTTTTAATTGGAGGCTAATTACTTTACAGTTAGCTTTCAGTCTCCCAGGTGGATGGATAGAGATGCTGGTAACTGCACTGCAGTGGAGGAGAAGGTTACATTGTCTGGTGGTCATTTCGTATGTGTGTCACCCCTCAGCAAACTTGGAAGTTCCTGGTATGGGGGACCTCCTAGTGAAGGGCCAAGGTAGTGTATAGCTTTTAAAGTCACTTCAGATTAAAGAGAACTTGGTTTAATTCAGTTCATCACTGGCATTATTGTTTCATTGACAATGATGGGAACTCTGATAGAGCTCTGGAAAAAAGTTTACAAATCAAAAATACACTGTCCTGGGCTTCCTTCCCAGAGAAATTGGGATGTACAATATTTCTATCCTCAGGCTATTTGAATGGAACTCAGTGGCTGAATCACCCCAGCAAAAATCTCTGGGTGAGTGAAGCATACTTGTGTGTTACTTGTTTGAAAGTGTAATGGGATGCAACCCCTGCCAGCTGTTTTTCTTTTTTTTCCTGAACAATTCTATTTATGCCAGTCAAACAAAATGGCTAAATGTATTTGCACTTTGAACATCAGAAAATAGATAAATAGGTAAATAATGAAGTCAGTATTATGAAAAGCTGGCTTAAAACTCAACATTCAAAAAACTAAGATCATGGCACCCAGTCCCATCACTTCATAGATGGGGAAACAATTGCAGATGGTGACTTCAGCCATGAAATTAAAAAGACGCTTGCTCCTTGGAAGAGAAGTTATGGCCAGCCTAGACAGCATAATAAAAAAACAGAGACATTACTTTGGCAACAAAGGTCCATGTAGTCAAAGCTATAGTTTTCCCAGTAGTCATGTATAGATGTGAGAGTTTGTCCATAAAGAAATCTGAGCACTAAAGAATTGATACTTTTGAATCATGGTATTGGAAAAGACTCTTGAGAATCCCTTGGACTGCAAGGAGATCCAACCAGTCAATCCTAAAGGAAATCAGTCCTGACTATTGGAAGGACTGATGCTGAAGCTGAAACTCCAATACTTTGACCACCTGATGTGATGAACTGACTCATTGGAAAAGACCCTGATGCTGGGAAAGATTGAAGGCAGGAGAAGGGGATGACAGCGGATAAGATAGTTGGATGGCATCACCGACTCAATGAACATGAGTTTGAGCAAGCTCTGGGAGTTGGTGATGGACAGGGAAGCCTGGCGTGGTGCAGTCCATGGGGTCACAAAGAGTCAGACATGACTGAACTGAACTGAACTGGACTGGACTGAACTGAATTGAATGAAGTCAGTGCAGGGCTTTGTCCATGACAGCAAGTATGCAGCCCTGAACAAATGCTCATTTTAAAAACATCTCCTTGGGTCTTGGAGCACAGAAAGCCCCACAGTTTAGTCTCATGTTCCATAATTTTTGTCAATAGATTTTCGTTTGCTGCAAAGAATTGAGAATTTCACGGTAGTGGTAGAAATGCTGTGATTGTTAAAAGAGGAGGTGAGGAAATAAACGAGCCGCCAAGGTCTTGCTGAGGAGGCAGAGGCAGACGTTTTTAAATGGCTGCATTTCATTTGTGAGGCTGGCAGTTCGACAGAGGAGAAGTTTTAAGAAAATTGCTAAAGCTTGGGGAATTGCCCTGGAATGAAAGAAAATCATGCTCATGTTGTGTTTACCACAGGAGACTCCACATTTTGTTGCCATGTCTGAGTCTTCACGAAATGCATAATATTGCAAAGCCTCTGGTAAGGAGAAAAGGATGAGGTCTTCAGCAGTTTAATTAGTTTGATATTCCTTTTAGAATTCACTGCCACGTTGTCTGTTTCCTCGGAGACCCCCTACTTTCTTCTCCATTTGTGCTAACTAGAAAGAAGCTTAGCTGACAGATTCTAGAAGACTGCTTCCCTCTGCCTGTTGCCTCCTCCTCACTCCTCAGTTGACACCAAAATCCATTACATCTTCTGCACAACTTGTTAAAAAACTTTTTTTTTTTTTAATGTCCCCCTATTCAAAAGAAAAGATCCAGAGACATACAAAGTGTCACTTAAATTTTATTTCTGGTCTCTCCCACCCCCAGGTATCAAATAATAAAGCATTTTGTTTTGGACTTGACTGTTAATAATTTTCTTCCGTAACTTGGGGTGAAGACTGTGATCGCTTCTGAGGAGAGATACCGTTCAGCTACCAATGAGAGGAGGTTGGGGAAGGGTTCCCATCGGGCAGGATTACTTGGGAAATGCTTTAGGCCAGTGAGAGATCTGAGACACGGTGCACGTTTCAATCTTTCTTTTCCACTTGGTGTGTAAGGCCCCCAAACCCAATACCTGTAGGGCCAAAGTTTTTGGCATAGCACACTGCGAACGAGAGAGAAAGGGACGGGGGGAGGATGGGCTGATCAGCACCATTATTTCAGTTCCCTGCGTCTGAGCACAGTTATTTTACCTGGGTCAAGTGTCCTTTTTTCTCTCTTTTTCAGGCATGTGTTTATAAGTTACCCTTTAAACAAACTGAATTGTATTTTATATCTGCTTATAAAACTGTTTATGCTCCTTTGCGCTCTCCTGTGTGTTCAGAGATGTTTTCTCTTGAGTCCCCATAATCTGGTTGCCAGTTGCTTGCCCAGCCCCGTCACCTCCCGCCTCCTGCCTCTCTCCCTGCACTCCAGGTACACACTGCCTAGAATGAGCCACGATGTCCCAGCCTTGGTGCCTCTGCACTCACTGTTCCCTGTTCTGGGAGTCCCCTCTCAAAGCCAGAGGAAGCTTCTCTCTTCTAAGAAAGCTCTCCTGGACCACTTTGCCCCTCGCATGTCCTGCATTGTGTGACATCTCCTAGAGCTTGCAGCACTTGGGGATGCTGTTGCTCACACTTCTCTGCAGGTTGATCTCCCTACCAGCTGCCGCAGCATTTTAGAATTTTCTGGCCCGTGAATGCTGAGGACCCTCTGTGTCCTCTACTACGAGGAGCAGGCAGTCCCCATCAGGTACTACATCAGCTTCCACCCGGTCTCATCCTGGGAGAAGCTGGGCCACCTACAGTCTTGATTAGCAGTGTCTTCCCTCTCCCCGCTCCCCAACTCTAACACATACATTCGGAGATCCCGAGACACCACTACTGAGTGAAAAGGGTGAGAGGACCCTGCGGAGAAGGAGAATAGGGCTAGGAGAGGCTCTGAGGACGGGAACACGCTGCCATGGCCCTAAAGCATCCCTTCTCGGCGTCAGGAAGGAGCTAAGCCTCTATTCCTCTCTGCAAGACAGAGGGATGATGGAGGCAGTTTGGGGCAGACTTGTGAGGATCAGAAGGCAAACCGGCTTGTCAGTTCTGTGTGATCACTAAGTGACGTGCAACTTCAGAACCAGACATGTCAGGAAGGAAGAAGGGAGGGAGGAGACAGGTGTGTCTTGATAAATTCAGCAGAAGCCAAACAGTTCATCCTCCCCAGCCTCCCATCACCCCTATCTGCCAGTCATGTGGACAGAGCATTCAGGTTTTTGGAAGGGGATGTGATGATTTTTGTCTAGAACTGAGGCTCCTTCCAAGGCCAGTCAGGACACTGCTGCCTCCTTGGCCTCCTTCCCACCAGGTACCCAGCTGCCCTCAACTTCCCTGAGTATCTATGAAGTATGAGGTCCCCCCTATGGAGGGGGCCAGAGGTGAGTTAAGCAGGAGGTTACTTTCCCTTTGGTGGCTGGCTTTGCCCTACATCCTGGGAGCCCAAACCTGGATCAAGCTGAGAAGCTACGCCTCTAGGCAGGCACAGGCCTCTCAGCAGGGACACAGCCCTCCCAAGGGCCCTCCCTGGGAAAACATCTCAGGAGAGTACCTGGAACCACTCACCTTTGCAGTAAAGTTCCCCATCTTTGTCAGTGACGTTTGTGGACTCTAGACTCTTCCCACAGATGGCGCAGCGAAAACAGGTCTTGTGCCAAGGCTGTGGGGCACAGGAGAGCAGAGCTGTTGGATATTTAATAGGGCAGGCAGAGCATTTGCTTCCTTGTTAAGTCCCCTGACCAGCAGCATATAAAGGAGTGCCCTTGTCTTCATCATTGACCCACCTAATTGGCTCCCAGAATCATTTTTCCAGGCGTTTGAGGAAAATGAGATACTATGGCTTGGCCAGCGATTCTTAGGACCCCTAAAGCTGGATTATCAAAGTGATTTCCATATGTATATCCCTTCAGAACAGACTAAATAGAAGAAGGATTCCTCTTTCTAGAAGATCAAAAAATAAACTGGAGAGAGGGAAATGGACTTGAGGCAGTGGGTAACATACTGAATATAAAATGGGGGAAAAAAAAAAGGCAAAGAAATACGCCATCATCTAGGGAATTTAGCCTCATTTTTAACTCTCTGTACCTCTTTTTTTACTGGAGCAAGTTGATTTACAGTGTTGGTTTCAGGTATGCAGCAAAGTGATATGTGTGTGTATGTGTGTGTGTGTTGTGTTCTTTTTCAGATTCTTTTCCGTTATAAAGTATGAGATACGGAATATAGTTCCCTTGCTGTTTATACAGGTAGGTCCTTGTTATTTATCTATTTTATATATAGTAGTGTGTGTCTGTTAACCACAAACTCCTAATTTATCCCTCCCCACCTTCCCCTTTGGTAACTAGAAGTTTGTTTTCTGTGTCTGTGAGTCTATTTCTGTTTTGTGAATAAGTTCATTTGTAACATTTGTTTAGATTCCACATGTAAGTGATATCCTCTGATACTTGCCCTTCTCTTTCTGATTTAGTATGATAATCTCTGAGTCTATCCACGTTGCTGCAAATGGCATTATTTCATTAGAAGTCTGAGTAATATTCCATTGTGTATGTGTGTATACATTTGTTATCCATTCCTGTGTCGGTAGACATTTATGTTGCTTCCGTGTCTTAGCTATTATAAATAGTGCTGCAATAAACTTTGGGGTGGATGTATCTTTTCGAATAAGAGTTTTCATCTTTTCTGAGGTGCCCAGGAGTGGGATTGTAGGGTCATATGGTAACTCTATTTTTAGTTTTTTAAGAAACTTCCCTACTGTTTCTCATAGTGGCTATACCAGTTTACATTCCCACCACCAGTGCAGGAGGGTTTTCTTCTCTCCACACCCCCTCTAGCATTTGTTATTTGTAGTCTTTTTGGTACTCTCCTTGTATTGCTGATGGAAGGAAGTTGTGTGGCTTAGATGACCCAGAAGATTGCCTGCCATCTGGGTATCTGCATGTCTCCCATGCACAGCCCAGGTCCTCAGCTGTATTTAAGTGGCCAGGCCCGGGGTGGAGACAGTCCCTATATTTGGAGTCAGACTCTCTCTGTGGCCTTCCTCCCCCTGTTTAGTATAAACAGTATCTTTGTCTGTCTTCAGGCTCAAATCCTTGGGTGAACACCCTGGCTTCAGGCCTGAAACTGGAGCTTGTGGGTTATTGTCTCAGATGTCGAGGACTCTCCTTGTTGCCACAATGTTTCTGAGTGAGGATGCTTCTAGCTGCTGTGGGGTGTTTGCTGTGTGTAGCAGTGTGGCGCCAATAGCAGGCTGAGTTATGCAGTGGCCTCAGCTTCCAGAACTGACACTTTTCTGGAAGGATTGTGGACACTGAAGACAGGGGAGCTTGTGTATCTTTGTATCTGCAGAGCTCCTAGCTAGGTGCCTTCCCTCTAGTGAGTTAATGTATATTGCGTCAAATTCCACTAGTTCCAGTTTCCTAGGGCACTGCAGGGTGACGGTCACAGTCCAGGAAGGCAGGTGAGGATGAGTGGCTCCTAAGTGGCTCCTGGGAGCTAAGGAGGGTCTGCCTCCTCTCATTCCTCCCAACCCACGGGGTGGAGGTGGACACAACCCCATCTGGCTCCTATGGAAATCCTTACCTTACCACCGCCCATCACCTTCTCAGCAGCATAGACTGACTTTCCGCATCGAGGGCACTTCTCTGATGCTCCAAACTTCGCGAACTTGGAAGGGTTGCTGCTGGTGGTGGCTGAACGTGCCTGCTTTGGGGACCTGGTGGAAAGAGACAAACGAATGAAACCTATAGACTTCCCTTGGCAAATAGTATGAGCTGTGTGACCTTGAGCAAGTTACTAAAGTTCTCTGTGCCTTAGACTCCTCATCTGAGAGTGGGAGTAGTTACAGTGCCTTCCCCACTGTAACCTTCCTCACTGTTGAGAAGGTTAAATGAGGCCAGGTAACTAAAACACTTAGAGCAGCACCTGCCTGGCATGCTGTAAGGACTAATGACTGTTAGCCAGAATTCATTTACACCTTTCCTTTCTGTTGTAAAGCACTTAGCAAGTGTTCCATGTATGTAGCTTGTATTATTGCTGTTGTGTTATTATCCTGATTGCACATAGGGTTATCTGTACCATCTGGAAACCCACAGGTCTGCTTTCCAAAATAAGTAAAAATATTACAAGGCAAGATAGCATCTTGACAGTTGATACTAAACAAACCATAGTCCAATGAGCTGATGCATTCCTTGTCACAATTCAGATTGTCACCCTGCATCCAAAGGTCACCTGCCCTCTTGAGAGCCATGTCTAAGATAGAGGCACAATAATAACCCTGCGTTTCCTTATCTTTTGGTGTTTCCTTGCACATTTATCGTTTGAGTCTCATCATAACCCTCTAAAGTAGGTAGGAGTAGCTGGAGTGTAAGGGCCAGAGGAGTAACTGACCAAGGTCAGCAGCTCAAAACTGGTGGAGCTGGGATGAAAGCCAGGTCTCCAGACTCTCTTTCTGTCTGTGCAGCATAGAAAAAGCCCCAGAAAAAGCCCTAGCATAGAAAAGTGAGCTTTGGGTAATGTGAAGCAGAGATTGCAGCTGGTAGGTAGCATCTTTCTTTTTTAAATAGCATCTACAGTTGGAGTTGAGTGATGAGAAAAATTTAAATGGCAAATCACATATTCTTGCACTTTTACAGGCCCTATCATGGGCTGCGCTCTTTGAAAGGGACCAGATGACTCTTCAGATGCTCTCACTGATCTCTGGGGGACGCTGCCTCCACTGGGCTGGGCCTTTCTGCCAGTCCCACTGCAGAGCTGAGCCCGGGTACCAGCTGGCCAAACAGCAGCTGCAGGCCAGTGACTGTCAGTCTATATACTCAGTTTTGGGTTGGAGGTCACCGTGATCATCAAGTAGGACAGACTGGTAGATGGAGGTGGCACAGTGTGAAATCCCTGCTTCCCTAGGATAATGCTAGGGAAACCTCAGCACTGTCCTGGTAACAGACAGGGCAGCTAGGAGACCAGCAGAACAGTCATAATTGATTGTTTACTCAGCACAGTCCATCCCCACAGACCCACTCCCCCCCTACAATGCGGACATTAGTCATCTTACAACCCAAGGGGAGAGATCTTTCAGTGACAAACACACAGAGAAGGGCCATTGCGTCCCTGCCGTCTATATATAATTTACACGGAAATACTCAAAGGGGAAGGAAAGAGACTCCATGCAGTTTTGCAAAGGTCAAACAATAGGACATCTGTACATTCTGGGTTTTCTCTTGACATGCAAACCAAGAGCTATGGTGTAAAAGTAATTGCCCTTTAGAAAGGCAGATAATTTAAAGAGAGTCTTCAGAGAGATGACACATTGTTAGAACTTGGTCAGACTGAGTATTCCTGTTGTTGGCAAGTCAACAATGGGGTCCATTCTCCCATTTCCAGAAAACGTTGCCGTGGGAACAGAATGAACTACCCTGAGAGCTGGGGCTTTACTGGCAGGGAGAAGAGGGGCAGTAACTTACTGTTGGAACTGGAGTCCCAGGTGTTCACCTGTGTCCGTGCTGAGGCAGCCAGCGCCTTGTCCGTACCCGATCCCTTTGGGGCCGTACCTGCGCCCGTAGCAGACCTTACAGTAGATCTCTGACTCGTGAGCGGCCACCGTGGTGCTGTCCAGCGCCTTCCTGCAGGCCACTGCCGGGGAAAGGAGGGTCAGGGAGTCAGGGCTGTGATTCTTCCCTCCTTCCCTGCACCACTAGTGCAAGGCCCCCTTGCCAAGGACCAAAGGTTCCAGCACAAGAGGCCCCCCAAGCTGAGCATACAACTTTGATTCCTAACCTGAGCATCTGCCCTGAGACATAGATTTCCAGGACAGTCCTGTTTCACAGGTGAGGAAATGGGAGCACAGAGAAGGGAAGTAGTGTTTTCAGCGGTGCCCAGCTAGAAAGAGGTGGCAACCAGGAGTGGAACCCAGTGTGTGGTCTCAGACCAACTAAGAAGAGTTGTCCTTGAGCGTCTCACCCCAAATGACATCGGGAAGTGTGAGTAAAGTTTATGTGTGGGGCTAAGCAGGGGGTGAGGCAGGAGAGGAACTTATTTTTTTCTTAATCACATCAGAATCAGCACTGAGAAGTTTCTCTATTTAAAATGGACTCTGAAGAGCACTGTGATATTCAGGGAGATAATTACTGCTGAAACTACTTTTGGTCCAGTTCCGGAAGCAGGGGACATAATGAAAGGGTAGACCTGCTCTTAGACTTCTATTGACTCAAGTCACTGTAATCACCTAATATAAAGTATGGGTGACACTTTACATTAGTATAATTATTACATATATTATACATAGTAGGTAAGACTGTTTTTCCAAAAAGAAGATTCATAGAAAGTCTATTAATTAAAATTTTCAATTTATAGAAAAATTTTTGTCAACTTGAATAGTGTTTAAGGATGTAAATAAAGATGTCAAATACCCACTTCTAATATTTAATAATATAAATAAAAAATATATTGCTTTGGAGACATTAGCTTTTTTCTAATCTCACAAATTCAGGAAACAAATTGCATCCAAATTATTTCTCTGCATCTTCACCTTCAACATCTTCCTCTCAACAATGTCTTCCTGAGGCAGCTGACCCAGCTCCCCAGAGCAGCTCATCCCCCTGTCTGTCTGTATCTGAGAGGCAACCCTGTCTCCTTGAGCAGGAGGCTGTCACCTTGAAACCTGTGTCTCAACAAGAAGTACCTAATAACAATAATATTAGGGCAGCTTTAAAAGTATATAGGGTTTCCACAGCTTAATACCTTGCTGTATCACGTTGTAATGATGAGCCTTAAAGACTGTTTATGGTGATACAGAGGCTTATAATAGTGAGGTCATATCCCCAGGAATAATAATACATGTGCATTCAATTTGTTTGCCTCCTTTTTAGAAAACCAGTTCCATTAAGTGACCTCTATAAGCAATCCAACGTTTAATGAGATTGTTTCAAGCTAATATGCCTTTCTCAAACGGTAATTTATTTTTTTAAAAAAGTAAGTAATTGAATACAAGAAAGAGAGAGAAGATACAGTGGTAGAAGAGGTGGGGCTGGCCAGAGTTTGGTGCTTATGTGGCTGGAGAAATAGGCATATGGGAGTTCATTAAACAATTATGTCAATATCATGTGTGTTACATTTTCTGATTAAAAAAGTTTAAATAAACTGACAGACTGTCCTGTAGCATGAGAGACTTTATAAGGCTTTGAAGCCAAGGTGAACCCTTTGTGTGAGGAATAATTTGGGGGGGAAATGCTTTATATTTCAGCTTATTAAGTATATACCTATTTCTGCCCTTCTTATTGGTGTCATTCCTAATCTCCAGAACAACTTGTTGAATATTTATTGATGTTAGAGACTGAGTTCTTTGAGGGAAAAACTGTTTTAATGTCCCCAGAACACAGCACAGAGCCTGGTCCTCTGTAAACATTTGTTGAGTGAATGAGTGAGTGAATTGATGCGTGGATGCGCAGATGCATGTCAGTGACTTGTCCGTGATTGTACAGCAGTAAATTGCAAAGCCAGCCTCAGATCCCTTTGACCCTACTCCAGTGCTCACTCTCATCACTCCAGGACTTCCTGGGCCCTGTCTTGTCCTAAACAATCCTGTAGCCACTCCCTGGCTTCTGACCAACTTTCACACCCAGGCGCAGCAGAGTTGTGCTATGCAACACCATAGCCACCTGCCCACCACATGAAGTAATAATGTGTGTATTGGTGACACGTTGAAATTATTATTTTTTATATATTGGGTTGAATGTTTTAAGATTTCACCTGTTTCTTTTTATGTTTTTAAAAATAGAGTTACTAGAAAAATTTTCTATATGTGGCTTGCATTATAGATTTTTTGGATAGCGCTGGTAGGGAGGATTAAGGTTTGTCTAGAAGTTTGGAGAACCCTGGCCAAGGGACAGACTAAGGTAGATTTTGCCTCTATTTCCAGCAATTACAGAGTGACCTATGGACAGATCAGTCTTGTGATGGAACTATAGAAAAGCATGCTCCACTCCAGAACCCTTCTGTCCATCCCTGCTGAAACCTGCTCAGATCCCCATCCCACCCGCGAATTCTAAGGAGACTATTCAAGGGTTGAAAGGGATGTAAATGCTTACATCCTTTCTACACAGTCCATTAAACAGGGCATCTTCCTGCTTCCTGGGAAAGACAAGACACCTCTCACCATGGAAAGCATTGCTATCATTGCCTGCTCAACTCAGATATCCAAGTTGATGAAAGGAGAATAAACGCCTAGAGAACTGGACTTCAGGTGAAGAACCCCAGCTTTCTTCTTATAACAACTTGTGTGTCAGGTATAACCATCTCTGTTTTATAAATGGGGAAATTGAGGCTCACTATGGTCACACAGTTATAGTGCATGGCAGGGTTCAGACTCAAACCCTAGTCATTTTTACTCCAGTTCCAATGTTCTTTCCAGTATTTCGTTTCCCTACTCTTGTAAAAGAACATTCACTATTTTTTGGACAGATGTCAGAGGGTTATGGAATAAATCCTCTTGAGCAATGGTTTCTGGATAATTGTGATGATAATGGTGAATCTGATGGATGTGTATGATGACCTAAAATTAACTACTCATCATTAAAACCTAAAACATTGGTAAATTTGCCAGACCAATCACAGCAGCATTTTCCTGTGTTCCTCGGTGAGAATTATGTTTGTTGTGGGAGGTACAGGATAATGGAAAATTGTGCAGCAGATAAAACATTACTGTTACTGGAGGACGAAGGGTCTCTATGCCCTAACAGATGGAGCACAACCCTTGAAGTTCTGTTTGGAACAGTTTGAGGCAGCGTGATGCCTTGTGGCTGCTGGGTAAGACATGGGGGTGGATGGAGCACTAGGTGGGGAGAGCGTCTGCCAAATGTCAAGTAAGACGAACCCTTAAGCCAGACCTACTGGCGGGAAGCAAAGAAGGTAAGTGCCCCAAACAGAATTGCTCTCCTAAAATGGGGAAAAGCTGCTAGGAGACTAGAAGGCAGTCGGGTTGAGGAGTCTAGACTGGGATTTGAAAGTACAGACTCTGCTCCTGGCTCTGTTGCAGATGCCTGTGACCTAGGCTTAGAGATGAGAATGACTTGTCCAGAGTCACATGAGTTGGGCAGAGCTTGACTCCTGGGTGGACCACAGAGTTTTAAATGTCCTCTTAGTTTTGACATTTGTGAAACTGTGTCCAGCAGGGGACGGTAAAGATTCCCCTTGTCAAGTTGATGGTGCCCCAAATTCTTCCCTTTCTGACCCTTTCAGAATCAGCCCCTGCTGTCCCCTCGCCTGACACTGGTTTTTTCTTAGGAAAGGCCCATTGCAGCTGGCTTCAGTGACCGCTGCTGGCCTGTGGGAACAACCCATTGAGCTAAGTCCACCCTGGCTGCAGATAAGTGATGGCTTCCTTTCTCTGCCAAGTCACACTTTGTAAATATTGCCACGGGGTCAGGGTTTTCACCACTGGGAGCTTGTTCTGATTCTGAGCTGCAGGAAAACTGCCTCTGAGCCGGGCACGTGGTTGGAGAGCGGGTGCTTAGGAGAGCACCGGCCCTTCTTTAGGCCATGCCCCAGCGTGGTAGTCCTCACAAGGTCCCAGGGAATGCTGATGCTGTGGGTCCCGGGGCCATCTGCTGAGAACGGCTGATACACAGTAACTGTGGCTAAGGGTGAGCTTTGGCGTGCCCTTGGTACGCTGAGGGACTGTCATGGTGTTCACATCCAACTCACTGCAGTGGAAACAGGTCTTGTGGAAACTCCTTCCATTGCACTGGATTTCTTCCGCGTGGTAGACAGTCTTTTCGCAGGCTCCGCATTTCGCTCCTCCACCCCAGTTTGGCATCTTGAAGACTCTCTGATCAAGGTCAAATCTAGCAGGATATAAAGCAAATACCCTCAGTTTAGGTGGCCTCCAGGGTGAACCAATCATGGTTGACATATACACACCACTGTATATAGAATAGATAACTGATAAGGACCTACTGTATAACACAGGGAACAGCACTCGATACTCTGTGATGACCTGTATGGGGCAAGAATCTTAAAAAGAGTGGCTATATTTATAATGGATTCATTTTGCTGTGCAGCAGAAAGTAACACAACGTTGTAAACTATGCTTCAATAAAAATTAAAAAAAAAACAAAAACCAATCCTTAGCAGTCCTGTGGTCTGCAGACCAGGATGAAGCCTCAGCTTGCTGGTGGCTCATTCATTCATTCAGCAAATGGTTACTGTGTATAAGTCAACGGATAAGCTCAGACACTCAGAGCAAGCTCTGAGCCAGTCACTGCCACTGTGGGTCTCAGTTTCCTCTTTTGTTAACATTAATAGTCTCTCTTCCTGTGAACCTCACAGGTTTCTCAGAAAGAATGGATTAACTGGTTTTGTGTATGTGAAATGTATGCAAATACTCAGTATTGTTATTTTCTCCCATCTAGGTGTTTTTTAAACTGTTCCATCAGAAGTGGGAATAACCTATGAAAACCGTATCTTATCTAGTTAAGTGTTTCTTGAGTCACCTTGGGTCTTGCTAAGATGCAGATTCTGCTTTGGTTTATCTGAGGAGGGGAGGAAGTTCTGCATGTCTCAGACTCCAGGATGAGCTGATGCTGCAAGGAATGAATCCCCCTTTGGCTAGCAAAGCCTTCGCCAATCTTGCAGGCGTGCTGAGTCACTTCAGTCATGTCTGACTCTGTGCGATCCCATGGACTGTAGCCTGCCAGGCTTCTCTGTCCACAGGATTCTCTAGGCAAGAAGACTGGAGTGGGTCGCCATGCCCTACTCCAGGGAATCTTCCCCACCCAGGGATCGAACCCACATCTCTTAGGTCTCCTGCATTGGTAGGCAGGTTCTTTACCACTAGTACCACCTGGGAAGCCCTGATAAAAATATATATACATATGTAATATTTTAAAACTCTCTTCAGATTCATTTCATCTACCCATTAATTCCTTTTTAAGAAATATTATTGCCCAGGCAATGAGCTATATTGGCACCACACTAGATCAGTGGTTTGGAAACCTACCTCCTGCCTTTAGGGCTGCTGGCAATTTGCTGTGTGCATGGAAATGAACTTCATAGGGTCTTCTTTACATCTGTTTTCCCACCTATGCTATGAAGAGAGTGCTTTTCTTTGCTGCTTCACAGTGTTGTTTAAAGGATGTGCAGGAAGGTACTTATCACTGCTCTCAGGGACAGGTGTGATTCCAGGAGCCAGGTGATGTTCCTGTGAGTCTGCCCACATCCTTTAAGCATCTTCTGTTGCCAGGAGCTGCTGACAGCCAGCCCCAGGCCACCCTTGTCCCTTCACTAGAGAACTATGTTTCAGAGATACCAGGTTAGGAGAGACATCAAGAATTTTTTTTCTCTTTCCTTCTGTGTCTGTGTATAAGAATGAATCCAGTTTTCAGTTTCCCCAGAGCAGAACTAAAATAAGCTATCAATGCTCAGTGAAATCTTCTCTGAAATCCTGTCAGTCCCAGGGGCCTGAATTTTCTCTGGGATCCTTTGGTTTGTAAGAAGCCTGGTGTGTCATCTTGTCATTGGCACCAAGCACTATCAGACCATTCCAAGTGGCTGCTTCGACTTTCTCCTTCCCTTCCAGGAAGCCAGTCACCTTCTTATAATAGTTGGCGATTAACACTTAGCCTCCTGGGTCACCTGGTATGGATTGTGTCTTCCAGCCTCATAATAGAGACAGATTTTGCTAAGAAACAGAAGGTAAATAGCAAACAGATCATGGAACCCAATACTAGGACAAAAGGGAAACTCTCCATCTAAATGCTTTACAAGGAGCTTTCCTTGCTTCCAAAAACAGGTTAGGTTAGCCAGAAACATCCTACCCTTCCTCTCAGAGAAACAAGCTCTTATTTTTATCCAATAAAATCTTGGAAAATATAACCACACCATGAGGCTTGTGGGATCTGAGTTTCCCAGCCNTCCATCTAAATGCTTTACAAGGAGCTTTCCTTGCTTCCAAAAACAGGTTAGGTTAGCCAGAAACATCCTACCCTTCCTCTCAGAGAAACAAGCTCTTATTTTTATCCAATAAAATCTTGGAAAATATAACCACACCATGAGGCTTGTGGGATCTGAGTTTCCCAGCCAAGGATTGAACCCTGGGCCCTTAGCAGTGAAAGCGCCAAGTCCTAACCACCGGCATGCATGCATGCTCAGTTGCTTCAGTCTTGCCTGACTCTTTGTGACCCCATGGACTGGTAGCCCTGCCAGGCTCCCCTCTCCATGGGATCCTCCAGGCAAGAATACTGGAGTGGGTCGCCTTGCCCTCCTCCAAGGGATCTTCCTAACCTGGGGACTGCACCCATGTCTCCTTTGTCTCCTGCATTGCAGGAGATTCTTTACCCACTGAGCCACCTGGGAAGCCCCTAACCACTCCTCCAGGAAATTCCCCAAAAGGTTTTTTAAAAAGGAAACCTTTAGTGCTATTTCTATAGTTCAGGTTGTTCAATATAGTGTCAAGAGTAGTGGATTTTTAATTGAAAGGCTTGAGGTCAAATCTGCAATTCATTCATTCATTCATTTAATCACCATGCATTTACTACCACCTGTCATGTGTCAATGTATCATGTGTCATGTACTGGGCTTCCCTCATAACTCAGTTGGTAACAAATCCTCCTGCAATGCAGGAGACCCGGTTCAATTCCTGGGTTGGGAAGATCCTCTGGAGAAAGGGATAAGCCCCTCTTGGGCTTCCCTTGTGGCTAGGCTGCTAAAGAATCGCCCACAATGTAGGAGACCTGGGTTCGATAGGATGATCCTTCGGAGAAGGGAAAGGCTACCCACTCCAGTATTCTGGTCTGGAGAATTCCATGGGCTATATAGTCCATGGGGTCTCAAAGAGTCAGACATGACTGAGCGACTTCACTTTCACCTTTCACTTTCTGTCATGTGTCAGACACTGCACTAATTTCTTGGTGAGGGAATCAAGGAGGAGAAAGCTTATAAAGATGGGCACTTTGTGTCCCACTCCCTAGCCTTGAGAAGCCTGCATTCTAGGAAGATATCTAGGAAGACAGGCAAGAGCCAGAATACTCTGTACCAGAGAAGAGTCCTTTGGGACGAGTTGGACACGACTGAAGTGACTTAGCAGCAGCAGCATGCAAATTTAAAGGAGGAAATGACTTACCCACTTACCTACATTTAGATTGGGGAAGAAAGCAGTGAGTTGTTAGAGGATCGCAGAAAACCTCACATCTAAATGGGTATTGGAAGGTGAATAAGAGTTTACCAGACAGAGAAAAGGAAAAAGGACATTTTAGGCAGAGAAAAGAGCACACAGAAAGGGCTTGGTGATCTTAAACACCCTGAAAGGGCTCAAATTGTTTATATTTTACTTTCAGGGACAGAATAGATTTTTAATATTGCAACCTCATGTATACACAAGATGAAGCATAAAAAGTAGACATTTGGGGGTAATATTTTACCCAACTTCTTTCTCCAAGATTCATCCTTCTCTGACTAAAGATGATACATTTTTGGAAAAGGGTAGAATCATGTAATTTTGCTCATGTTCGTTTTGATCCTGAGTTTCAACATAATATAAAATAGAGAAGAAATGTGATGCATATCTAGAAATGTGACTTGTGAAATTAATGACATGAAAAATTTCAATGAAAACAACCCCAGGTCAAATTTCTCATTTCACACCTTCAAGGGAGGTTTCATTGACATGTCTTGCAATTTAATGGGAGACAGAGTTGCCTCTTAAGGGGACTCTGTGTGTGTGTGTGTGTGTGTGTGTGTGTGTGTGTGTGTGTGCGTGAGTGTGTGTGTTCAGCAGTTGTCTACACATGGTACTTTTCAAAGTAAGTATAAGATTACAGATAATAGCTATTCACAAGGTAATGGAGCCTGCACAGGTTGTTTGTAAGTGATCATAAATATCTGACATACATTTATCAAGATGTCAGGACACAAAATAGAAATCCATAAGCATTCGATTTAACAGGTGCTCAGGTCCACTTCTAAAGATGGAAGTGTAGCTATGGGGGCTTAACACAAGAGACATCTCTGATTTCTTCTTTGGATGCTCCAAGGCCAAAGGGCAGTGTTTGTTGTAAAGCAGCCTGAATGGGAAGACACAGGCTTTAATCTTAACCTTGGAGCCTTGAAAGTGGGTGAAAAATGACAATGTTATGTCCTGCACTTTCCTCACAGGATCCTTGTGAAGGTCATGGAAAGATGATGGAATTTAAAGCAGTATTGAGAAGCTGTTCAATGGTTAGTCATTGTTACTCACTTTATTTCAGGTTATTCAACCTGAATAACCATCTGCTAATTAAGTCACTATGATTTGAAAGAACCTTTAGGTCTTGGCTTACATACCTAACCTTCTCAGCCTCTCGCGTGGCTTTGGAATTCCTGTGTCTCAACATTCCCTGAGCCAGGCCTAGAGTGCAAGTTTACTCTGGCAAGGTCCAAGGGATGGGCCATTTGTTTATCAGCGTTGCCTGGCACAGGCAAGGGTCATTGAAGGTGGGACACCAAATATAGGCTTGCCCGTCACTCAGCCCCATTTGTCACCTGGACCAGAGTCTCCGTCACATCACCTGGCGCTACTCCCTGGGCCAGTCCCAGCGATGGTCTTGTCTGTGAGTCAGGATTAAAACAGGAGACAGTCCGGGATTTAGGAGGATGAAAGAGAATGCAAGGCCCTGCCGTGTCAGCTAGGGAGAGGGTGGAGTCCAGACTGCTGAATACCCCGTTCCCAGTGAGAGCTACCTGGGTGGGTTTCTTAATGAATAATGCTGTGGAAGAGATTATCCTGGGAATGCGCTGTTGTGGAGAAGAGTGTAAACCAGATGCAGGAGGCCAGAGTTCTAGTTCTGCCTGGCCTTTTCGAAACTGTGTGATCTGGGAAAACCATGCAGGCTCTCTGAACTTCAGTGTCTCTCTCTAAAATAGGCATGATAGTCTCATCTATTTCACTATTTTGGGGAGGATGGTAGTTGTTTGAGTGAGTGAAATTGCAGAGTATTATNGGCCTTTTCGAAACTGTGTGATCTGGGAAAACCATGCAGGCTCTCTGAACTTCAGTGTCTCTCTCTAAAATAGGCATGATAGTCTCATCTATTTCACTATTTTGGGGAGGATGGTAGTTGTTTGAGTGAGTGAAATTGCAGAGTATTATACAATGTGAAAGCTGATGAGTCCTGCAGTAACTCTAAGTTGTCACATATCTATCTTAATTTTTAAACATAGTGCTATACTGTGTATTTTGGGCACATTCTTCCTAATTCAATACTTGCTTTTTCTTTTTTTAAACTACCAACTATAGAGCTGAAAAGGTGATACCTTAGGGCAAAAGTGGGTGGGGTAGATAAAATGGGGGCTCAGTGATTCTGTTTTTTCTTTATTAGGGGTCCATTAAAGAACCAGGGAGGGAAACTTAGGCCACAGGCTTTGAGCAGACACCACCAGTGACAATGCTATTTTCCTCTCAGTGTTGGTTCTGTTAGAGGCCTCATTCCACAGAGTGAGTTAAATTGTCTACACTGACTGAAGCAAAGATTTTGGATCATAGAAACACATATCTGGAATCTAAGTGATAACCTATACTAATATAATCATATGGTTGTTGAGTCAAATTGTCTGGAGCCTGGCCCTTGGACCAGGCCCCGTGGCAAATCTCATTTAATCTTTACAGCCACTCTTCAAGATAGGTGCTTACAGCATTCTCTTTAGAGACAGAGACAAGGAATATTAGGGAAATTACATTGCTCAGGGGTCTAGTGGTTCTGGCCATACTTGGCTAGTTTATGTCACATGGCTAGGTTGGTACTTAGGTGGCTCTAACTCCAAAGCTGTGTTCTTCTGTTAACCTTAGCTACTATTTATTGTTTACTGAGTATCAGTTGCTTTATACATACTACTTTTAATACAACAGCCTTATAGAGCAAATGTTGTGATTCCCATTTTGTAGATGAGAAAACCAAGGCACAGAAAGCTAAAGTGACTTGTCTGAAGTTCCATAGCTAGTAAGCAGCAGAACCACAATTCAAACCCCAGTTAAGCTGGTTCTGTGTCCCACGTCCCTGCTTATAACACACTGGAGAGGGGTCCAGGGTCATCAACTCCATTAACCGAACTTCACAGGTGATGAGAACTGGGGTCTTACCAACCTATCATCTCTCCATGGGGCAGAGAGAGTACTCACGGGTGGGAGTAATGGGGCGACGGAATTCAATTCAGTAAAATAAAGGACTTTCCTAGAGTCAGTGCCCCTCACACATGCAAAGGGCTCCTTCGGGACTAGAGAGTTCTTTCTCCCTCTTGACTTAGCTTGGGCTGGATGGCCAAGTGGCTGCAATGTAGTGAAGCTCTTTCAAGGGTACTTCAAGCCCTGAGACCGATTTAGGGATCTGATTGGTGACTGGAACCTCACCTGGCAGAGAAGCTGCCCAGGGTATTTCCTCTTAAATACTGCCTCTTTAGTTTCTTCATCCAGGTACAACAGATAATGTGGGAAAGAAAGGGCTTTGGAAAGAACCAAACCAGGGTTCAAGAAACACTGTCTATTCAACTGTGGGCAAATTACTCAAAATCTTTGAGCTCAATGTCATCATGTACATAAAGAGAAGATGAGAAGGCGTTTCTTAGAAGGTTGTTTCTGGTTAAATAAGACAGCAGTAATGACAAAGATACTATATATAAATGCTTACACGTAGCGAGTGTTTAATAATTGTAGTTGCTTTCATTATTACTGTTAGTGTTTTTAATCTCCAGTTTTAAAATCCCTTTTCTTTTCTTTTTTAAAAATGTATTTATTAGGCTGAGCCAGATCTTCAACCTTTGTTGCAGCATGCAAGATCTTTAGTTATGGCATGTGGGATCTAGTTCCCCAATCCAGGGTTGAACCTGGGCCCCCTGCATTGGGAGCACAAGAGCCTTAGCCACTGGGCCACCAGGAAAGACCCTAAAATACGTTTTCTTAAATATATCTCTCCCACTCCTTCTCCATGGCTCTTCTGTTCAGACTGTGAACCCACTCTGTTTTTCAGTCTTCAGAGTGTGCTGTACCCAAGAAAGATGAAGCCTCCTTGGGGGCAGGGGGACAAGGGGGTCATGAAGCCTGGCACCAGGGACAGCACACTGGCAGGGTCCTGAGCCTGTGCCCTGGGTCAGCCACTTCCTCACTTTGGCAGTTCTGGTGCCTAATACCCACTGACCTTGCTGGTGCTCTGCACTTGGAAGGGAAGCAGTGAACTCAAACAGAGTCCCTGTGGCCCAGGGAGACCGTGGCTACCCCTGGGTAGGACACTCAAGGTCAGCCGCTTCCTGCTAAGTTTCTGAGGAGATACATGAAGTCCCCCTTCCAGAGGCCCTTTCTCAAAGCCTGGGGAGCATAGGTCACTTAATCCCAGTACAAAAATAAACCCAGCTCTTTTAAAATTCAGACAGAGTAGACACACCTGCCCCTCAAACTAAGGCTGTAGCGCACGGGTCATATTCTATCTTTTCTGAAATCATCTCTGAGATGTGGCCGACTGTTACTCTCAGAAACTCACTTGGCTCTCTTGATCTTTATAATTTGTTTTTAAAGACCATGTTGCACCCTGGGGTGCATCCTGATTCAGCCACTTCCTAGCCATGTGACCCTGAGTGATTACTTTGCTTCTTTCATTACTTGCTCTGAAGAATGATGTCTTGCAGGACTTTTGGCGACTTTTGGTGACTTTTGGCTAACTGTGTTCCACACCTGCACAGGGCAGTAAACAACCGACAGATCATGATCCTTCCTCTTCCCCATGATGAGGTCGCCGGTCAGGCTCAGAGAAGCTTCTGTCTTCTTTGGCCCCAATAATAAGACAATGATTGTCTCTTCTCCCGCTTTCCTTCATTGCAGTGAGTAACTGTGACTCTTCACAGTTGAAGGCATCCCATTTCTCTTTGGCTGTGAAGTCCAGCTCTTGGATATAGTACTCCCAAAAATCTGAGTGGCACACTTATAATTGGAAGTCTGCCTGCCTCAGGAGTTCTATTTCCTGTGTGTTATATTCCTTGTCTGTGTCCTTCTTCTTGTTAAACAGGTTAATCATCTAACTCTTGGTCAGCTTGTTGTTTGCTCCGACCTCTACCGTCACACTTGTAGTGGCTCAGATGGTAAAGAATCTGCCTGCACACGCAGGAGACCTGGGTTCGATTCCTGGGATGGGAAGATCCCCTGTAGAAGGGAACGGCAACCCACTCCAGTATTCTTTCTTGGAGAATTCCATGGACAGAGGAGCCTGGCAGACTAAAGTCCATGGGGTCACAAAGAGTCGGATACAACTGAGCAACTAACACACTTGTACTCAGCAGGAAATCCTCTTGCAGCCCATGGGGTTTGGCCCTGAGCCTTTTCTCCAAGGCCTTGACTATTTGTACAGTTTTACTAAGCTTACAGACTACTTTCTCATACTTTATTCCATTTGTTTCTAACAAATGCCCTTGGGATAGGTGGCCCAACTTTAATTTTTACTGTTCAGAAATGGAAACTCAGAGAAGTGATATTCAAAGCTAGAATTTGAACTGTCTCTATGGCTGAGGCTCTTCATTTGTTTCTATTTCCTTTTTTAAGTTCGGAGAATTTCTTTCTTTTTTTTGTTAACATGAACTTTTTTTTTTTTTTTTGGCCACACTGGGTCTTTGCAGCACACAGACTGGCACAAAGTTTTAGCTGCCCTACGGCATGTGGAATCTTAGATCCCCAGTCAGGGATCAAACCCACATTCCCTGCACTGGAAAGCAAATTCTTAACCACTGGACCACCAAGGAAGTCCCCCAGGATTTCTGAATTTGTATTCTCCCAAGAGTCTGTCTCCTCCTCTTCCAGGAGGACTGTAGCAATTTGTTGAAAGATCCTGCTCACTCTTTCCTTCTCCTTCCCTCCCCCCCTTTCTCCTATCTCCCCCATCTCCAGTAGATGGCTTGTGTGGGGGGCTGCAGAGCACCTGTCTGCCTGTTTGAGAGGGTTCTGAGCCTGGGGGTCACCTGTACCCCTACCAACAAGCAGGGCTTCTTTTAAGGACTGAGTTGTTCAGAATGGAACCGAAGTCAAGCCAGAAGAATCTCTGACATTTTCTGGGTCATAAAGAAGTTTTACATACATTGCAATGAACTGAATGTACCCAGCGTTGCAGTTCAATCCCCAAAATATTATAAACTGAGGACACAAGTTTTCCCCATTTTCCTGCCCTTTTTGTATTGATGCCCACCTTTCCTTGCATTCAGGAGATGGTCAGTACAAGCTCATTAATGGCAATGAATTGTAAACTGTACTGCAGAGACAGGGGTCCTCAGACCTGTTTGCCAATGCTTCCTTCTTGAGGAGTCACCACCTTGGCTCAGTGAAGGGAACAGGAATTAGAGGCGGTGGCTCTGATCCTTGGACAGCATTTTCACTCATTTCTCATTCTTAGTCACACTCATGCCTGTCATTCACTGGGATGTAATAACAACAGTAACAACAAAATCCTGTACTGAAATCTAGAGGAAACAGTGGGAATCACCTCTCAAGCCCCAGCGGGGAATGATCTTCCCAGTAAACAGAACTTTTAATTGATTTTCAACACAGACATGTCTTTTGTGGGGGGGGGGGCTTGTTTTGATTAGTTTCAAATGATTAAGAGCAAGCCTGTTGCTGAACATCCTTGGGATATAAAATCTGTTTTAAACCAATGACTCTTTTGAGTTTTACCAAAGTGCAAGACAGGATAGGGTGAACTGTAGAAGTCTGAGTCACTCATTCACACCTTTTGAAAAAGAACAGATCCTTGTATTTTAAGCATTGGAAAGGTGGCTTCTTCTGTATCGTGTCTATTGTAACCACTTGGTGCAGGGCTTTACAGTTTAGGAAAATGTCGCCACACCCATATTGACCCTGGCAGAGGAGACCAAGACCCTGAGGGCAGGAACTTTCTCAAAGTCACACGTCATTCATTATGTGACCCTAAGACTAGAATGAACACCTTTTGACTAAAGACAATAAGAAGCAGTATTCCATCAAAATAGTTTTAGACCAAAAATGATCCCTTACTCATTCTCTGTGAGCGTTCCTTGCACCCTCAAATGCTAATCACCCTTTGAGGAGTGTTCTAGACAACTGGGTCTACCCCAGACTCGAGCATAACTTGAACCTCCTCACAGGAACCAGAGTGGCTGGTGGCGCTTGAAAGAAATCCACGCTTACTCCATGAAACACATCCTCACTCTACGGACCCTTCCTAGTCCCAGTGCGCCCCCAGGCCAGCCCGCCCCCAGGCCTGGTGCCCTTCGCTCCACTCACCTGTCTGTGCGGATCTCTGTCGGCCCAGCTGCATAAGGGGGCTCACGTCCTCTTTAAATACAGGAGGGCCGTCACCAGCCTTGGCCCGCAGTTCAGGGGAGGGGAGGGAGGCTGAGGGGAGGGGGTGAATGAGACGTGAGTAACACAACTGCTATCAGAGGCCGAAAATAGCTCGTGACCAAAGCTCTGAGCGTCGTTCCCCCCACACCAGCTGCGAGGCCCTTGCAGAACCATATCGCCTGGGTTTTGTTGTATTTGCCAGTCGCCTTTGGCACACAGGGATCAATCTGTGGAGTGTGCATTTCTGATCAAGTGGTGGGAACAGGAGCAAAAGCAAGAAAGGATTTTACACCTAGAATCAATTTTCCAGGCTCCCACTCCCCTGACCTTCCTGGAAATCAATGCAAAGTACCTGCACATGAATCATGCACCATATCTGGGCGCCCTCTGGAACTCGAAGACACAGGTCACTGTTCTTGGGAAGGAAACTCAGAGCTAAAAATAAGAGTGATGGGTGTCTGGAATGATACTTAGATGATCTCTTCAAAGCAGCTTGGGAAAATAAGGTCTGCTTAATCATTAAAGTCACGTCACTTCATGGCCCACTATCCTATGAAGAAAAGTTTTCTCTCCAAAGTTGTTAGTTACTTTGTTATCTTTTTCAACTTAAGAATTTAACATGGCTGTGCACCCTATTTAAGGTAAGTCTTGACAAGTCTCTATAAACCCACAATTTTTTTTGGAGGTCTAATTTCTCGCTGCCTGAAGTGCACATATGTTTTGATCAAGCATCAAGGGCTGAATGAATGATAGAATTTGATANAAGTTTTCTCTCCAAAGTTGTTAGTTACTTTGTTATCTTTTTCAACTTAAGAATTTAACATGGCTGTGCACCCTATTTAAGGTAAGTCTTGACAAGTCTCTATAAACCCACAATTTTTTTTGGAGGTCTAATTTCTCGCTGCCTGAAGTGCACATATGTTTTGATCAAGCATCAAGGGCTGAATGAATGATAGAATTTGATAGCTGACAAGAAGTTCAGAGGTTTAATAGACAAATTGCTTTCCTTTTTATAAATTATATATATATATATATACACACACATCCATATATATATATATATATATTATATATACATGTATTTATTTGGCTGTACCAGGTCTGAGTTGCAGCATATGGGATCTAGATCCTTGTTCAGGGATTAAACCTGGGCATCCTGCATTGGGAGCACAAATTGTTAGCCAGTTTGACCACCAGGGAGGTCCCAATAGACCAAGTCCTTATGCTATGGCTAAAGAAACAGCCGCCTAACTTGTTCAAGGCCAGACCATGAGGTCTGGCCATGAGATCAAGGCCAGATCTAGGACTTCAGTTCAGTTCAGTTGCTCAGTCATGTCCATCTCTACAACCCCATGCATGCCAGGCTTCCCTGTGTATCACCAACTCCCGGAGTTTACTCAAACTCATGTCCATTGAGTTGGTGGTGCCATCAAACTATCTCATCCTCTGTCGTCTCCTTCTCTTCCCACCTTCAATCTTTCCCAGCATCAGGGCCTTTGCCAATGAGTCAGTTCTTTGCATCAGGTGGCCAAAGTATTGGAGTCTCAGCTTCAGCATCAGTCCTTCCAATGAATATTCAGGACTGATTTCCTTTAGGATGGACTAGTTGGGACTTCTTGCAGTCCAAAGGACTCTCAAAAGTCTTCTCCAACACCACGGTTCAAAAGCATCAATTCTTTGGGGCTCAGCTTTCTTTATAGTCCAACTCTAACATCCATACATGACTATTGGAAAAACCATAACCTTGACTAGACGGACCTTTGTTGGCAAGGTAATATCTCTGCTTTTTAATATGCCGTCTAGGTTGGTCATAACTTTCCTTCCAAGGAGTAAGTGTCTTTTAATTNCCACCACCCTCTCGCCCTCACAGAAACCTAATTTGTCTCCTCTTGCCTGTGACTCCACGCCATCCTGCGCCTGGCACCTGGGTTGTCTCGCCCTGAGTTTCCACACTTGCCACTCCTACCATCTGTGCTGATAATGTTCTAGCACGTTCTCCACCCATCCCTCCCCTCCCCCGCCTCGCCACACACCAGTTGCCTGACCGGGACTGACCTGACCACTCCCCTCCCTGGAGGCACAAGCCATGGGGGTCCATTGTGTTGGGGGAGAAGAGGGGTGATGCCTCAGGCTTCAGCACGAATGTCCTCCCTGGTTCCTCGCAGGGCCGTTCTGTTAACCTGATCCCTGCCCTCCTCCTCCTCCCATAGACAGTGTGGCTATCCACGGGTAGGAGGAAGAGGGGAAGATGTCCTAGAACCAGCCTCCCCCACCGCGGGGTCCCCCAGCTCACTCCCAGCGTGGGCGGTCATGGCAGAAAATCTGCTAATGCCAGGACTTCATTTATCTGGCTAATTCGTATGCCTGGCCGTGGGAAGTGCATATGTTTCTTTTAAACTACAGAAAGAAAAAAGCTTGTGTTGGCTACCCCATAAATCTAGACAGCCTGGAAAGCAGTTTGCCTGGGACTGAGGTCCTCCCCACAGTAAAAAATGCCAGGTACACCAGCTGATGGCCAGCACACCCCAATGAATCCCAGGACAGGCCCCCAGACCCAGGAACTACCACCGTCCCTTTCAGGTATTGGGAATTTTGTTTTGCTCAATTTGAAATTAGAAAACAGTCTAATAAATGGTTAAAAGTGTTTGCCAGGAAAGATTCAAGTGTAAGGCAACAGCGTCCAAATTCCCTGCAGAGACTGGACACAAGGGAACATTGGCAGCTAAGCCTGTTATTAAGAAGGTCACAAAATGCCATCTGTTACCCTGCATACTTTACTGTTCAAGCATAACCTCCACGAGGAAAAGAGACCACAACACTAGGCTTCCCAGGTGGCGCAGTGGTGAAGAACCCGCCTGCCAGTGCAGGAGATGCAGAAGACCCTGGTTTGATCCGTGGTTGGGGAAGATCCCCTGGAGAAGGAAATGGCAACCCACTCCAGTATTCGTGCCTGGAGAATCCCGTGGACAGAGGAGCCTAGTGGGCTACAGTCCATGGGGGTCACAGAGAGTCAGACACGACTGAGCACCAAACGCGCAAGTGTTGCGGTGATTTCAGTGGGCTTCTGTGAACAAACCCTGGGCCTCCCTATGGGATGGGCTACAAGTGTGTGGGGAGAAGACGGGGAGAAGGCATCGCTGTTAGGTCTGTTCTTGGTCATGGCTTCAGCATAATTTGAGATGGTGCTGCCTGGTTTTCCAAATCTTTTTCTGCCTGGTTTTAGTCATCTATGAGATATGATAATAGCACTTTGTCTATCATTATGAAATTGAGCCGATAAATGAATACCTTATCCCTTTATCCTTTATGAATTTTTTAATTCATAGAAAAGTTGAAGCAATAGTAGAACCAGTATTTTCCTACTCCCTGCCTAGATTCACCAATTGTTAACATTTTGCCACATTTGTTAACATATAGTTTTATCTCAGTCTCTCCTTACTGATACTTGTATGTAATACTCTGCAGAACTATTGAGGGTAAATTTTCAGGCATAGTAACAGAATATCCTTAAATACTTGAGCATGTACCTCTAGGAGCAACACTGTTTGCTTATAACCATAATACTATTTGCTAATAACCATACTATTATTATCTTATATAACCATAATACTGTTATTACATGCAAGAAACTTCATGTTGATAGGATATTCTCACCTGATGTTCAGACCATTAAATGCCTTATTCTTAACAGTCTGTCAAGGAAAGGTTCACTCTGTCATCTATCCCTATGGTTAGCAATTCTTTAAGACACCTCATATTTTTTGAGACACTTTGAAAAGTCTGATGAAAGCTCTAGGCCCTGTCTTCAGAAAAATATCCATCAAGACACTTCTACGAGCCACCAATGCATACATCTTAGATCTCTCCAGGGTGTCCACAGACACTTGGTTAAGTGCTTTTAATCTTTTATCTAAATTCTCCTCTTTGGTATGCATACAGTTTAAGACCACAGCACTCAGAAAAGGTTAAAAACAATTTCTTCTTTACTTTCCAACATTATGTTTTGTGTTCATGATGCTTCATTTTAAGGAACTCGAAGTTTCAAGGAACATGGGGATGGGTAGGTTAAAGATCACATGATCCCCAAATCTAGGAAAAGAAAACAGAATCACAAATACAGCTGAGAGCTGTACCATCACTGCACCTAATAGAGGACTCCATGATTAGAAGACCCAGAATACTTCCAAACTTGAGATTCCACAAGAGCAGGTGCTCACAAACCCACACTTGCTTTCTTGGTAACTTATTTTTAAAACCATATAGCTGTAGCATTCCATCACGGTTGGCACAAGATTTATGGACCTAATACGTAAGATAGAATTTGCTGGCAGTTACTGACATTGTTAGTTTCATCAACAAAACTGCCCAATTTGGTTACAGTTCTAGGACTAGGAAGTGGAAGCAGGGAGGCGGATACACGCTGGCAATTTAGGAGAATGTTAAATGTCCTTAATTGAAAGGCCAGCTGAAACTGCCATGGTAATGTTGAACTGTGGGCTCTATTTTGTCAACTGTTAACTTGCCAAGAAAAAAATCAGCAGACCCTACACCAGTATATGCGAGCTTGTTGGTGTTCTTCTCCACAAACAACTGAAGAAAATGAGAGCTGTTTCTAGCTCGATGAGAAAAATGTACAAGCGTGGCTAAAAGATGGGCATAAAATCCCAACATATCCCTCATACAGTGGCCCGGCACACATTCGAATCCCTATTTCCCCCCATAATCTAGCAAATGCCTCAAAATCACTTTCTATAAAATTTTTATATTTTTAAAATCATATAACTTGCTAATTAATGATTCTCATATAATTTTTGAAAGGAAGAGTGACAAAAAACTAGTGAAAGCCTCTGGCAGGCCTATGGGATTTATAAAAGTCTTATAGAGCTTTGAAAGGCTAAGGATTTACAGAAATAATCAGAGCTAATTGTGCAAGATAAACTTCGTATCTACCTGCTCTAACTGTCACTGTGAAAAAGTGGTTTTTCCTTGAATTTAGGTAAATAATTATTGAACTCATTGATTTTAGCTTAAGATAACCCTGCTTTAAAAAGTTTATCAGCATAAAGCAGCGCAGATAATGAGTATCTGCCAAATGCTATTCCTCTTCCTTGACTCATCCCTGGTGACCAGACCCCATCATATTATGCCAAACCGACACTCTTCTCCTTTTTAAGTCAATTTTTATTTATTTTTAATCAAATGTAATTTTTTCTTTACTTTTTTAATCAAAATAGTTGAGCGAAATCAACATGATTAGTCATTAGCAAAATGCAAATTAAAACACAATGACATACTTCCTTATATCTGTTCAATTCAGTTCAGTCACTCAGTTGTGTCCAACTCTTTGCAACCCACAAACTGCAGCACGCCAGGCCTCCCTGTCCATCACCCACTCCCGGAGTTCGTTCAAACCCATGCCCATTGTGTTGGTGATGCCATCCAACCATCTCATCCTCTGTCGTCCCCTTCTCCTCCTACCCTCAATCTTTCCCAGCATCAGGGTCTTTTCAAATGAATCAGTTCTTTGCATCAGGTGGTCAAAGTATTGGAGTTTCAGCTTCAACATCAGTCCTTCCAATGAACACCCAGGACTGATCTCCTTTAGGATGGACTGGTTGGATCTCCTTGCAGTCCAACAATGGCTATAATCACAAAGATAGAAAATAACAAATGTGGGCCAGGATGTAGAGGAACTAGAAACTTCATTCATTGCTGGTGAGAATGTAAAGTTAGCACAGATACTTTGGAAAACGCCTTGACAGTTTCTTTAAAAGTTAAACATAAATTTACAATAGGATCCAGCAATTTCATACCTAGGTACACACTTGTGTGTGTGCTAAGTCGCTTCAGTTGTGTCCAACTCTCTGCAACCCCATGAACTGTAGCCCACCAGGCTTCTCTGTCCATGGGATTCTCTAGGCAAGAATGCTAGAGTGGATTGCCATGCCCTCCTCCAGGGGAACTCCCTGACTCAGGGATCACACCCACGCCTCTTCTGTCTCCTGCACTGGCAGGGGCTTCGTTATCGTTAGCGCCACCTGGTACTCACTTAAGAGAAAAGAAAACATGTCTACACAAAGATTTGCACGTGAATATTCACTACAGTACTATCCATATAGTGAGAGTTGGAAAGAATCCTGACATCCATCAACTGGTGAATGGAGAACGAAATTTGCTTTGTTTATACAATGGAGTGCTACCCATCAATGAAAAGAACAAAATATGGAATGCAGACGAATCTCAAAAACATTATGATACGTAAAAGAAGGTAGACACATAAGATCATATAGTGTATGATCCCATTTATATGAAATATCCAATAAAGGCAAACCTATAGATAAAGTGAGCTAGTAGTTTTCTGTGTCTGAAGGTAGGGAAGGACATTAGCCATAAATGGGCATAAGGGATCTTCCTGGGGTAATGTAAATGCTCTAATACTAATTTATAGTATTATGATGATGGTTATATAACTTGATAAGTTTACTTGAAATCATGAAACTGGTTGAGTCAGTTTTAGGACTTATAAGTTATACCTCAAGAGAATTATTAAAAGTATGCTAGAGCTTCTTTAGACCTTGAGAAAAATTTATAGCTTTAGAATTTTAGCATAGTCTTGGTGTTCCCTCTGATTCTAAGAGTATAAGTTGTGTGGACATAGAAGGATACTTCAGGCATAAGTTTACCCTGACTTCTGGCTTCCATTTCTGTACCTAATGTACTTGAAAGAGTCTACTCCATCCTAACAAAAGGTAAAGAGATGAAAAGACTGAAAAATCAACAACTGTCTTAGATCTATAAGGGAGGTGATGACCCAGAGCAAACCACCATTCCCAAGACTGAAGAGAGAGATGAATACAAAGTGTCACAGCTTAACAGAGCAGAGGCTCACGGGTGAAACCACCGCAGGAACCAGTGCTTAGGGTTGGAATATCTGAACCGGAATTGACAGATTGCTGGAGGCTCAATGTAGCAAAGAGTAGACAAGCCTGAGCATGCAGGCAATGCAATGCAACAGTTTGTCAACAATGTAGACAAATCTGAGAGTTAAAAATTCTAGGAAGACCCAGGAGTAGGGTAATCCTTACAATATTATATGAAATTTACCTCCAGGAACTTGACCAGGTACCCACAGTAAACATCAGAATGTGCTTCCAGCAGGGGGAGGGGGAAAAGAACCATTTTGAAATACTCCAGAGTATTCTTTACTCTAGTGGGAAAGAATCCACCTGGGTCAGGAAGATCCCCTGGAGGAGGGCATCACTACCCATTCCAGTATTCTTCCCTGGAGGAGGGCATCACTACCCATTCCAGTATTCTTCCCTGGAGGAGGGCATCACTACCCATTCCAGTATTCTTCCCTGGAGAATTCCCTGGATAGAGGAGACTGGTGGGCTACAGTCCATGGGGCTGCAAAGAGCTGGACAATATTGAGTGACTGTACACACACACACCCCTCAGGAGAAGACAGTTCAGTTCAGTTTAGTCACTCAGTTGTGCCCGACTCTTTGTGACCCCATGAACTGCAGCACACCAGACCTCCCTGTCCATCACCAACTCCTCGAGTTCACTCAGACTCACATCCATCAACCAGGGCCTAATCTACCAGGGTATTAGCGTGGCCTAACTGAGCTGGGAGAAGGAAAACTGACAACTCCAGTCTACTCTACCCTTCTATGTGGGAAAAGAGAAATACCCAGCCCACTTCAGCCATGCGGTTCCACCTAAGATAGGAGAAAAAACCTTAGAAACACTTGTGAAGTTCACAGCCCAGGGGCATAGGTTCACCAAAAGGCTGAGACCTAATCACAGGACTACAGAATGCTTCTCTTCCCCCACAACTTACCACCACATTATTAAGGTCCTATTTACAGCAATTCCTTTTACCTGGTACATCATGTCCTTCTATCAAGAAAAAAAAATTCACAAAGCATGCTAAAAGGCAGAAACACAATCTGAAGTTTAAGAGCATCAGGACCAGATACAGCAGGATGCTGGAATTATCAGATCAGGAATTTAAAACAACGATGGTTAATATTCTAAAGGCTCTGATAAAACAGAATAGATGAGCAATATGTGCATATAGGGGCGTCCCTGGAGGCACTGGTGGTAAAGAAGCCGCCTGCTAATGCGGAGACATAGGAGACGTGGATTCAATTTCCGGTTCAGGAAGATCACCTGGAGCACGCAGGGCACCTCACTCCACTATTCTTGCCTGGAGAATCCCATGGACAGAGGAGCCTGGCGGACTACAGTCCATAGGGTCGCAAAGAGTCAGACACAACTGAAGTGACTTAGTGCACGCGCGCACACACACACACACACACACACACATGCACATAGATGGAAATCTTAAGAAAGAACCGAAAAGAAATGCTAGAGATCAAAACCAGTATAATATACATAAAGAATGCCTTTGCTGGACTTCAGAGTAGACTGCTCACAGCTTGAGGAAAAAGACTCTGAACTCGAGGCTACCTCAGGATAAACCTACAAAACTGAAAGACAAGGAGAACAAAGGCAGAAAATAGAGAGCACACGATGAGACAAACATAAAAGATGCAATGAGAACTCCGGAGGAAGAAGAAAGAAACACAAAACATATGTAAAACAGTAATGACAGAGAGTTTCCACAAATTAACGTTAGACCCCAAAACCACAGATCCCGGAAGTTCAGGGAACATCAAGAAGGATAAATGTAAAGCAAACCAAAGAAGCGAAGAAGCCCTATACCTAGATATACAATTTTCAAAGTACAGAAAGTAAAAGATACAGAAAAAAAGTTCTGAAAGGAGCCACAGGGGAAAGCCTTACCTGTAGAGAAACAAGATGAGAATTCTATTCAGCTTCTGAGAAACCACGGAAGCTAGAAGAGAGTAGAGTGACATGTGTGATGTTGCTGAGAGAGAAAACCTACTAACCTAGAATCCTGTGCCTGGTGAAATCATCCTTGAAAAGCGAAGGAGAAAGAAATGCTTTCCCAGACAAACAAAAACTGAGGGAATTTGTTGCCAGTAAGCCTGTCTTGCAAGAAATGTTAAAAGTTCTTTACGGAGAAGGAAATAATATGGGTCAGAAATTGGATCTGCATAAAAAGGAGGAGCATTGAAGAAGGAAGAAGTGAATGAAACTTATTTTCTTATTAATTGATCTAACAGATAACAGTTCAAAAATAACGTAACAATGTATTCAATAATATGTGTGCGTATGTATGCTTATATAACTGAGATGAATGATACAAGTGAAAGGAAGGAGGAAATAGGAATATGTCATTATTATAAGGTATGCCTGTATCGTGCGATAGTGTAAATGTGTGTGCTCGTGCTAAATCGCTCAGTCGTGTCTGACTGTGACCCTATGGAGTCCACCAGGCTCCTCTATCGATGTGGATGCTCCAGGCAAGAATACTGGAGTGGGTTTCCATGTCCTTCTCCGGGTGTAAATGTATAGTTGTAAACATATTTAGGGAAAGCTACTAAAAGAGCTTTTTAAAAAGCTGAAGAAATGTACTAAGAAAGGAGAGAGACAGAATCATATAAAATGCTCAATTAAAGCAACAGAAGGCAGAAAAAGTGGAAGACATAGATAGGAATAAGGGCAACAAACAAAAGAGTAACAGATATGGTAGGGGTTAACCCAGCTGTACCAACAGTCATTTTGAACATCAATGGTTTAAATGCACTAGTCGAAAGACAGAGGTCAGTGGATCTGAATACGCGATCCTATTATATGTTATCTGCAAGAGACCCACTCTAAATATAAAGACTCAAATAGATTAGCGGTAAATAGATGGAAAAAATATACTATGTTAATACCAATTGAAAATAAAGCAGGAATAGCTATATTTCACACAGAACAGACTTCAGAGCAAGGAAATTTATCAGAAATAAAGAAGGGCATTTAATAGTAATGATTATGATATAATAATGATGATGACGATAAGGGGGTTGTTCTCCAGGAAGACATAATAATCCTTAACACATGTGTCCCAAACAACAGAGCACCAAACTACAGGAGGTGACAGCTGATAAAACTTTAAGGAGAAAGAGATGAACCCACTCTCATGTTTGGAAATTTCAACATCTTTCTATCAGAAGCAGACAGATCTAGAAGACAGAGTGAGTAAGGACAGAGTTGAACTCAACCACATGTCAACGGGATATAATCAACATCTATTAAATAACTTCATCCAGCAACAGAAAACACATTCTTCTCAAGCTCACATGGAACATTCACCAAGATAGGCCATATTCTGGCTCATAAAATACAACCTTAATAAATTTAAAAGAATAGCATTCATAGAATGTCTGCTCTCAGACCACAGTGAAATTAAATTAGAAATCAATAACAAAGATTACTGGAAAATCCCCAAAGACATGGAGATTACACAATACACTTCTAAATAACACATGGATCAAAGGAGAAATCGCCAGAGAAATTTAAAAAACATTTTGAACTAAATGAAAATACAAACTTAAAATTTGTGTAATGCAGTAAAAGCAATACTTAGGCAGAAATTTATAGCATTTCATTGATTTATGAGAGAAATCTAAAATCAATTTACTTTCCATCTTAGGAAACTAGAAGAGAGAGAGCACATTAAACCCACAGTAAGCAATAGAAAAGAAATAAGCAGTAGAGGAGAAATCAATGAAATTGAAAATAGGAAATCAAGGGAGAAAATCAAGGAAACAAAAAGCTAGTTCTTTGAAAAAAAATCAAAAAAAAATCAGTAAGATTCTAGACAGGCTAACTAAGAAAAAAAGTAGAGAAAGGACATAAGTTACTATCAGAAATAAATCAAAGAAGGAAAATCACTACAGAGCTCGCAGACATTAAAAGGATACTAAAGGAATACAATGAAAAATGCTATGCTGAGAAATTTGATAACCAAGATGAAATGGACCAATTCCTTGAAGACACAAACTGTCAAAACTCAATAAGAAAAAATAGACAATTTGAATATGCTTAAATCTATTAAAGAAATTGAATCAATAACCTTCCCAGGCAGGAAGCAGTAGGCCCAGATGGGTTCACTGGTGCATTTTATCAAATATTTAAGGAAGAATTTATACCAATTCTCTATAATTTCTTTCAGAGGTTAAAAGGTGAAGGAAGTCTTCCTAATTCATTCTGTGAGGTCAGCATTACCCTAATACCAAAGCCAGACAAAGAGATTACAAGAGATATACAGATAAATATATTTCATGAACACAGGTTCATAAATCCTCAGCTAAATATTAGCAAGTAAAAGAATTATACACCACATCTAAGAGGAATTTATTCCAGGCATACAAGGCTAGTTCAACATTCAGAAATCAATGTGTCCATCACATCAACAGGCTAAATAAAAAATCACATGATTATATCAATACATTCAGAAAAAGCTTTTGACAAAATTCAATACCCATTCATGATAAAAAGTCTTAGTAAACTAGGAAAAGATGGGAACTTCCTCAACTTAATAAAAAGAATCTACAAAAAATCTATAGGTAACATCATATTTAATGACAGAAGCTCAAAGTTTTCCCACTAAGATCAGGTACAAGGCAAGGATTCTCCTCTCACCACTCCTTTCAACATAATACTGAAAGTACTAGCTAATGCATTAAGACAAGAAAAGGAAATAAAAGGTATAGAGACTGAGGAGGGAAAAATGAAACTCTTTTCGTTCACGTATGAGTCAATTTCCTATGTAGGCAATCTAAAAGAACTGACCATAAAGGAAAGAAAGTCCTGGAATTAATAAGTGATTATAGGAAGACTGCAAGAAACAAGGTTAATATACAAAACTTGATTGCTGTCCTATATACTAGCAATGAACAAGTAGAAATTGAAGTTAGATTTGGTGCAATCCCAATCAAAACCACAACAAGTTATTTTGTGTATATCAACAAAGTGATTCTAAAGTTTACATAGGGATGGATAAATAGAGCACAGAGGACTTTAGGACAGTGAAAAAACTGTGTAATACTATAATGATGGGTGCATGCCTTTATATATTTGTCCAAACCCATAGAATGTACTGGCTTTTCTGGTGGCTCAGTGATGAAAGAATCCACCCACCAATGCAGGAGATGGGGGTTCGATCCCTGGGTTGGGAAGGACCGCCCCCCCCCAGACAAGGTAATGGCAACCCACTCCAGTATTCACCTGGAGGATTCCATGGACAGAGGAGCCTGGTGGGGTTACATGGGGTCACAAAAGAGTCAGACACAATTTAGTGACTAAACAATAACAGAATATAACACCAACAGTGAACTGTAATGGAAACTGTGGACTTCAGGTGATTATGATATTATTAATACATTGTAGGTGTACCAGTTGTAACAATGGTTACTACTCTGGTAGGGGAATGCCAATAATGGGAAAGCTATGCCTGTGTTGGGGCAGGGAGTATACTGGAACTCTATATCTTTCTCTCAGTTTTGTTGTGAACTTAAAATTGCTCTAAAAAATTAAAATCTTGAAAAAAGAGGAACACTTAAAAAAGGTTAATTTTTCTTTCTCACGGGGGAGAGGGGACATAAAGAATTATTTTGTAGCTAAATTAAAATTTAAGAAAATTAATACTGAAACACAGGCCCAATATTAGACTTATTTCAGGAAAACCTTATAGAAAAAGCCAAAGGACATGTAAAACTGAATTACTCTGATAACATTTTTAAGCTGTAAATTCAAATAATTTCAGTGTCTTCTTGGCTGTTGCCAATATGATTTCCTTTTAAAAATAATGTTCAGTTCAGTTCAGTTCAGTCGCTCAGTCGTGTCCGACTCTTTGCGACCCCATGAATCGCAGCACGCCAGGCCTCCCTGTCCATCACCAACTCCCGGAGTTCACTCAGACTCACGCCCATCGAGTCAGTTATGCTATCCAGCCATCTCATCCTCTGTCATCCCCTTCTTCTCCTGCCCCAATCCCTCCCAGCATCACAGTCTTTTCCAATGAGTCACCTCTTCGCATGAAGTGGCCAAAGTATTGGAGTTTCAGCCTCAGCTGAAACTTCCAGAGAAATCCCAGGGCTGATCTCCTTCAGAATGGACTGGTTGGATCTCCTTGCAGTCCAAGCGACTCTCAAGAGTCTTCTCCAACACCACAGTTCAAAGCATCAATTCTTCGGTGCTCAGCCTTCTTCACAGTCCAACTCTCACATCCATACATGACCACTGGAAAAACCATAGCCTTGACTGGACGGACCTCAGTCGGCAAAGTAATGTTAAAGTGGTTTTAAAAAAAAGAGCATTTTTACCCACTCACCCTGGGAGCTCCAGAATGTTTATTATATGAGTTAACTTTTAGTCACAGCTTTGTCTTCTTACTTTTCTGTTGATCAGATTCTAAAGGGAAATAAGTGATGTGTGTACAATTTGCTACTGCTGCTAAGTCGTTTCAGTCCGACTCCATGTGACCCCACAGACGGCAGCCCACCAGGCTACAATTTGCCGGTATAGCCTAATTGGGACTGTAAGAAATTTTATTCTATCACTAGGTTTGATCCTGGTTTTTCTTCTTCATTTGCATGCAGGACTGTTACCGCATATAACCAGTTCCTTTAAAAATTCATCTATTGTCAAGCATGGAGTGGTAAGCCCAACATTTCTCAGTGACTGTTTACATGTAGAGCTTAAATGATTGCATACTGCTTTGTCATTATTAATTAGAAAACAAACAAACTGGAACGGAATGAAGTTGTTAATATATTCATTCACGGAACATTTATTTTTGAGTGCTTATTATACACTTAGCTTTCTTCTAGGTGATGGAGATATAAGATTACCAACATTAGTTGTGAGATATGATTCTCTGCTTCTTTCACAGTCAGGAATTTTTCCTCTTTCCCGTGTGTGACAATAACTATGCATACTACATTGACAGTTAAAAACAAAAGCAGCTCTTCTCTGATTGAAAAATAAAACAGAGAAACACAGACAAAGTAAAAGCTACCCGAAACCCTCCTGCTCCTCCCAGGGATGAACCACCATTAATGTTTTAGTGATCTTCCTTAGAAATCTCTCTCTATACTTATGTGTACATAAAGATGCTCACAGCGGGCCTCCCTGGTGGCTCCGTGGTAAAGAAAATAGCAGTCAGTGCCGGAGACATGGGCTCGATCCTTGATTTGGGAAGACCCCACATGCCACAGAGCAGCTAAGGCCCTGTGCCACAAGCACTGAGCCTGTGCTCAAGAGCCCGGGAGCTGCAGCCACTAAAGCCCTCCTGCCTAGAGCTGGTGCTCCTCAACAAGAGAAGTCAGGGCAATGAGAGGCCTTGGCGCCATGACGAGAGAGGAGACCCTGGTCCCCACAACCAGAGCAGAGCGCACACAGCAACGAAGGCCCAGCACAGCCAACAATTAAAGAGTTTTTTAAAGATGTACACAGTCATACACATAGAATACACTGATGGGATCCACTGTCCTCTGTAATCTGCTTGAATCATTTAAGGTGTTCGTGGACCTCTTTCAGTGTTAACATAATCATTATTTTAATAGATATATAATATTCTATTGACTGGATGTATCATTTTAAAAATATGCCATATTGCTGGGCATTTAGGCTTTTCAAATTTGTAACTTACAAATTATGCAGGAATCAGTAAATTTGAAGGTAAATTTTTTATAATTGTACAACCATCATCTCAGAGTACTTTCCCATAGGCAGACTTCTTGGGTCAGGAGGGATACTTATTTTAAATTCTGATATATGGCCAAATTGCCTTTTAGAACATTGGTTTTATGAAACAGCAGCCCACAAGAGTGCCTGTTTTCCTATATTTTCTCTAAAGCTGGCTTTAAAAATAATTTTAATATTTTCTAGTTTGATAAAAATAGCTCAATCTTTTGATTTTCATTTATCATTGAGGTTGAGCATCTTCTGTTTACTAGTTATTCATACTCTTTTCTTGAATTATAGTCAGTTCTCATTATTCAAGGTAGTTTTCTTTTTTAAAGTCTCTACTAACATGACTCAGGGAATCCGAACTCTTGCTCCTAAGAGAAATATAGGGTCTCTTTCCTTTGAGCCTCTGGTCATACGATTTTCACCAATTGGTCAATGCATAAGTTTGTTTTCCCTGTGTTTCTGTTTAACAGCACCTTGTTTAGCATATATTGTTGGTTCATTAACATTGATCCTACCGCACTATAACTTGTGCCTGCTGCTGCTGCTGCTAAGTCACTCAGTCATGTCCGACTCTGTGCGACCCTATAGACGGCAGCCCACCAGGCTCTCCCATCCCTGGGATTCTCCAGGCAAGAGTACTGGAGTGGGGTGCCATCGCCTTCTCCAAACTTGTACCTAAACAAAGCTTATCTAACAATCCTATCTTCTCTGTAAGGCATGTCAGCCTTCTCGCACTTGGCAACACTAAGCAGCACATCAGCACTGCACCTGGGGGCCGTTTAGAACAGTGAGGTCATTAACAAAAGACACAAAAAGCCAGAAGGTGTGGCACTAGATGGGCTGCAAAAGGGTCACTTGTTTACAGGACCAGAACTGAAACAAGAAGGCAGAGTGTGCCCTTGTCAGGCCACCACCAAGAACATGCATGCCAACTGACTCAAACTGTTTGCCACTTTGGGCTTGTCCTTGAATGATCTCAAAAGCACTGTATTGATTTTGAAGAACCCATAAACAATGAGGATCAATCTTTCTATTGGGGAGTTTAGCTTTTTTTAAACTACTTTGTATAAGCTATTTGCATATAAAGATAGTTATATTTGCATATAAGGATAGCTATTTGCATATAAGGATAGCTGTCCAATTTTATAAGTATTTTTTCCGATTTTGTCTTTTCATTTTAGTATTAGTATTTTACTATGGTGGCTTTTGACAGCAGTATCAAAATGCCTTTTGAATGGGGAGGACAACAGTGGAAAGAGGATGTGATCAAATTTCCATTGTCGTGAAACTGGTTGAAATTTGTTTTCATCTCTTCTTCACAGGCACACCAAATTCTGTCTGGGGATTTTCCTCCACCACGTCCTCCTCCAGGTTATGAAAGACCATGTAAGTCTGATCCGAAACTACCACTTTATATCCACATTTTGCTTTTAATTAGGATCTTTATCGGATATTTTCATACCTTCCAGAGTCTGAAGCCATTTAAGGCCTTTTGCATTTCTGCCTCCTTCCTCCCGTCACACACTTTATTACTTCATTGTACATACCAATCCACTCCAGTGCTCTTGCCTGGAGAATCCCGTGGATGGAGGAGCCTGGCAGGCTACAGACCATGGGGTCGCAAAGAGTCGGGCACAACTGAGCTACTAACACACATACACACACCTCTCCTAACCTAAATGGAAGGATGGTAGGATGCAGACATTAAAAACAGAATTCCCACAGAGGCATTTGACAGCGGCAGCTCCGAAAAAGACTGTACGTGTGAGAAGGTTGTGCTGGCGGCAGAAGCTGCAGATGGGGGCAGGTGGGCAGTGTGTGTGTGAAGTACGCAGTGTGTATGGCTGCTGCTGTTAAGTCACTTCAGTCGTGTCTGACTCTGTGCGACCCCATAGACGGCAGCCCACCAGGCTCCCCCATCCCTGGGATTCTCCAGGCAAGAACACTGGAGTGGGTTGCCATTTCCTTCTCCAATGCATGAAAGTGAAAAGTGAAAGTGAAGTTGCTCAGTCATGTCCGACTCTGTGCGACCCCATAGATGGCAGCCCACCAGGCTCCTCCGTCCATGGGATTTTCCAGGCAAGAGTACTGGAGTGGGTTGCCATTGCCTTCTCCTAGTGTGTATGGAACGATTGGTTAACAAATGGTTTAGGAATGTCAATACAGTTCATCTATTCATATTGTAATAGATTTTACCATGAGTACCTAACCCACTAGCAGTCTGTCTCTTTACGCTAGGTGTGGGAATTAAAAAGCCAGCACCGAAGAACATGATGAAGTATAGTCTTCTAAGGAGAGAGCTCCTGAAACATGTAAGAATCTTTTTGTTTGTCACCCAACAGTGGCTCCTTGGGAGTGTCAACAATTCTGCACAGTGTATCCTCGAGGCTGGAGGTGTGTATATGTTTAGTTTAGTGTCGGTGTGAAGGTAATCCAGCATTTACAGTCACGTGACACATGGAAGCAACTCTGCAAACAGACTGTTTTGATAAGCAGTCTTCCCAAGAGTATCATGAACATTTCTTGGGTAGGTCTCTTATTTTGGAAACAAGCCTCAAAGAGGCTTAGAGGGACTTGAACATCTCTTGTACCGTCTAAATGCTCACCAGCGACGGCAGGGATCTGCTGGATTCCACCTCGTGTGAAAAAGGCAGTAAGTTCTCAGACTGTCCTTCCCTTTGGGGACCCACCCTGGGTGCCCAGTATCTTGGATTCACCCTCCTCACGTGCCCTTTCTGCCACCTGCTATCTACTGGCCCTGCTCCCCCTGACACGGCCCTCTAGAGCCCAGGCTTTGTCTTGCCTGCTCAGACTTTCTCCAAATCAGTAATTTTAAGCAGGAGGTGACAATGGGATTCTTCCTCTATCTTAGAGTTCTAGCAGAGACTTCTAGAGAAAGAATAAAAACTGGTTTCTACAAGCACCCTACTGACTTTACTTCATTTAATATAAAAGTTACAGGGACTTCCCTGGTGGTCCAGTGTTCCCAGTGTACAGAGCACAGGTTCCATACCTGGTTAGGGAACTAAGATCCAACATGCCTCACAGTGCAGCCTAAAAAAATAAATAAATAAAAATTAAAAAAAGTTACAATGACTTTTGCTATCTTATTACTTTTGCTTATTAAGATTTCTCTTTAAATTGACTTTAAAAAATGTGGCCTCACCCTAAGTAATTATATTTATAGCACCATCAGTTTGGTATGCTAGTTATGTGCATTAGAAAAAAAAACACAACTCTGACCATTAAAATAAAAAATGTTATTCAAGTACCACCTAACATTATCACAAGAACTACCAGTACAGACAGTATAGATAGATATCACTTGGGAAAATGCTAGTCTATGGGCACCAACTAGCTTATCTGATACATTTAGCTAACAGGACAGGGTTGAACAGCCCACTTCGGTTCCAAGGTAACTAGAATGGTGGTATTCCAGAAATGGCATATTTGTCTTCATTTTTTTTTTTTTTTTTGCTTTAGGACTTGGTAAATTTCCTAGCTCAGGAGGGCAGGGCTGTGGTAAGCTGTGGAAAGAATTATTCCGGGGCATTTGAAGCTGGGCAGTCCATTGAATGTCGTATTATGCAGATAGCCAGGGACCTCCCTTCACTGAAGGGTTGGTGCAGGCTTCTAGGAAGGGTAGCTGATTTCCTGAAAGTGTATTTACTGCTAGCTGGCCTCCTGGGAGTTGCCTGGGAGAATCATTAACTATTGTTAAATAAATAAGTCCCTCTCGCTGCACAGAGTTGTACTCGTTCCAAGCCATTCCACTGCCAGTGTCCGCAGCTGTTCCGGGGAACAGTTGTCTGTCTCTTCGAGGGGCTTCCCCGCCCTCCCTCCCCTATAGTGAATGTTCTATACTCACAGTAGCCTCTTTTAAGTCAACAATCCCGGACAAATTAATGACATTACATCCTGCTCTTGTTTTTATGGTGCAACAAGAAGCTGAAAGTACAACCTACACAGACACACCCCACACAAATTACAGGGCTCTTTGTTTGGGAAACCTTGGGCCTAAAATTCTGAATAAAAGAAATCACGATTTTTAACTTATATGATAAAGCAAAATCAATTTTTATATTATATTCTACATCAGTAGCAAGTAGGGACTGAATGAAATTTTCAGCAACAAGTAAGGACTGAATGAAAATTTCAACCATCATTAACGATATTTTCACTTTAAAAAGTATTTGCTTGGTGTCTAATGCCTTTGGTAGCCATCTTCTAAATATTTATATTTCTGGGTTCTCTCTTCAAGAAGTTCATGATGTAACACTGGAAAGTAGAGAAATCCACACCCAGGGCTATCTGGACTAAAAGAATATTAGGGAAGACAGGGGAAAGAATCCTACTGCTAAAGGATGATCTAAGGGCAGCAGCAGCAGCAGCAGTGAACGAGTGCCGTTATTGATTCCAGGAAATCAATGGTTCGGTTATTCATTTTTTTTTTTTAAATTTTTATGTTTACTTTATTTTACTTTACAATACTGTATTGGTTTTGCAATACATCGGTTATTGATTCTATGAGTTCTTGCCCCCCTTTCCTCTCCTGCTTATTGATCTGGCCTTCCTGACACAGACACGATGAAATAGACAAATTAAAGGAGATGGAAGAAAATGCAGAAACAATTCCAATTTCTGCTCCTTAACGATGTCTTAGCAATTTTAATCCCCAACTGTGCAAAAACTAACCTTAGCAGATGGGCGAGTGCTGACAACCGGGCCTTTTTTTTTTTTTCCAGTTTCGTGAACCAAATGATTCTATAAGCAAGACTAGTTCGTCTGGAGGCTCAGAAGCTGATCAAGTCGTTTATATTCGGAAAGGACCATTTTTGTCATTCGTTTAGCTGAGTTGGAAAGCGAAGCCACAAAGTTGGCGGCTCCGAGCCTGCTTAATTAACGACTTGGAGGAATGAGTGGGCCCGGGAAGACACGGACCTAGGCAGATTGGTTTTCTTGGGCACTTCCAGGACATCAAAAGCCTTCAGCCCTCAATTTGTTTTTTCTCTCAAATTGGAAGAGGGGACCAAACATCGTTATACTGATCATTAAACTTTCCTGTAAAGACTTGGAAGCATGCTTCTCTGCAAGAACCACAGAAATGTGGCTCCAATAGCTGTCGGCTCTAGCATCCAAGGAGCCCGTGCCGTCCATCTGGGCGCCCCAGGCGGGGAAGGGCGCAAGGGCGTGAGAAAGGCTCTTTTGTATTCAGAGCAATCGTCGCCTTAGCCGCAGCCTCGCACAACTCGTCTCTCACAACCAGCTTCCTTCCCCGCGAGGCGCTGTGGAGAAGCAAGTTGACCGGAGGGGGCGGCTGGCGGCGCGGGGGCGGGATCTGGGGGCGCGGCNTTGCAGAATTTTGAGCATTACTTTACTAGCGTGTGAGAGGAGTACAATTGTGTGGTAGTTTGAGCATTCTTTGGAATTGGAATAAAAACTGACCTTTTCCAGTACTGTGGCCACTGCTGAGATTTCCAAATTTGCTGGCATATTGAGTGCAGCACTTTCACAGCATCATTTTTGAGGATTTGAAATTGCTCAACTTGAATTCCATCACCTCCACTAGCTTTGATCATAGTGATCCTTTGTAAGGCCCACTTGACTTCACATTCCAGGATGTCTGGCTCTAGGTGAGTGAGCACGCCGTTGTGATTATCTGGGTCATGAAGATCCTTTTTGTACAGTTCTTCTGTGTATCCAGGACTTGGCAGGTCCTAGATCAAAATTCAAGTTATCTGTTTCTTAGGGAAAGGTACTTTCCACTAGTGTTGATCTGGATGTTGAGATTAGATGTGGGTAATACCCAACTAAGAGTTGTGTGAAATCCAGCCCTCCAAATCAGTTGTATTAGCTTGTTAATTACATGATCCAAAGCTGTTGGTTAATTGATGGAATACTTCACTGTAAAGAAGCTTGCAATAATTTCACAAAGATGAATACAGCAAAACCCAATATGAGATTTCCCTAGTCTGTATTTTCATACAAAAATGTATTTGTTATTGAAATGATAAGTACTCTAGGATGTTCAAGTTAGAAGGAACTTAGAAATCATCTAGGGAAAACAGCTTCCAGACTTTGGTGTGTCTTTTTTAGAACTATAATACAATTTTCTATAAATAGTGTTAAATGGGACACAAATATAGTGAGTGAGTGAGTCAGTGAAAGTCATTCAGTCATGTCCAACTCTGCAACCCCATGGTCTGTATAGATCATGGAATTCTCTAGGCCAGAATACTGGAGTGGTTAGGTAGCCTTTTCCTTCTCCAGGGGATCTTCCCAACCCAGGGATCGAACCAAGTCTGCCACATTGAAGGCAGATTCTTTAGCAGCAAGCCACAGAGAAGCCCAAGAATACTGGAGTGGGTAGCCTATCCCTTCTCCAGGGGATCTTCCCAACCCAGGGGTTGAACCAGGGCCTCCTGCACTGCAGGCAGATTTTTTACCAACTGAGCTATCAGGGAAGCCCCAATGGGACATAAATATATAAATCAAATAAAATAGGAACTTCACTGATTGAAAAGCTTAGGTGATCTACTTCCATAGCCTTTCTCTGAACCTTCGAAGTAGCTTCTAAAATATTTCTTTGAGACAAAATTTGAAAGTCACAAATGTAGCCCACAACTTTCATTTTATCAGTCCAAATATTAAGACCTAAAGAAGAGATTTAGTTTGCCCAAGGGGAAATGCAGTGTATAGTAGAGTAATTTCTGGAGCCAGAAAATCTAGGTTTGACTCTAATGTTTCTGATCTTAAAAAAAAAAGAAAAAAAAGTCTTCTAATGACATAAGTAACACAAGAATGTATAGTTATTATGGGAGACTAAAGGATAAAGATGTACTTGGGGTAAATAGTAAAAGTGCCCTCCCAGGACCTCCCTGGTGGTCCAGTGATTAAGACCCTGTGCTTCCACGGCAGGGGGCACAGATTCTCTCTCTGGTCCAGGAACTAAGATCCCACAAGCTGTATTTATGGTACAAAGGCCAAGAACGTGCCCTCCCACAATCCTACTCTCTTTCCCAGAGTTAACCCATGACAATATTTTGGGTTTTACACATAATTGAAAAGGTCTCTGTATTAGTTTGCTAGAACTGCTGTAACAAACATACGCTGGGTAGCTTAAACAACAGAAATTAATTTTCTCACAATTCTGGAGCTAGAAGTCCAAGATCAAGGTGTCGGTAGGGTTGGTTTCTTCTGAGGCCTTTCCGCTTGGCTTGTTGATGTCCATATTTCTCAAATGTTTGCAGATGGTCTTACCCTTGTGTGTCTGTGTTCTAATCTCTTTTTAAAAGGATACCAGTCATGTTGGATTTAGGGCCCAGTCATAGGACCTCATTTTACTTTTAAAGGCCTTATCTTCAAATATAGTCTCATTCTAAGGTTCCAGAGGTTAGGTCTTCGACAGAAATTTGGGAGGAACAATTCAGCCCATATCAGTCTCAATTTTGCCTATACCTGAATGCTCGCTCCACAGTCTCCTGTTGTACTGTCCAATATAATAGCCAGTAGTCACCTGCAGCTGAGTTGAAATTATTTAAAATTAAACAAAATGAAAATTCAGTGCGTCAGTCACAGTAGCCATAGTCTAAGCACTTACTGCCCACATGTGGCTCCTGCCTACACCTTGGACAGTGTAGCTATAGAGTGTTTCCATTAGTGCAGAAGTTCTGTTAACTAGCACTGCTCTAGAGTTTCTTCGTCTGAAAAATGAAACAAATGCCTTTTGGATTCTACAAGGACTAGATAATATTAAGCATGCGTTAGACACATGGCAAGGTGTCCAATCAATGCTAGCTGACTGTTGACTCAACAGTGAGTAAATAGTAATACAAGGATCAGAACCCACTGTTCCCGCCCCATTGTTCCCCCAGAATAGTCATAAATGACTCACTTGTGAAACATAGAACACAAAGAACATTAGGCAAGAGAGTGAGACGGGATGATGATTTTAAATGCACGCCTGAAAACAGTGTCTTTATACCTAAATCAGAATAAGCTGTATTTTATTTAATTCTCTCAATGACTTTGTAAAGAAGATATTTCTATACCCATGAGTGAGGAATGAAATAAATACAGCTCTTGAAAGCTACTAAGTAACTCCCTCAAGGCCACACAGCAGAGTCAACAGTGAGTCAGTGGCAATATCAGGACTAGAATCACTGTTTCTTCTCTTCCCTTCACCTGGGATAATCGAAAACTGAGTAGTCACTGGGAAACACAGATTTGTAAGGAGACAGGAAATTCAAACCCAGATTAAATTTCAAATCCCTTCTACAATGTTGGTTCCCAGATTCATTGAATCATTGCCCCCTTAGTAAACATTTTTGTTTATAGGCTTACACACACATATATATGTACATATATATGTAAATTATAGATGTATTACTGTAATATACAATATAAAACACACTCCATGAAAAAGTGTTAATCAGTCAGTAATGTCCTACTCTTTGAGACTCCATGGACTGTAGCCCACCAGGTTCCTCTGATCATGGAATTCACAAGGCAAGAATGCTGGAGGGGATGGCCATTCCTGGTCTTCCCGATCCAGGGGTCAAACCCAAGTCTCTTACACTGCAGGCGGATTCTTTACCTTCTGAGCCACTGGGGAAGTCCTAACATATTGCTGTCAAGTATACTATAAAACACACTATATACCACGCACTGAAAAACATAAAAATAAATGTTCTAATTCTTTTTCTCATGCTCTAGTATTTCACATGCTGTCTAGGATGCTGGCCTCCCTTCCGCTTTGGAAACCACTGTTCTAAACTATGTGAGACACAGGGAAAATACGCAGGAGAACGTATAGGCCTGGGAATCTTAGCTTCCATCCGCTCCTCCAAAGCACTCTGAAAAGAAACGTAATTGGACTATAATGTATTCAACATCAGCCACATTCTTAGAGTAAATAGGGCTTTTCACTATTTCTCTCTGCACCAGTGGTCTGACATTTGCCATTGGCTCTTATTTCCAAGAGAGTTAATTCAAAACTGCCATTCAAAGGTTGCCCCTGGCCATGTGGTTCTTTCATGAAAGGCAGAGAAATGGGCAAAGCAACAGTTCAGGGCACCAAGATGGTTCCTTTTCCCTAAGGGATATATATATATATAGTCATCCTCACTACAGTGAAGTGAGACTTGGAGAAACAAATTATGTACTTGCATCATTCAGATTTCTTTTTTTACTGGCCTCTTCGTTCTTATGACCATACATCACTGCTGATTGTAGTGATGACAAGGTTCCTTACATAATGCTTTTAGCTTAAAGGCATTACCTAGTGTTTGATTCTCTCTCAGATGTGATTCTCCTCTCTCTGTCCCTTTCTCTGTTTCTCAAGCATTGGGAGGGTATAGATAGGTGTTATTATTCCCTCTTCTCTTTTTAAAAATATTTATTTTTATTTATTATTTGTCTGTGCTGTGTTTTAGTTGGGGCATGCAGGATTTTTGATCTTTGTGGCGGCCTGCAAAGTCTTAGATGCATCATGCGGAATCTAGTTCCATGACCAGGGATTGAACCTGGGCCCCTNGTGTTATTATTCCCTCTTCTCTTTTTAAAAATATTTATTTTTATTTATTATTTGTCTGTGCTGTGTTTTAGTTGGGGCATGCAGGATTTTTGATCTTTGTGGCGGCCTGCAAAGTCTTAGATGCATCATGCGGAATCTAGTTCCATGACCAGGGATTGAACCTGGGCCCCTGCACTAGGAGTGAAGAGTCTTAACTATTGGATCACTAGGGAAGTGCCTATTATTCCCTTTTTTTTTTTTTACAGATGAGAAACCTGGTTTGAGAGGTGAGGTAAAGCCAGTAAATGGTAAAGTGAGAACCTGCTACAGGTTCTCTGCCTCGGACCAAGGCCCTGAGGGAAGTTTCAGCTGATCTGATCACATTTTGTGGTTGGGAGAGAGGACAGCGCAGGGGCGGGACCCTGCAGGTCAGAGCAACCCTGCCGCCAAAGCACCAACTCAACTTCGTCTTGCCCTGAGAGATTAGAAGAGCTTAATTTGCATCAATGGTCCCCGGGGTTCAGTAGAGGCTATTTTTGTATTCACTGTTCAGCCAGGACAAAGCCTCTAGGAGGAGCCCGAAGCAGTGCAAACCCTTAGGTGGGTCTCACGGGGCCAGCAAATTGACAAACGCAGATTAACACACGGAGGTTCAGAAGAGGATCGGTGGGATCATTCTAGGAGTGATTGCTACGGCTTGAGTGGCATCTATCACTGCTCACATGTGTCGACAATTTGTTCTTGCTGTTGTGTCGCTAGGTCATGTCCGACACTTTTGCGACCCTATGGACTCTAGCCCACCCAGGCTCCTCTGTCCATGGAATTCTCCAGGCGTGGGTTACCATTTCCTTCTCCAGGGGATCTTCCCGACCCAGGGAGCAAACCTGCATCTCTAGCACTGTAGGCAGATTCTTTACCACTGAGCCAGCGGCAAAGCCCTTGTATAAACTATAGAAATGCTTTTGAATCCAGTCTTTCTTTTTATCCCTGCTTCTCTTACTGCCTTAGCTCAGATGTCTTGCCTACCTTTTTTTTTGGAAGCTTCCTGCTCAGTTTTCCCCATCTCTCTTCCATCTCTCACGCTGCTATAAGAATGTCTGTCTTTGGAAACACAGATCTGAGGATGGCAGCTTCCCACTTAGAGACCCCCGCCCCCATTAACACCCCATTAGTATGCAGTCATATTAAAAACTTTGACATAGCATTTCAGTTTCTTCTTCTAGCCGCGGATTAACATTCCAACCTTTTCTCCTACCACCCTACTTTCCTTTATCCTATCTTCCAGCCTCTCCAGGCTAATCTCTCTTCTCCAAAAATAGCCAGCCCTCTATCGTGCCTCTCTGCTCTGCTCACACTCCATCCTCTGCCTGGAATGTCCTCCCCTCCTCACCTACCCCCTCGGGTGGAATCTTCCTTGGCCTTCCATGAACAGCTCAAACACCACCTCTTCAGTAGAGGCCTCCTCCCTGCCCCTTTCCAGGTGGGATATGCCCCTCTCTGTGCTGGCCCCCAAACACTCCTTTCACATGCCTCCTTCAGGGAATTTTGGCTGGTTTGTCGTATGTCATTTTGGCTCATGAGATGGTGAACTCCTTAGGGAACAGAGAGCATCATATTTATCTTTGTGTCCTCAATGTTGGCACCTGTAGGCATTCAAACATTTTTGGTTGAATTTATTCATCTAACTGAGTGGTTTTGAGAGGTCTTAAAAGGGCTAAACTCCTTCCAGATCTTAGATAAACAGCAAAGGAGACAGCACAAAATCAGCAAGAAGAAAGGCCTTATTTAAGCACGTAGCCACTCCACACAGCCTGAAGTGGAAATAGCACTAGGTTGGAATGGACAAAAATGGGTTTCTAGTCTTACCTCTGCCACGAACTGAGCTGTGTGCCCTTTGGCAAGTCAGTCCCCCTTTCAGATTTCTTTATTTACAAAATGTCCATGCTGGGAATTCCCTGGCAATTCAGTGGTTGAGTCTCCATGCTTTCACTATTGAGGGCAAGTGTTCAATCCCTGGTCGGGGCACTAGGATCCTAAAAGTCGCATAGCACAGCCAACAGTTCATGCTGGACTAAATGACTTTTAAGGTGTCTTCTAATTCTAAAATTTGAACATTCTTATTTCTAGTTAGGGAAAGTAAGTCTTTATTTCCTTTTGTGTGTGATGGTGTTTTAGCAACAAGAGCAGACATTCTATATTGTCATAGAAACACCTTTCTCCTATTGTGGCCCTATTACATAAAATGTATGTATTAGAGATAGTACCAAATGTTTTATGAAACAAGAGTTCTTGATATAGGGTAAAAAAGAAAAAAGAAAAGCAGAATTAACTAACAAAAAACTCCTTACTGACAAAATGTTAGGGCTTTGGTCCTTTAAAGTTGAAAGGCCATGCAGAAGGCCAAGAAAAAGACCTCAGAAAGATTAATTGATCTGATGGGTTCAAAAAGATGGAGGAGAGAATAAAATAGTTGGGTCATACACGAAGATGGTTTAGAGGAGAAGGAGAAGATGCTTGGAGGTGGGGTTTTAACTCAAGTCTTTGGGGAAGGCAGTCTACAATATGGCACAGAGGCAAAGAGAATAGGAAGTCCTCATGGTGGTGAGTGAAGTGATGTCACTGGAACCTGTTAGGCCCTGTGACAATTTCCTTTTGTGTACAGGAAACTTGAAAGTCCTCTAATATTCTGAAATGCTATTTTTTTTTAACTGGGTTTATTTCTTAGAGGAATTTTAGGTTCATGATAATGTTGTGTAAAATGTACAGAGAATTCCATATACATGCACACCCCCTTCCAGTATGTGTCCTGCACAGAGTGGTACGGTTGACTGAATCAATGGACCTGCACCACACACCATTAGCATCCTAACTCCGTAGTTTTACATTAGGGTTCACTCTTGGTGTTTTATAATCTATGAGTTTTGACAAATAAGCTCATGTTCCCACAGTCATATTTTCATACAGAATAGTTTCGATGTCCTATAAATTCTGTCTGCTATGTCTATTCAACCTCTTTCACCCACTAACCTCTGGAACTTTTTATTGCCTCCATAGTTTGGCCTTTTCTGGAATGTCATGTGGTTGGAATCACATAGCATGTAGCTTTTCCGATTGGATTCTTTTACTTCATAATATGCATTTAAGCTTCCTTCATGTCTTTTTATGGCTTGATAGCTCTTTTTTTTTTTTTTTTTTCTGGGTGTACCACAGTTTATTAGCCATTCTTCCACTGAAGGACATCTTGAGTGCTTCTAAGTTTTGGCAGTTATGAGTAAAACTGCTATAAACATCCATGTGCAAGTTTTTAAAGTCTTCGGTTCTTTTGGGTGCATACTAAGGAGTGCAATTGCTAAAGCATATGGTAAAAATGCATTTAATTTTATAAGAAACTGCCAAACCATCTTCCAAAATGGCTGTATTATTTTGCATTCCCACCAGCAATTAATGAGAGTTCTTGTTGTTCTATATCCTTGTCAGCATTTGGTGCTGTCAGTTTTCTGGATTTTGGCCCTTCTAAAAGGTGTATTGTATTGATTTTCAGTTCCCTAATGACGTATGACACTGAGCATCTTTTCATATATGTATTTGCCATCTGCAAGTCTTTATGGTGAGGTGTCTGTTCAGGGCTTTTGCCCATCTTTTATTTGGGTTGTTCATTTTCTTACTGTTAAGTTTTAAGAGTTCTTTGTATATTTTGGATAACAGTCCTTTATCAGATATGTCTTTTGCAAATGTTTTCTTCCATCTGTGACTTGTATCCTTATTCTGCTTTTGGTGTCTTCTGTGGATCCAGTCTCATTTTTAATAGATCCATTCAAGTAAAATTCTACTTTTAAATTGTTTAGCAGAAATCCTTTTTATTCAGAAATTTCTTTCTAACCTATAGAAATAGACTATTTTTATTTGTATTTCCTTGATTTAGGAGTTATAAATAGAAGTTGTGAAAATTATATGTCATCAGATTTGAGTTATAACTTGCAGGGTGTGTTTCAAAGATCCATTGAGGGGGTGACTTGGGGTTGGGAGACTTCAACCCAATTTCTTTTTCCAGAAGATTGTATTTATTTATTTTTAATTGAGTGATGGATGATTGCTTTGCAATATTGGTTTGATTTCTATCATACACTAAGATGAATTAGCAGTAAGTCTACACTTCCACCTCCTACACTTTCTCACATCTCTAGGTTATTACAGAGCCCTGGTTTCAGTTCAGTTCAGTTTAGTCACTCAGTTGTGTCTGACTCTCTGTGACCCCATGGACTGCAGCACGCCAGGCCTCCCTGTCCGTCACCAATTGCCGAAGTCCACCCAAACTCATGTCCATTGAGTCAGTGATGCCATCCAGCCATCTCATCCTCTGTCGTCCCCTTCTCCGCCTGCCCTCAGTCTTTCCCAGCATCAGGGTCTTTTCAAATGAGTCAGCTCTTCGCATCAAGTGGCCGAAGTATTGGAGTTTCAGCTTCAGCATCAGAGCCTTGGTCTGAGTTCCCTGAATCATATAGCGAATTTCCACTGGCTGTCTATTTCACGTGTCAGTGCTTCTGCTTCCATGCCACTCTGTCCATTCATCTCACCCTCCCCTCCCTCTCTCCCGCCCTGGTCCATAAGTCTGTTCTCTATATTTGCATCTCCATTGCTGCCCTGAGAATAGGTTCATCAGTATCATCTTTCTAGATTCCATGTATGTGTGTTAATGCGCGATATTTGTTTTTCTCTTTCTGACTTACTCTACTCTGTATAATAGGCTCTAGGTTCATCCACCTCATTAGAACTGATTCAAATATGTTCCTTTTTATGGCTGAGCGATATTCCACTGTATATACATACCACAGCTTCTTTATCCATTCATCTGTCGATGGACATCTAGGTTGCTTCCATGTCCCAGCTACCGTAGATAATGCTGCAATGAACATTGGAGTACATGTGTCTTTTTCAGTTTGGGCTTCCTCAGAATATATGCCTAGAAGTGGTATTGCTGGGTCTTATGGTGGTATTATTCCTAGGTTTTTAAGGAATATCCATACTGTCTTACATAGTGGCTGTGTCAATTTACATTCTCAACAGCAGTGCGAGAGGGTTCCCTTTTCTCCACACCCTCTCCAGCATTTGTTTGTAGACTTTTTGATGAGGGTCATTCTGACCAGTGTGAGGTGATATCTCATTGTAGTTTTGATTTGCGTTTCTCTAATAATGAGAGATGTTGAGCATCTTTTCATGCATTTGTTAGCCATCCGTATGTCTTCTTTGGAGAAATGTCTATTTAGGTCTCTTGCCCAATTTTTTAATTGGGTTGTTTATTTTTCTGATAATGAGTTGTATGAGGTACTTATGTATTTTAGAAATTAATCCTTTGTCAATTGTTGTATTTGTTATTATTTTCTCCCATTCTGAGAGTTGTCTTTTCACCTTGTTTATAGTTTCTTTTGTTATGCAAAAGCTTTTATGTTTAATTAGGTTACACTTGTTTATTTTTGTTTTTATTTCCATTATTCTAGGAGGTGGGACATCACCGACTCAAAGGACATGAGTTTGAATAAACTCTGCGAGTTGGTGATGGACAGGGAAGCTGGGTGTGCTGCAGTCCAAGGGGTTGCAAAAAGTTGGACATGACTGAGCAACTGAACTGAACTGTTTATTTTTGTTTTTATTTCCATTATTCTAGGAGGTGGGTCATAAATGATCTTGCTATGATTTATGTCATACAGTGTTCTGCCTATGGTTTCTTCTAAGAAATTTATAGTTTCTGGTCTTATATTTAGGTCTGTAATCCATTTTGAGCTTATCTTTGTGTATGGTGTTAGGAAGTGTTCTAATTTTATTCTTTTGTGCTTGGTTGTCCAGTTCTCCCAGCATTGCTTATTGAAGAGGCTTTTTCCCATTGTATATTCTTGCCCCCTTTGTCAAAAATAATCCAGTACCCATAAGTGTGTGGGTTAATTTCTTAAATCCATTTTTGCTATATCTGAGGTCATAGACCAAGGGATTTGAACTAAAGTCCCCAAAACCCACAGTAGATAAAATTTATTTCTGACTAAGTATATATTTTATTATGGCAATGTCTGTCAGCTGGAATGTGGGTTAAGTAGATGGTGAGTTGATGTGAGTGAGGAACAGTTTCCTAAGAGGATTAGCTGGAACCCAAGAAAGGTCTTCTGTTTCCTGGACGCGAGGAGAGCTTGGCCCAATGAGGATTTGAAAGAAAGGGGTCAGAGCAATAAGGAGCTCTAGTTACAGAATGACGCGGTGGTGGGGGGTGGCCAAATATACGGGGTGACAACTGTGGACCCTTTTATAGATGTGGATCCTTTTATAGATGCTGAGATATGGTGCTGGTGGTTGTGTTGTAGTTCTTGTTGACTTGCTCGGTGATATTTTGAGTCTATGAATTCCTTCTAGTGAGTTGTCTCCAAATGCTAGAATTTGATAGTGCTCCAAGAACTTGTAGAGGCCATAGAGCCAGTACAGTTAAACCACAAAACTCGAACATTGTGAGACACTGTAGTATTTTCAGTCTGCGAAGAAAGATTGCAGTCTTCATTTTCTGATGGATGTGGGAAGATAGATAGCAGGGGACCAACTTCAGTAAGAAATGTTTTCCTTGTAGATCCTATGCTAGCTGAAAATTGAATACCATGTTCTGGAGATTGCAAAGCAATACTGAAAATAAAAATCATGTTCCAGGAGATAATAAAGAATCTTAGAATGTGCCATGTGAAGAACAGCCCAAGGAACCAGAGAAGAACTGGTGATGGTGGGAGCAGGAAAACATATAGCAAATCTTCAAATACCTGATGAGCTTCAATATATATAAGGAAACAATACACTTGTTTCAAGAAAAAATTAGGACCAATAAGAATAGACATTATAGATAGGCCGATATTGTTTCAATGTATAAAAAATCTAGTAACAGTGCATCCTTTTAAACTTTATGGCAATTATAGAAAATGAAAGAATTTTTACAGCTCATTGTGGAAAAGAGTGGTTCAGTGACTCCTGCCTGCCTGAGGGCTGAGATGTTTAATATCTTGACAACCTGTAATCCATTCATAGCACATTTATGGGGAAATTCTTTAATAATATGATCAGTGGGTTCTGAAAAGAGTAAATTCCTCATCACAGGAAACCTTCAGGCAGAGTTTGGAGACAATGTAGATGGAATGTTGTAATGGCAATTTAAAAACTTCTTTAAAATATATAAACTTTTTATTGTATTGTTTTATGAATTCTGACAAATGCATAGACTTCTGCAACTACCACAACAATTAAGATACAGAATCATTACCATCCTCCAGAATTATTTTGTACTCCCCATTGTTGTCAAATCAACACCCATCCCTTAGCACTGGCAACCACTGATCTGTTCTCTACCCTGAAGTTTTTACTTTCCCAGTGAAAGTGAAAAGAGAGTGAAAGTGGAAGCCACTCAGTTGTGTCCAACTCTTTGAGACCCCATGGACAATACAGTCCATGGAATTCTCCAGGCCACAACACTGGAGTGGGTAGCCTTTCTCTTCTCTAAGGGATCTTCCCAACCCAGGGATTGAACTGGGGTCTCTTGTATTACAGTTGGATTCTTTACCAAATGAGCTATTAGGGAAGCCTGGAACTTTCCCAGAATGCCATTTAAATGAAAGCATACCATATCCAGCCTTTTGGAACATGTTTCTTTCACTCAGCATAATATGTCTGGGATTCATCCATATTGTTGACTCATCCAAGGTTTGTTCCTTTTTATTTGCTGAGTAGTACTCCATTGTATAGATCTACCACATTGTCCCTCCATTCACCAGTTGAAGAATATCTAAGTGACTTCTGGTTTCCAGTACGGCGTGTAAGGAGCTTGGAAGTCATGTCTCCATTCTGACAACAATTTAAAAGCTTAACAAACTGAAAATCAACAACTTTTCTTATGTTCATCAGAGAATTGAGATCACAGGAAAGATTACTGCCCCTGAAATTGAAGAGAGAGATAGGTGGATACAGAGAATCACAATTTATTGGAACAGAAACCTACAAGTAGTGATCTTCATGAGAATGATTACTGAGTTTCTTTTACTCGGTACTCATATCCAGCTTTCAACAAAAATTACAAAGTATATCAATAGGCAACAAACAGAGTTTGAGGAGACAGAGCCAAACTTACATATGGCAAGACTGTTAGAACTGTCAGTCCAGGAATTTAAAACAACTGTGGCTCAGTGGCTTAGCAGTAAAGAATCTGCCTGCGATACAGGAGACGCAGAGGGAAAGATCCCCTGGGTTGGGAAGATCCCCCCTGGAGGAGAGCGTGACAACCCACTCCAGTATTAACTGCCTGGAGAACTCCATGGACAGAAAAGCCTGGTGGGGTTACAGTCCATAGGGTTGCAGACTTTAGGACTGACTAAAGTGGCTGAGCACACATGATTAATATGCTGAAAATTTTAATGATAAAAGGAGACAATATGCAAGAACAGATAGGTGGAAATCCAGAGATGGGAATCCCAAGAAAGAGTCAAGAAGAAATGCTAGAATTCAAAAATACCAATAGAAATGAAGAATGCCTTTAATGGGCTCATTCGTAGACTGGACACAACTGAGGAAAGAATCAATGAGCATGAGAACATGCTAACAGAAATTTCCAAAACTAAAGCCAAGAGAAAAAAGATGGAAAAAAGCTGGAACAGAATATCCGAGGACTATGAGATAACTACAAAAATATAATGTACCAGAAGAGAGAAAGGAACAGAAAAAATATATCTGAAGCAATAATAACTGAGAATTTCTCAAAATTAACGTCAGACACCAAACCACAGATCTAGGAATCTCAGATAATACCAATTAGGATAAATTTCAAGAATGTTTGGATTGTTTCCAGTTTAGAATGAATAAACTACTAATACTACAAACATTAGCAGCATATAGGTTTTTGTGTGAATGTAACTTTTTGCGTTTTGGAGTAAACCAAGGAGAATTTCTGGTCATAAAGTAACTCCATATTTAGTTTTATAAGAAACTTCCCAATTGTTTCCCAAAGTATCTGTATGATTTTGCATTCCCATCAGCAATAAGTGAGAACTCCACATTCTACATCCTTATCAGCATTTGGTATGATCAATTTCTTGATTTTAAAATTTTTGTCATTCTAATAATGGTATTTTAATCAGTTATTCTAATAAGTGGTTTTAATTTGCATTTCCTCAGTGAATAATGATGTTGAAAATCTTTTTATGTGCCATCCATATATATTCTTTGGTAAACTGTTCAAATCTTTTGCCTATTTAAAAATTGGATTATTTTCTTATTGTTGAGTTTTGAGAGTTCATTATATATTCTGGATACAAGTTCTTTATCAGTTATGTGATTTTCAAATATTCTTGCCCGGTCTGTGATGGTCTTTTCATTTTAAAAACATTTTTAAAGCCTTTTAAGAACGTGTGTGCGTGTGCTCAGTTGCTCAATCGTGTCCAGCTCTTTGTGATGCCATGGACTGTAGCTCCTCTGTCCATGGGACTGTCCAGGCAAGAATACTGAAGTGGGTTGCCATTTCCTCTTCCAGGGGATCTTCCCAACCCATGGATCAAACCCTCGTCTCCTGTGTTGCAGGTGAATTCTTTATTGCTGAGCCATGGTGGAAAGACTTTTTTTGTCCCAAAAGCCTTTTATGACTCCTTTTTTTTTCATTTTGATGGAGTCCAGGTTAATAATAATGTCTTTTGTTACTTATGGATGTTTTGGGGGTTGTATTTAAGAACTTTTCCTGACTCAAAATAACAAAGATTTTCTCCTATGGTTCCTTTAAGATGTTTGATAGGTTTATACTTTCTATTTGGGCATATTATCTGTATTGAGTTTATTTTTGTATATGGCATAGAGTGTATGCTGAGGTTGACTCTTGTGGGTATGGATGTCTAACTGTTCCATCACTGCTTGCTGAAATGACTATTCTTTCTCCATTAAAACATTTTTGCACTTTTATCAAAAAATTGTATTGAGTTAATTGACCATATTTGTAAGGGTCTGTTTCTGATCTCTCTATTGATTCTGGGTACCTCTAAAATCTCTGGAGAATGTTAATTTTTGTTTGTGTTATTGAGCCCATCCAGAGAGTTTTCTCTGTTTTAGAAACTATTTTAAGGGTCTAAAATTTCCCACTTTGTTCTTCTTTATCATTTCTATTTTTTCTGGTGAAAACAGCTGTATTTCCATTCATTTCAAGAGTGTCCGACTTCATGGATCATGGTTATAATCATCACTTTAAAATCTGTATAATTCCAACACCTGGATTGTCTTGGGTTTGGTGTCTGTTGATGCTCTTTTCCTTTGAGAATTGAGCGGATTTTCTCTTTTCTTTGTTGCTTTTTTTGTGAGTCAAGTAATTTTGAATTGTATTCTGGATTTTTGAATATCATGTTGTGAGACTCTGCGTTGTATTAAAATCCTCTGGAGAACATTAATTTTTGTTTGTTTATTTTAGTAGGCAATGTATCTGGTTAGGCTCATGCCCCAAGTTGTGTTTAGCCTTCTGAGAGTGGTGGTTCCAATGTCAGTTCAGTTTTCAAAGTTTTTGCTGTGCTTTGTGTGTCTGCCCAACACATACACCATTCAGGTGTTTATCTGTTCCTTGGACAGTGATTTATATCATAATTTAGTTTTCAAAACCTTTTCCATTCTTCGTGTCTATGGTGTGCAATGTGTAACTCAGGAGTGAGTCTGAGACTGGTAATAGTTTATATTCAGAGCTAATGGATTTCCTTCTCCAGCTTTCTCATCCTTGAACTTTCCCTGACTCTCTCTGGCTCCCAAGGGTCCTTTTTGGCAATCTTCTGGCTAGAAACCTACTGTTTCTCCCAGAATTTTAGCCCATGCACTTTCTGAGCACCTGTGGTGCCTCCTAGGCAACATGAAGAGAAAGAAGAGAGAAAAATAACAGGAATCCTGCCACACTCTTCAGACCATTGGGCCTTCCTTTCCCAATTTTGTGTAAACTGAGAGATGGTTGTTTGAGTTTTAGGTGCCCAAGCTCTGCGGCCACCATCATGACAGTGAAACACTGAGGTCTGGGAGGGAAAGAAAAAGAAAAAGGGATTCTCTCCCATCTCCTTTGCTTGACAAGCACCCTTTCCTGATCCTCCAGTTAGAAAAGGGGGCTTCTTGTTTTTTTTTTTTTTTTTTTTTTAGTTTNTCATGACAGTGAAACACTGAGGTCTGGGAGGGAAAGAAAAAGAAAAAGGGATTCTCTCCCATCTCCTTTGCTTGACAAGCACCCTTTCCTGATCCTCCAGTTAGAAAAGGGGGCTTTTTTTTTTTTTTTTTTTTTTTTTTTCAGTCTATACCTGGTGGACTGTTGCAGGACTTAGCCCATCCTTGGATCAAAGCCAAGATATACAGGAAAGAAAAACCAAGTAATCTCACTGCCATACCAGTTGCTCTTCAGATTTTGACTTCCCTTCTCAATTTAATTGCTACTGTTCATTTTTCAGAGTTCTTTGCTAGTTGCTATTGTGTTCTCTCCGGAGGTTTTAGTTATAATCAATGGGAGAAGCTAAAATGGGCTCGCTCAATCTTGATCAGCACCAGAAATTCTGTAATGACAATTTAAATGCCAAATGATGGTCCTTCCAGAGGGTTATTCTCAAACCTAGCAACAAATTTGAATTAGCTGGCAAGCTTAAGAAAAAGAAAATTCCAGAGACACAGACATAGAGAACAAATGTATGGGTACTGGGGGCGGGGGTAAGGGAAGATTGGGATTGGTACTATTGCTCCTATGTATAAAACTGATAACTTATGAGAACCTACCTTACAGCGCAGGGAACTCTGTTGTTCTCTGTGGTGACCTAGTGGGAAGGAAATCCAAAAAGGAGGGACTGTATGCAAACATATAGCTGATTCACTTTGCTGTATAGTAGAAACTAACTCCAATAACAATGAAAAAAAAAATCTCTTGAAGATAGGAATCTAAGAATTTGTAAAAGATGCTTCTGAGTTTCTGATATAGCCAACCTGGCACCAGTTTTGGGAGCGGGGTGCTCAGAAGAGCCTAGGGGTGAGCAGCCCTAGATGAGATGATTTCTAAGGTCCTTTTCAAGCCTGAGATCCTCAGGCTTTATGTTGAGAATATTCCATTCAGAAAGCTGCTTGTTAAGGGAGATGCCTGTCTATCCATTTCCCTCAGATATGTAACTGTTGCTCTGGGTCACATATGTCATCTCAAATAATGCCACAGAAGAGACCAAAAATACGTAGAACTGATAGGCAAAATCAGACAGTCATACCAACAGGAAAACGAGCAGATTTTCAGCCTCTAAGCCGAGTTTCACTGGAAATGAGAGCTTCTTGTAGTAACGGCAGCAACAAATTCTCAATCTGCTTCATGTGGTGTTAGTCAGGAGGGGAGACCATGCATTTTCAGGCCTGAGGATTAGTGGTTTCATTAAGTGGCTCCTTTTCTCTCTAGGATCATCCCTTTCCCATATATTTGATAAACTTCTTTTGGTTGAGTGCAGTTTCTGCTTATGTGCTAGGAATCGCTAGTGACTTTCAATTTGCTTTTCACAACATGCTTTCCAAATTTATTTCTAAGGGACCTCAGAAATCATTTCCTTGGGCTTCCACCTCTAATGATACAAGAGGAAACGAGGCCTGCATGGTTATGTGTCTTAATTAGGGGGTCAGAGCTGGGGCCAGAAGCCAGCCGTTGGCTCCCAAGCCACATATTTTCTGTCTGACTGAGCTGAGGCAGGGGAGGTCTCAGATGCAAAGTCTCCTGGCGTCGTAACTGAGCCAGCTCAGATGCTGCAGTGGGTGCATGGTGACTGAGTTACATGCAGTGCATTTGTAAAGGGCACGTCGACCTAAATGCTTTAGCTCCTGCATTTGCAGTTATGAAAATCTTGGCAACCAAAATGACCCACAGCTTACAAAGTGCCAACATACTGGCACATCCTATTCTCTGCACACTGGGCACTAGACAGCCCTTGGTCACCTCTGGAACTCCCCCAATCCCATTTCCTTTTAAATGTGCTGCATAGTGTCTTATAGTCAGGGTTAAATCAGAGAAGCAGAACCTCAATAAGACATATATATATATTTTTTTGTTTGTTTGTTTGTTTTTACAGGAATTAGACCTTGCACCATTGTAGGAGGAGCTGGGAGAGTGCAGGTTTGAAAGGGAGAAATGGAGAATCAGGGCTGGCACCAACCAGTCAGTCCAAGGAGCCAAGCACTCCTCTTTTGGTGAACTCAAAAGCATAGCCATTACACGAAGGGGTTTTTGTGAAATGTTTTGGCTTAAGCAACTCGATACAGCATTAATCACTATAGGTAGGGAGCCTAAAATAGAAATAGCTGTCGTGCTTTGAGAGTAATGTTCCTGGCTCTGTTCTCGTTTGTCATGAACCATCTGGAACCAGCCTGTTTCACCACAGTCTGAAAACGTGTGACAGCTTTCGTGTGACGGAGCGCTGGGATGTGGGGCCCTGGCATCAGAATAGCTTTGTCCCCGGGCTGATCTGCATGCTCATGCTGGCTTTGCACACTTGCTGCGGGGTTGGAGCTGTACTTTCTGAAAAGCTACGTGTTTGCTTTCTCATTTGTAAATGGGGCCAGTAGTAATCACCCCATAATACTGATTTGGAGTAGATATACTAGTGATGCTCTAATAAAAATGATTCCTTTTATTTACCTAGTTTCATCCTTTCCCCTAGTACATCTAAGACATGTACTATTTCTCAGAAAATCTCTGTGTAGGAATGCCCTTATTGTCTATTGGATTTTGATCATGAATTTAGGCATATAATTTATACTCAGCATTCCTGGCACTCCATCATGTCCCAGATTCCTAGTGTCAACAATTTTGGATTTGTATTGACAGTGAAAGGACCACTATTTGGCAAGAGAAACATCTGATGAAGTCCATGGATTTGACCCCATAGGAGAGAAATAGAGCACTGTGTAATTAGTTAGGAATCTATTGACTTGGCTTATTTATTTTTGAACTTTTTATTTTGTATTGGGCTATGGCCAATTACAGAGAAGGCAATGGCACCCCACTCCAGTACTCTTGCCTAGAAAATTCCATGGACAGAGGAGCCTGGTGGGCTGCAGTCCATGGGGTCGCTAAGAGTCGGACACGACTGNATTTTTGAACTTTTTATTTTGTATTGGGCTATGGCCAATTACAGAGAAGGCAATGGCACCCCACTCCAGTACTCTTGCCTAGAAAATTCCATGGACAGAGGAGCCTGGTGGGCTGCAGTCCATGGGGTCGCTAAGAGTCGGACACGACTGGGCAACTTCACTTTCTTTCGGGGCCAATTAACAATGCTGTGATAGTTTTAGGTGACCAATGAAGGGACTCAGCCGTACATATACATGTGTCCATTCTGCCCCAAACTCCCCTCCCATCCAGGCTGCCTCATAACATTGAGCTGAGTTCCATTTGCTATATAATAGGTACTTGTTGGTTATCCATTTTAAATATAGCAGTGTATACATGACCATTCCAAACTCCCTAACTATCCCTTCCCTCTGGCAACCATAAGTTCACTTTCTAAGTCTGTGAATCTCTTTCTGTTTTGTAAATTAGTTCATTTGTATCATTTCTTTTTAGATTCTGCATATAAGGGATGTCATGTGATATTTCTCCTTCTCTATCTGACTTACATCACTCAGTATGACACTGAGTTTATCCATGTTGCTGCAAATGGCATTATTTCATTCTTTTTGATAGCTGAGTAATATTCCATTGTATATCTGTGCCACATCTTTATCCATCCCTCTGTATTGGTTTATAAAAGTGAGTGGAGTGACATCAGCTCCCCTGGAATCCTTCCATTTTCCTAGGTTAGGAGAGAGATTCATTCATCATGAAGTTAGAAGGAAGAGGCAAGTTGAAGCTGATATCAAAGGGAGAAAGAGAACCAGAAAAACAGAACTTGAAAAGCATAATTACTCTGTAGCCATTAATTTTAGGAGGATACAGACCTATATATTTGATAGCCCTTGGGGATATTACTGTACTATAGATGCCCAAAATTGTTTGTTGAATTTGAATTTAATAAAATAATGCTCATGAACTTCTGAAACATGAAGAAAAATTTTAGTTATATTCACAATACTCTGTTTAGGAATCTGGAAACCTATATTATCATTTTAGAAAGACTTTAATTAGTAGTAACTAAAAAAATTTATGCAGGATAAAGTTTTAGAAGAGTCACAGAGGATATTTTATTATCAAAAGTAAGATAATTGGCATTGTTTTACCATAACAATGTTGAGCATATGGTAAAAATTGAATGAATGCTTTTTTGGGGGGGAATGAAACCTGAGATTGAACTAGAATAATGCTTTTAAGTTAGAAATCAGATTATGCAGGGCAGATTGGATTCTGAACTTAACTCATGGAATATGGAAAATTCTCTTGAAATCTCTCAGAAATGTAGTTAATTACCTGACTGTTGAAAGACACTGATAATATATTCCTTACCTACTTTTCTACAAATTGTTGACAATCACAATAAATCTAATTTAGCTACTGATCCAACTGAGCAAGTAATTGACCTGCATGCCCTGAACAGAACTTTGAGATATAAAATCACTCTCTATAACTTGATTAAAAGGTTGATACTTTTTTTTTCAACCTAGAATTATGATAATTTTCTTTCCAGCTTATCTCTTATTTTAGGTTCTAAGATTTAAAAACTACCAGTCAGTGGTAAATACAGTAAAGAATCTGCAGTCAACCCACACTCTTCTGTATAATTAATAGGATTGCTCAGGCAGCTTATCTGCTTAAATTCTGAAAATCTCTTTATCCTTTATCTGCAGAAACACNCCTAGAATTATGATAATTTTCTTTCCAGCTTATCTCTTATTTTAGGTTCTAAGATTTAAAAACTACCAGTCAGTGGTAAATACAGTAAAGAATCTGCAGTCAACCCACACTCTTCTGTATAATTAATAGGATTGCTCAGGCAGCTTATCTGCTTAAATTCTGAAAATCTCTTTATCCTTTATCTGCAGAAACACTAATCGCTTGAAAAGGACAAGGCTGAGGAAAACTTGTTAAAGCTGGGTTTAAACAATTTTTTTTTTTTTCTGCAGCAAATTCTGTTGCTGTAATTCCCTGGGTTACTTGCATCTCTTCTTCATACTATCACTACCCTTCGAGGTATTTAGAACAGCACGTTGCATTCATTTGAGCATATGTGAGTTGCTTACGTTTTCTGGTGAGATAAGCATTTCTTAAAGTGAAAATGTAGTTGCTCAGTTGTGTCCACCTCTTTGCGCCCCTATGGATTGTTGCCCACCAGGCTCCTCTGTTTATGGAATTCTCCAGGCAAGAATCCTAAGTGGGTTGCCATTACCTTCTCCAGGGGATCTTCCCAACCCAGGGATTGAACCTGGGTTTCATGCATTGCAGGCAGATTCTTTACCATCTGAGTCACCAGGGAAGCCCAAGCATTTCTTGAGGTCTCTTCTCTTCAGCCTTTGGCTGGATTTCACCAGGCCCATGGAGCAGGGAACTAACTGGTCTGGGAACTGGGAAACCTTGGCTCTGAGTTTCACTCTGTGATTTGGCAAGGGAAATGTTTGGCAAGGATTTGTTTGCCAGTCACAGGTGTGATCAGCAACTTGCAGCAAAGGAAATTTCTTGGAAGGATAGCGAAGATGTGCAGAATCAGCCGATGACTGAAAATCAGGCTTGAACTCCGGCAGGTGTCATGGCTTTTCCAGAGGCTGGGAAGCAGGAACCCAGCAGCAGTCTTGTGGTGGCGACGGAGTGGTAAGAATGCTACTGCAAGGATGAAGTGAATATCAAATTCCAGGGAGGATGGTTTAGACTGGATGACAAGCCCGCTCTTATTCGATGAGTTGGGAACCCGTTACAGTCCTCTAGGCTCCACCCAGTAATTCCTCAAGAAGAAATTCAGGAGGCAGTTTGAGGAAGAAATTTTGTGCTGGGTAGGTAACTTTGTCCACTCTACTATCTGGCATCTTTAAAGTTGCTTCCAGCTTTAAAAATGGAGAGTGATTCTCCCATGAAACCCTTTGGGGTTTCCATGTCCCAGTGATGTTTATTTCTATGAATGCCTATAAAACCAGTGAAAAATAATAAGATAAACTGGAAGAAGACATTTATGAAAACCAGTGGGTTATGTAGCTGTGTTATCTATTGCTGCATGATGATATCACTACAAAATTAGTGTCTTCAAACAGTGTGAATTTATTATCTCTTAGCTTCTGTGGGTCGGGAGTCTGGGAATGGCTTAGATGGGTTTTCTTATAAGGCTGTAGTCAAGGTGTCATGGCTGAATATTCACTGGAAGGAATGAGACTTGGACATGACTTAGCAACTGAGCAATGCGTATGTATAACTGATACACTTTGCTGTACAACTGAAACTAATACAACATTGGAGGTCAACTATACTCCAATAAAAATTAAAAAAATGAAAGACAATTTGCCCTCTTAGCTGTACTTGGTTGTTCAAACAAAATGTATTTGAAAGGGGTGAGTTTATAAACATTCGGATTACCCTGAAACGATGTGCCTGGTTCTCCTAGAGCTGCTGGGCATGCATCTGGAGGCAGATGGGTAGTAAATGGATAAAGACATGGGTTAAGTCCTTGCATAAACTTGCAGTGTGACCCTGGACTTGCTGCTTGAATCTCTGATAGCCTCAGTGACCTTGTCATACTAGCTTGTAGAGATAATGCCTTTAAAATATGTAGGGTGATGCCTGGCATGTAGTAAACATGTAGGAAATAGATATTATGATGATCCTTTAAGAACCCCAACCAGAGAAGGCACGTGTCAATTAAGGTACAATTTGTCAGATAACCAGAGGATCAAGAAAATGCATGCTGAACACACGATAGCTCATTCCTTCTCTTGAAGCTCATGGAAGGTTTGATGTAGTAATTCCTTGTGTGTATAGGATTCAAACTCAGAATCCTATTTGCCCATCCCTGGAGCTGGGATGTTTGGCAAGAGGACTGTAGCTGCAGCCTCACTTCTGTTGACAGTGGGAGGACCAGGGTGGATGCTGGCCATGCTAGGGCAGGGCAGGGAGCACCCCAGCTCCCACCTCTCATTTCCAACCTCCCAGGGTGTGGTAGAAAGCACACATGACTAAGCTGGTTGTCCTTGGCCAAGCAGCGGCTTCTCTGAAGCCATTCTCTGTCAAAGTGGAGCCATATGCAGGATCAAAAGAGGGGAACATAGGGGATAATCTTGGCACATCTAAGGGGAACCAGGATGCATGCTCCATACCAAGACTTTCTTCCAATAGGCCAAATGAAGATGTTAAATACATTTTAGAAAAGTTTTAATTTGAACAACTTATGATTAAAAATACATTTTATAAATAATTTTTCCATAGACTTGATTAAGGATTGTTGCGAACTTTACAAAAAGACATACTGCAACAACAGAGTTACAAAAAAAAATATAGCTACAGTCCTCCCATTTAAAAACACATTATACATCACAGCATTTTCTTTGTGCAAAGTTGAAGAGAGCGCTGTGTTAGGCCTGTCACAGGTTCACCCAAAGGGAAGTAAACTTCAACACAGTTACTCGGCATAATAGGATAGGCACAGCTGAAAAAAACGAACCCCTTCCCCCTGCAGTTAATATTCCTTAGTTCAACATTTTATTTTGTAGGACTGACGGCTGAACTTAGCTTAATACAAATATATATTTATATGTCTGTGTGGATATATATATATTTAAGTACGAAAATAAGTGTCTGTTTTGCAAATAAGTAAACCCTCAACGTATTTACAGTATTTTCAGAGAACGTGTTCTCCAAATCAGTCTGAGGCCATCTTCTCTGGTAAACAAGTCTTCAGAAGATTAAATGAAGCCAAATATGTGAATTAATGGACATCCTCCGTTGAGACTTCCAGTTTTCGCTGTGGGACAGAGAGAGTTCCTACGGAGGTGTGATTAGCACCATCAAAATCCATGCAGGTGGAGCCTGTTGGCTTTGTTGGTCCACCTGGAGTACGGAAGAAGCTTTCAGCCACTGGCTGGGACCCTTTGGGTGTCACAGGAACAGGCTGATTGGAAGGAGAGGAACGGAGAGAAGTCAGATCCAGACGGACAGGTACATGTCCTGGCAAACTCAGCAGAGTGAACTGGAAGTACGTGTCACATGATAGGAACCTTGAATGCCCTGAAATCTGCTAAGTGAGCCTGCCTGAGTTTCACACGCTCAACTATTTTTTTAAGGGGAAACAAAAAGCTCATGATAATCCCATAATCTGGACTCCTTGAGCTCTCTTGCTGGATTTACAAGGAAGACAGGCCTTTAAGCATTTCCTTCTCCCATCCTTTCCTTGTCCGAAAGCAAAAGTGAATCTCCCATGATACTGATATTTGGGACTTAAGAACTAAAAGAGAAAAAACATCAGTGAATGGACACACTCTTACCTGTTGTGCCCCTGTCCCTGCAAATGATTGTCCGTTTGTTTGGTTCTGGCTCAGGATGGATGCGTCACACTTGGTGGCCCTTCCTTGCTGAGCGCCTGCATTTTCGGGTGTGACACTAACAGCCTCTATTCTTGGCGACACGGCAACGGTTCCGCATGCAGGGCTGGTGGACACCTGCACACCCGGGGAGATGAGGCCCAAGTGCTGCAGGGTGAAGTTTACAATGGCTGAGCTCGGGTTCTGGATGGGAACTGGGTGGCTCGAAGAGAGAGCTGGGCTGTTCCCGACAGGGACGGCTGCCACAGAAGTTGGTGAGACCATTAGCTTGAAAGGTGTTACTTGAAAAGAGGGAAAATTAAGTTCAGATGATGTCACTGGAATAACACCTGGAAAGAAAAGGCAGGAGAATATCTTAAAAGCACAGGCATTTGTCCAAGAAGTATATAAGGCTCAAGTGAGCTTGAGAATGACTGTGTTTGAAAGATGTTTTTAAGTACACTCACCTGCAATCGGGGAGCTGTAGATCCTGTGATTTGGGGAAAGTGTACCTGAGTTTTCATTACTAGACAGAATGGACTCTGCCCCCAGGGTTGAGCACTGGGTGAGAGGGATTAGGTATCCTGATGGGAACAAGGTCTAGAAAACAAAGAGGAAGAGTTTATTTTACACACGAATACAGAAAAAAACAATGGAAACAGTGACAGACTTTATTTTCTTGGGCTTCATAATCACTGCAGATGGTGACTGTAGCCATGAAATTAAAAGATGCTTGCTCCGTGGAAGAAAAGCTATGACAAACATAGACAGCATATTAAAAAGCAGAGACATCACTTTGCCCACAAAGGTCTGTCTAGTCAAAGCTATGGTTTACCCAATAGTCATGTATGGATGTAAGAGCTGGACCATAAAGAAGGCTGAGCACCAAAGAATTGATGCTTTTGAACTGTGGTGGAGCAGACTCTTGAGAGTCCATTGAGCAGTCTTCCTGGCTTTGCAAGGAAGGCAGGCCTTTAATCACTTCACTCTCCCATCCTTTCCTTCTCCCAAAGAAGGTGCTCAGCCTTCTTTATGGTGAGACAAACAAGTCAATCTTAAAGGAAATCAATCCTGAATATTCATTAGAAGGACTGATGCTGAAGGTGAAGCTCCAATACTTTGGCCACCTGATGTGAAGAGCTGACTCATTAGAAAAGACCCTGATGCTGGGAAAGGTTGAAGGCAGGAGGAGAAGGGGACGACAGAGGATGAGATGGTTGGATGGCATCACCTACTCGATGGACACGAGTTTGAGCAAGCTCTGGGAGACGGCGAAGGACAGAGAATCCTGGCGTGCTGCAGTCCACGGGGTTGCGAAGAGTCAGACACAAGTGAGTGACTGAACAAAAACAAGAAAAATGACCATGTGCCTCTTCTGGGACTAATATCCCTTGGTAGTTGTTTGTCTCATCAGACCAAAGCCTCCAGTGGTATGGGCCATGGGCAGGCCAGCTCTGTGGCTCTTTGAAGACAGTATCCCTCCTTCCCATCCCAACAGTTGTCCAGCTGGGGTCTTAGGAAGCGTCCTAAAGTTAGCACTGAGTCTGCTTAAGGGCAGGATTTACCTAGCACTCCCCACCACCCTCAAAGTCCTAAGTCTGCTTCCAGACTTCTTGTTATGATGTGGTGCTGTCAGAACAAGCCGAATGCAGCTGGACACCACAGTGGCACTGCTGTGTTATTATCTGATTGTCCTTGAATTATGTGGGATGGTATTTCCCAGAGACTATTCTGAGGGACCCTAGTTCTTTCTATGGGATGCAAGCAGGTACTACTTGAATCATAGTTAAATTATGTTTGGGGAAATGCTGAATTCAACAAAGGAAAATGGAATCTTTATGACAGAATTTCTAAGGGACTTTCATGATGGCATACAATGTGAATCTCCAAGACAGTGTTCCTCATGTAACATTTCCCAGGCTATTCAGCAACTAAATGTTTGGTAGTATTAGTATTTAAGGGAAAAAAGACATGTTAAGAAATGTTGATTTACGGGGATGATCCAGAGAGATGGTGTGGGGTGGGAGGGGGTGGGGGGGGTCGGGATTGGGAGCTCATATACACTCGTGGTTGATGCATGTCAGTGTATAGCAAAATGAATACAGTATTGTAAAGCAAAACAAACTAAAAAATTAAAAT